>UXGC01000108.1:0-342857 GCA_900480045.1 Eurytoma adleriae
AGGATGGGATTCGAACCCACGCGTGCAGAGCACATTGGATTAGCAGTCCAACGCCTTAACCACTCGGCCACCTCGTCACCGCGTCGCACGTTTATTCCACAGACAGTGTTGAATGTGTGCACAACTTTTTCTACAGTATATACATGAAACGCTCCGCTCTTCCTCTGATACCTTCTATCGAACCGCGCATGTGTACAACTCGCTCACGAGCTATAGCATGCCGCGTGACATGAAAGAACGTTCGAACTAAAGAGCTCATAAACTCGCAGTGAACGTCACTTTACTAATAAATTTTCACTAATTCTTGGCAAATTAAAAAATTTACTTTCATAATTATTCAAACGGGTAAATAATTCGAAATGTTGTTACTTTAAAAAGTTGTATAACTATGAACACGTGAATAATTGGATAAAATATAATAATGAATATTTTTTATACGCAAATCAAGGAATTTGTTTAAAACATTCATTTTCGTGAAATGGAGAACGAAGTAGTAACATGGAACATTATACATATAATTATTTTCATTTATGTGTAAAGCAACTATGCTATTTATAAGTTCTATCACCCCATTGCACCCTTATAGGAAAAAAGTCTGCGGAATATTGTACAGAGATTTCTGCAGACTTATCTGCAGGTCTTTCGGCAAGGTTTTCGCCAGAAAATTATTGCAGAAAATTTGCAGAAAACTTTTTACAAAAAACTGCAGATAGTTGTAAAGATATGACTGCAAAAAAAATTTTCTTCAGAATTTTCTATAGGCGAAAACCCTGCATAAAAATCTGCAGAAATTTCTGCAGACTTTTCCTAAGGGCAATGTCAATAATTAATGCACAAAAATGATACTATCAAAATCAAAATAAATCTATACTAAAATAAGTAACAATAATTCGCAATAGCTGTGTTTACGATATTGTGCAAAAGTTATGCTTAATTATTTTCTCCAAAAGTATAAAATTTCGACGAAGATGGGATTCGAACCCACGCGTGCAGAGCACATTGGATTAGCAGTCCAACGCCTTAACCACTCGGCCACCTCGTCTTCATGTTACATGATAAATTCAAATTTCTAAGAAAAAGTTTAGAATTAAATAGCTCTACATATATATACCTGGAGATATTGGGTCAATACGAAGAAACATACGAACACAGGCATACGTCTGTAGTGAAATACAACTGTATCCCGTATGTACTTTCATAAATATTTTAATTTCTATTTCCAACATCTCAGAATTTAAATTAAATGCAAATTCATATAAAAAGTAAAATATATGTTTTTTGCAGAACTTATAAACATTGGTACTTTTTAAAAATATATTTTTTTATGTTCAATAAAAAATGATATTTTACCAATGTAAATCGATCTTCATATTTATTACCAAATAGGAATCGCAAACAATAAAAATTGATTGCCGTAAGGCAACAGCAAGCAATAAACTCCCGCAAGAGTCTACTCATTTGTCTGTATAAGTTAACAATATAAAAAAGAAATTAAAGATGTAGTCTCTACCTTGACTGCGTCAATTGCTCCGAAACTCGGTGAATTGTCACGTCGACGAACCTGCACGCGCGTCGATACAAATCGCCGGGTCCCAGACGCTCTTGGAGCGACCTCGAAAGGAAGTCTTACACAATACCGGAATCGGTTGCCGCATCGGCCGAGCTAGGAATTCAGATCGTCTCGTTTCGGTGGTCGCGGATAATCGAAGCGGATTCCCGCCGCCTTTCCTGACGGTCAGTTATTACATAATCCGCTGTCGGAATGAACTTTTCGCGGATGCAATCTTTCTTCCTTCAAAGGAGCGTCCGATAGGGTTCTTATGATAGTTTTTACCGCTGCAACGGCTTGTGGGAAATTTAGTTGCGATTCATTAGATGTATCGAGACAGCATTTATCAATATTTTTCATATATTACAGGCATATATATATAGTCACAGGAGAGAATGTGTTAACCATTACTCGGCCCTTTTTATACCTACACTATACTCATTCAGTGCTTGGCAGATACTTCATGTATAGGCACTATTTTTTAAATGTGAAATATAATACAGTACAAACATAGATATTCGAAACGGAAAAAACACTTTGCAATTTGTCGGCAAAACAAAAGTTTCATGTAGATTCCCTACATAGAATGGAAGATTTTGCAGGATTGTAAAGATAACAAAAACTGAAGTACGATTTATTCGTTCGGGGCAGCAAGTGCACTGATAAGTAAATGCAATAAAATTTGTATTACCACATACAAATAAATTTGCTGTTTAGATTATACTGTGAGGTCTATAAAACTGTTGCGCGCTTTTTTTACCAACACTATTTTAAACTACAACCGTTCGCTTTGTATTTTTAAAACAATATAAACATTTATATTTTGTAATAATGGAACCTAAAAATAATCTACACAATCATTTATTTTGTATTCTGATTACGATCGCTGCAAATTTCGAAGCAAACTAAAGCGAACCAATAAAAACGAGGCTAAAAGTTTAAAATCCTCAAGTAAACTGTAATCATGAAACTAACGTGTACGAATTCCGCAACAGCAGCAACGAACCAAGCGCACCGGAAACGGAGCCCCAACAAGATAGGAGGACGCTAGTCTGAATCGATGGGTGTGTTTCGCGTGCCCGATTAATTATTCGCTCACTGCCGGAGAACTAGTTCGATTTCGTACGATCGGTACTCGCGCGTAACTTTAACATAGAAATGAAAATTTAGCCGCGCGGCAGTTCGGACAAAAGGGAGCGAGAGCATCGGAACACTGGAGATAGCCCACGAAGCTTGCAGCGATCGAATCGTTCGGGAAATTTCGCGGGAGCGCTGCATTCCATCCGTTGTCGACAGTTTCCAAATGCTTTGAAATTTTAGGATTTTCATACTAGTTTTGGATCGTTTTTTTAATCTCGCGAATACGCCAGATTCATGCAAATACTTTTTTTATAATGTTCAGCTCAGTGAGTTTTGCAAATTCCTTTTTACGCTATTCGACGAACTGGTACATATTTTAAAAGCTTTGATCACGCAATACTTTTTGGGCACGTGCAAAATATGTTCGACAAGTATTTGTGCAGCTTCCGTTTCGAACAGTCTCTTGCAACACGAAATGCAAGTTATAAGCGAAAGGTTTCATTTTATTAGCGTATAAGAAAAGTGAAAACGTAAGAAATCTGTAACGGTGAATCAGGCAGACGCTATAAGGCTCTGAAAGAAAAGGGTCTCGAGTCATTTTCTTCGCCCGAGCGGAAAACAGTAATTACAGCGCCGACGCGTGTGCAATATTGGCGAGTAGAGGAGCTGTGCGAAGGCAGGGAAGAGGAATGGAAGAAAACAAGGGATAGAGTGAACAATGACGCGTCGGAATGCCGAGCGCGCCTCGTATCAGCGTCTCCAGACTGGCGATGAAAATCGAAACCGGAAGCTATGCCGCGTAGTACTACGCCCTTCTCGTTTTCGGAACTTTTTCACAGAGTGCGAATTCCGCGTCATTTTTTTAAAGCAGTCGCGCGATTTGCGGAATCGAGTCTAGACGTTCGACGTTTAGAATTTCGGCTGGACGATGCAACGGAGCCGACTTGCAGTCACTTCACCTGAACAATTTTTTATGTGGCAACCGCAATTTGTTTTGACGAATTCATTTTAAATCTCCTTAAATTTACTACTCGACATTAATCTCAATATTTTTCAATAATTTTACACTTTTCCTTCATTAACGACACAATTTTTCTTTAAGTAAACTTGCAAGTTCATTTAATTAAAACAATATTTCAGTGTTCGTTAATTTTAGTTCTCAGCACGTCATTAAATCTGATCATTACCCAATTGTAGCATGCGCAATAATTGAACAATTTACGTTACCCTGCCTGCAAAAAAAATTTTAATTATTGCATGAGCAAATCGTCTAAATTAATTGATTCGCCTCACCGGCAGATATTACTAGCTGTTCTGCTATGTGGTATATATTATTTAAATTTTAAATGTTTTAAAAGGACATTAATTTAAAAATTGCATAAAAATTTTTCGGTTATCAGGTGTTAATTGCTAAATAATAGATAAGAAGCGTAAGAGAACAATTATCAATGAATAAATAAATAAATCAATTAAAATTGAGATATGAGAAGTGGATACTTGTAAAAGTAAAAGTTAAATAAAAGTGCGATTGGTATTGAGTAATTTTTCTCCGGTAAATGTCTATCTCGATCGGCAGAATGCGGGATTAAGCAGTCTACGTCAATCAAAATGTTCGATAGCGCGAACGCAGTCGGCTAATGATAATGACAAACAATAATCGGGAGAAACGCGCAGCCGATAAATTATCCCGCGGGGCCGGTCTTGCGCTATCGACACTCGAGAGGCCCGGCTCCTCGACTCCCGCGCCGTTTATCAAACGCGCCGCTTCTAATGAGCAATCAGCGCCCAGCCTGCTTCCCGGGCTTTTATTCCCGCAGAGCGGAAAATTTAGCACTTAGTCCGTCTTTGTTCTCGCGGCCGGCAGCGCAGCGATGTCTATATCCGAATTTCGCGCGGAGGAAACCTCGCCTCTATTGTGCGGTTAGCGCGGAAATTGGCGAGTGCAGTCTCTGCAGATCAATAGGCGAGAGAGTACGGGTTGTGTCCGCGTAGCCAAAGGGAGATGAATGATCGCCGATTAGAAGCGCGGGAGGGTATTTATTGAAAAAAGGAGAGGGCGATGAAGATTAATGACCTTCCGAAATCTAAAATTAATGAATGCCAGGACATATCATATTCCTGGATTCTTGAAAGGCGACTTTATCAACTCTAAGCCTCGAGCCGTTTTCATTTTGATTGTAGGTAAAAAATTGTTTACGAAAATTTTTTGCTTCACTGAGAGAATTTTCGTAGATAAAAGAGACTGCGTATTAGATAACACCAAACATAAATTTCCAAATGGAAGGAGAACATTTCTCATCTGTCTCGTAATCATAAATAAGTTCACGTTTATGCATCTTTATGAATATTCTACTGATAAAAAATTACAGAAATTTAACGTTTTAATGTAATTAATAAGCTGAAACACTGTTAATTTATTATCGAAATTAATCAAAAATAAAACTTTTTCTTTCAATTTTTGTATTATTAAATTTCGATCAATCTTGTTAAATAACAATATAATTAAAAAACTTGTATGTAGGAAAATGCTACGCTTTGCTTTACGACATACTTCTATGAGTAACAGGAACAAGGACTTCAGGGGCACCAGGAGATTCATTAAATATAACAATAACTTTATGTGCTTCATTAATAAATAAAAAAATTAATAAATCGAAATTAATTGTCATGGCACATCATAATAAATGCAAGCAGGATAAGTGGCTCCTTGAAATATTATTATATTGTTTTACATAGAAATAGAAAAATATACCATCAAATTTCTTCTATTTCTATTTATCTTTTTCTTCTATTTCTATTTATCACTACCATTTTCCGCAATTTAAAAAATTACTAGTTCAGTCGGACTAATTCACGGTTTTGAAAACGCTTTACTCGCCAGGTAATACTGACTGTGATTTGATCGTGACCCTGAATTTGAATTTTATACACGTTCATAAAACAAACATCACTCCAAACATAGTTGAAATTTTAACTAAACATGTTAATAGTTTTACTATTATTCAATTCTATTTTTATAAAAGAAGAAAAACTTATAAAATGTTTATATTCACATCTTGTGATTCACTTCTTATCTAAATTTCTCCTTTTTTGTATTTTTCCATAAAAAGCGGAAGTTAAAAGCTTTAAAAAAAAATGCTTCACGACGAATTTTTTATTATTAAGATCATCTGACTGTGAAGTGGAATTGTAATTGGACCAGAATTTCCGCAAGTGTCAAGATGAAGAATCTGCAAAGTGCTACTATATTTGAAACGCTGGACCAAGCAAGAGATATCTTTGTAAAAATGATTACGTCGAAAATATTTTCCACATACTACTACAAGTAAACTTTTGCGCTTATCATCAAATATTCCGCAAATGTCACGATCGCAACTTATAATCTTTGGTATTATAAAAAAATTAATCAAAACAAACTTAATTCATTAAAAAAAACTAATGTTCAAAAATATATTTAAGTATTGTTGGTTAGGGATCAGTAAAATAAATTATTATAATAATTAATACAGTTTAATTACTGTATCCCTACCGTGAGTGGAGGTCTCTAATTAAATGTAAAGATGTTTGTTACAGGTACCAAATGATAATTAGCTACTTTTTTCACATCTCAATTAAGCTCGAAATTTTTGAGCGCTACCGAACAAAAGTTTCAGCTGAAAGTTTTATAAATAAAAAAATCAATTTTTCTGTATCAACACGCTCTCTTTAAGCTAAAAAAAAGAGTTTTTTAGCATAAACTAAAAAATACTTAAGATATGTTCTTTTTTATAGACCTGTAGTGTATATCATCGGTGCATTTAACATTCTGATAAAAGGAAAAACACAAATTAAAAAAAGGTTGACGCGGCAGGGACGATAAGAAAGCGAGAAGAAAGAGCAAGGGAAAAGGAAAGTAAAAAGGGAGAGTAACAAAAGGAAAAGAAAAGACAATAGAGCAGGAAAGGTGCAAAAGAGAGAAGCGGAGAATTGGTCCGTTCTCTCTCACAGCAGCTTCGGCCAGGTACGCAGTGTCCAACTCGATGCTTCGAGAGCGCACGGGGGGAGCCACGGAAAGAGTGCGGGCTGCGCGGGCTGCGCGGGGTCCAGCGAAGACTTGACTCGATGCAAGTGGAAAGGTGAACAGTCAAAGAAGACGAGGAGGACGAGGAGATGAATGCGAGAAATTGTCGCCAGGGGGGGAGGGCTCGAGGGGGCCGCTAACGGTAGATGCGCCATTGGCGAATTCACATCTGTCAGTGGAGTTTCGACTCCTTACCTGACGACGTCCTCTCTCTCCTTCTCTCTGGAGCACCCCCTTCCTCGGCGCGAGCCGGCAAACAAACCCTGCGAGGAAGCTCAGTTGTGGTCTCAGGCAGCGTGCACGAAACGGTACGCGCCGCCACGGGCCCCGGGGACTTCCATCTCTCTCGCGCCTGCCGAGACCATAAAGCGGAGCGAGCGCGGCCGAGCCGCGACAGTACTCCGAGCGCGTTACCAGCCGATCGATCGCCTGGACCGCCTGCGATTGTCTGCCTTTTTTACGAACGATCCTTTTTTATTCGCTCCGTCGCGGCTGGCTCCCGCGAGGGCAACGGCAAACGCGGCAAACGCGGCAAAGAAGCGGAGGTAACGCGGCGTGAAGTAAGTCGAGTCGGCGTCCCTTTTTGCTCGGCGATTGCGCGAGCGGACGCGCGGCAGTTGGGAGGTGCTCGCGAATTAGTGACTTTGCGCCTGGCAGTGCCGAGGGAGAGGACAGGGGAGAGGAGCCCGCGGCCCCGGCGATGGGATTCCAGGTTTTCGCGCAAAATCGGCGGAAGTGACGGCAGCGCGCGCTCGCGCAGCACCCGCGACACCGCTCCGCCAGCTGAGCTAATGGTACGTACATAAGCGACTATTACGAAAGCGAAAATTCTTTTCATTTCGTGATTGCCCGCGCAAGAGAGGCAATTTTCTACCTACGGATATAAGAGCGCGTAACGCCTGCGCGTGAGCGCGTCTTGAAAAAAGACCGCTGGAATTACCATTGTTCTGGCCAAAGCGATTTACAGCATAATCGCGGATGCAAGATCATCTTCGACTAACACCGTCTTGTAAGCATACAGTTACTCAAAAATATCTCCAGTACTCAATTTGGCTAGAGCGGAAGCTAAACTTGGACCCGTGCAATTTCATTCGTCAAAATAAAATTTTGCAAAAAACTAACGCGAATTCTTCTAGCTTTGTAAGTGTCGAGCATTTTAAAATTTCCACATGCGATGCAAAAATTTCCTTAAACTTATTGTTTGAAAGATTAACTCGCTTTGAAGTTTTACAGCGTAAAACAGAATTTGCATCCGCTTAATCATTTTAACATTCACGCGTGAGCATTTATTGAATTCTAAAGAAGAGTGATATTTTATCAAAGGTGTACGTATATTGCCTTCGTCAATTGAAGCGAACATACGTCACTTTTCTCTTTGACATAAAAGAAAATGAATTTAAAAATTAATCGTAAAATTCATATCATTTTAACAACTTGAGCAAAAATTTTAATTTAAACATTACCATTACACATTGCTTACTGGGAAAAATGATCAATTTTTAAATACAAAGTTATAAAATCGAGAAAAATTAATTTATTTAGTTTTTTTTATCAATAAAGGTAATGACCTCGACTAAGTCTTATTTGAAAAAGGAAGTAATGGTCTGAATTAAATTTGAAAAAAATGTAAACCTTACGAATCACACTCTGTTACGTATATTTCTTAATAAAAAAAGTGCCAGCTGTAACAAGTCTTTTATTCGAAGCAAAGCTCATACACCCGTAAATGCCAGTAAATGCTTAATACCAAAATAAATACAGTTAAATTACTAGCGATTCTAAATTCTAGTCAATATTTATATCGATTAAAAAAAGTTGAACACAGTTTAATAACTTACGTAACAGTAAGTTTTAATTAAAACAAGTTATTAAAAGATTACGTAATCTCAAATTTGTATCATGAATATAATATACCTTTCCAAGTAGTCTACTTTAAAAAACTGTTTCTTGATTTTTATCATAATTATTAATAGAGAAAATAAAATAGTTTATACGCGTTATTGATTAAATTTATTAAAATTGTTATAAATTATATTTAAACGTAAACGTATAATCTATAAACTTGTTTTACAATTCTTTCAGCTATTTTTATGTACGAAGTATTTGCTTTCACCGCGAATTTACGAAATAGATTCACTTTGAAACTTTCAACATAACAGTTTATTTGATAACAATGAGTATTATTAAACTAGTAAAATTGTAATTTAATTTATTCCTTTGATCTGCGTAAGACGATGTAGAAAAATGAATAAAATTAAAAGGTCAGAGTTTCTTCGCAATTTGAATACAATGATTAATAATAAATAATTATTAGAATTGTAAAAAGTATCGAAATTACGAAAGATCAATTGGAAGATGAAGTAATACAGATTTAGAAAGTTAATTTTTCATTCATACGTCCGTCATCCACATGCGCTTTTGTCTATGTTAAAAAGTTGAAGGATTGCATTGCTCGCAACTACAAGTCGTGTCGGAAGGAATTTTTACTTGAACTGTAGTTACTTGAAAGTAGCCGAAAGGGGTTAATGGTTGAAAGAAAGCCCCGTGTGGGAGGCAAGGGGAGCGGGGGATCAGCGTTGCTCTCGTCATCCTGCGCAAATTGAAGCGAATTCTTAGCTAAATAACCGAGGGAGCCAGAAAAATGGCAAGTTGAGCCCAGGGCCATTTCGTAATCCGGGCACGGGTAGATCGGCGACGTCGGCGGCAGAAGGGAGCGACACTAACTGGCCGGCACGTCGTGGGCGTAGATGATGCGAGGATCCGGTGAGCTCCGGCGCGGACCCGCGAGAGGTGAAGCGCCGACTCATTGTCCGACCGTGCGGGTACTGTACTGCGCTTGCCCGGAGTCACTCCGGAGTCACTCCGGAGTCCCTCATTATCGCGTCTCATTGCGACGACAATCGCCGGACGGTCCCGACACCCGGCAATGTTAAGGTCCCGCGAGCCCAAGCGCCCAACCTCCATCACCGCCCGGAGCTTTGTTGGCGCGCAACTGATAGGAATCCCTGAATCGTCCGATTCAATGTTCGACACTGATGCGGGATAATACTTCTTTTTCACTTAACTCCCCTTTGGCTATCTTATGAGTTATGAATCGGGTGCACTGTTTTTCCATAAAACTTATTTATCGTTAATGTCCAAAAACATTTCAAAATTCTAATCTGCGATAAATTTTTTTATTTAAAAATCGTACGGGCCTTAAAAAATTTATGAAAGCTTAAAGATCCAGCGTGTGTATTATTTTTTCTCGTTAAAAATGAAAAATGTGCAAATTCCAAGGCAGCTCGTAAACATATCTTTTCTACTCTAGCATCAACCTAATTTAAACCTATAAACCAATACAAAGGCGCAAATTTTCAATTGTTGCTAACAACAAATTTAAATGTTAATGAAAAAGTGAATAGAATTAATAAAACTTATCGATGAAATTCTCACAATTACTAGCGCATTAAAAAGCTACATTTATTGCACATGTAACTTTATCGCTAAGGTGATCGAACATAATTCTTCCCGACTTGCCGTCTTGGCATATATACATTGCAATTTCCTTAAGGACGTTTCGCTCGCCGGCAAATCTGTGTCAGTCGATTGAATGTCGTATTTTGCATTGTTACCGATTAAAGCGAGACTGAAAAGCCACATTTGACCGGAAACTGAAGTTAATGAGGAAATTCTTTTGACGCGCTCCAAGTTCTACATAAGTACATAAACGTTATTATTTGGCTAATAACCATTAACTTACTTAACAAATTTTAACAGAAGGTAGGACCGAATAATTCCCAATTTTCTCGCTAACTTAACTCTTTAAATACTCTACTTGTACATACGTGCAGCTAAAATAAATGCATAAATTCGTACCCGGAATACGTTATAAAATAATGACAAATATATTACATTTAAAGCCCGTTAAAGTCGGGTGTTTGACGAAAGGTCGAAAATCTTTTTGAAAATTCATGTCTTATTAACGAAGCATATCTGCGTTAGAAGCAGAAAGAAAGGAAGCCTCGTGACCGATCGCAGCCAGAAAGCTCGGAGAGAAATCACGAGGTGACAACCTGCGGAGAGGCGCGCGGGTCTCACGTGATCAAATCTTCCTCGCGGTGGGCCACGTGACCTGCACTCGGCGGTCAAAAATACCGATACATAAATGATCGCGAAAATCGAAAATGCCCACAGTACGCTCGGAGAAAGCGCGCGTGAGAGACCAATGCCTCGGCGATCGCTGTTTGAGCGTCAGGTGTCCGCCTGCAGGAGCGAGGTGCCGTGACCCGAAAGCAAAGTACCGTGCCCCACAAACGTGCGGGATTTCCTCAACGCTCGGCAATTTTTTAGGTTCGACTATAGCTATATGTAACAAATTGCAGTGATAAAGTGCTTGACGTGGATGTAACGAATTTAATTAATTGCATACAAAGTTGTACTGTATTTTACTGGCTTATAATTAATCGTGATAAAACAGTTAAAAATTAATGTAAGAACATTAACTTCATTACAAAAATATTTCGCACGTTGTATATTTGTGAGTGATTTAAAATCATCTTTTAGCGCTCTTCTTAACCGTTAAAATCATGAAGGAAGTGAACACTTACATCGTTTAAAATGTAAAAATGACTCAAACGATTTTAGTGCGTGTTAGATAAAAACAACATTATTTTTTAACTCTTACGAACGTACGTTAAGATTGTCATTTAAATTTTTTAGTATATTTTTTTAATTGTAGATACAAAGTCTAGAAAACTGAGCGTTAATTGAAAGATTATCATATACAAAAGTTTAACATTCGATGTGGTATGTACCTCATAATAAATATGTAATATCGATTTTTTTCGGTACTCGTTTCGCGTAACAAACTCTTTCTTTTTTGATGATGTAAGTATCGTAAAAAAGTTTCGAGTAATTAGAATTCCATTGTGTCTTCACTTGATTGTAGTACATAGTGTTATGACACTTTTTTATCGCACGTGATTTTTAAATAATCTTTCATCTTCCGGAAAATCAGAAAGATAAAATCTGTCATTGACATGCGTGCTTATTAAATATTACCAATCAAATTAACTTACACATTGAAACATTTCAAAGCAATTGTCATGATTTGACTGACACATGCAATTTAAAAGTATTGGAATCTTATATAAACAGATACATGTTTGTAAAAACCTATTAACAGTAATTATTCTGTATACATTTGAGCTAATTATATTTAAATGGAAGAAAAAATATCCCGCAGTAAAAATAGGACTATTCTTACGTATGGTTAAAAAAAAGAAGCTTAATCAGCGCGTATGTTGGACTACAAAACTCGTCGTGTACATTGACCTCAACAATAAGCCGAAGTTCCATCATTTTCTTTTTAATCGAAAAGCTTAGAGTTGGGGGACTAGGATGGATTTATCAGAATGAAGCTTTGTAAAGAACAGGTACAATGTATGCGTAAATTCAAAGTCCATGAAAATCCTCTAAAAACTCGCTTCGTTTTCTCCAGCCTCTTTCGTTCGAGTTGAAATCTTTTTGACGTTAACATTTTATTAGTGAAAGTACCGTTGCAGCGTGTATCGCGAGATTTACATTTCGATTAAATAAAAGATGAATCGTGAGTAAAGCAAACATTGTTTCTGCGGGATGGTTGAAAAAGAAAGTGGCATTAAACAGTTATCGATACAGTTAATGAGCGCATAACGCAAAAGTTGTCTACATGAATTTCTTTCACTGAAAACCCGTTTAACGATTAATAAATTATTTATCAAATGAACAAATATATTTTTACATGTGTGTTTATCATATTTGTACAAAACTTATGGATTTTCATCAAAACAAAGATTTTTTTATTACCAATGTAACTATTTTTTATAGTAATGTAGAGTAAATTTTCTATTTTTAGATATAACACAGTATGAGTATTTTAATAATACACTCGCCAGCGGTTATGCTTGGAAAAAAAACTACAAAATTTTGTACTTAAAAATGCTGTTTCTAATTTTAGAAGCTAAATGTACAAACATTAAAATTTAACATAAAACTGGTTAAAAACTAAAAAATCTAATAAAAGTAAACAAATAATTTTCTCACATTGCATGAGCCAATAAACAAATATTTTGTAATCCTGTATTTTTAGAATCAGAATTATTGCAGGCGGTATACGTAAAGTAAAAAAGAGTGCTCATATAATTCGTAAACAAAAGTCCGAAATAGATAAAAAAAAAGTTAATATCACGCTACAATAAACTGTTTGACATTTTTTGCTCATCGCATTTTTTTACTAAACATTCAGCAATTACGAAAGCAATGCAGAAGTTTAGGACAATTACAAATTGTAACCTTGTGCAAACTGTCGAAAAACAACTGTATATATACGAACGTACTGAGCGATAAGGCTCTAGAATGTAGCAAAGGGAGACTGAAAGCAATGAAGATTAATCGCGCCTGGCCATTTTGTACGAACGAAGTGAAGTATTGTAGATCATTTTCACTACGGCAATACCTTCGTGAATAGAAAAATAGTTACTATTTGAATTTAACACTGGTTTAAAACTTAAATCATAAATTTTTACATTACGTCATTCATTAATAAAATATTATAAAATATTTGCAAAATTTTATAATCAAATATTATTGGAATTAAAAAAATTAAAAATGTGATAAAAAAGTAAAAAAAAAATTTTAATATATTTATGAAAAATGATCTTTTTTTATTTTATAGACAATCGTGCATTTAAAAAATAGGGGAATCCCCAGGCATTGACACACATAAATCCAGAACGTGGAAAGTGTCGGACATTTCAATGCATTCCTTTCACTTTTTTATTTTTTAATTAAACATGCGTATATATCGCGATATTTATAAAAACACCTGATAGACTGTAAATTCAATGAGTAAGTACCAGTAAATTGTTTCTTTAGATAAACAGGTTATATTCTTTAATAATTTATTAAAAAATAAAATAAAATAATCATATATTTAAAAAGTAAAAATTGAAATATTGAAATATTTTTTTTAGACAGACGAGTCTAAAAAAGTGCGAGTCAAAGAAGCATATTTGTATTGAAAATATTTTGCACGACGGAAAAATGGCGGAAAAATGCATAGAAGAAGCGGATACAGAGTAATAAAAAATTATGATGGTTTAAATATCATATTTCGCGAAGCACATGTGGCGACGCGGGAATACTCGTGCTACGATCGATTATGTGCTGAGCACAATAAAGCAAAAACATCCGAAGAATTTCAATAACCGCACGAGTATACTGCAACGAAACCGGAACTGCACCGAAGCTCGCAGTTACGAGCCTCTCTTTTTTATCATTATTTTAGTTTGAATCGGATTGCGACTTTGCGAGCGCGTGTGCGTCGTACCTAAATCTGCAAGGCGCTTTCATAATTTGTGATCGATCCATCGTTAGCTACTACGTAGCAGGGCCACTCTCTCAGTTTTTTTTCAGCGAAGATCAATTTCCAATTGTTTAATAACATAACGACTATAGATAATGAAGCAATTTTACGCACGAACGATATAAGAGAAGAAACCACTTTTCTTAGTAAATTACGACGACATACATTTGCAATATTATAAGTTTTTGTTTATCTCGCAATCTTTGCTTGATTTTACGTTCAGAATTTTACCACATTGCAAGATTGTAAGAAAAAAAAAGCAATAACGTGAATAATGATTTACTGTAGCAGATATTAGCTGTAGGAATGGAAAAAAACAAGTATGTTTTGTGCACCGTGGGGTCCGACTAACTGCAGTGGAAAGGTGATATTACATGGGTTGACTGCTGCAGGCCCGTCTCAATATAGCATGGGGTGGTTCCGCGCACGTGTCTTCAAAACTGGTCAAGGTCACCAGGTCTTGCTTAAAGAGGGGGTAAAGGCGGGGACCCCAAAATTTCGACTCGGCAAGTCGGGATCCTTCGACTCTTATGTAACACGTGCAGGGAGACCAACTCGCCTGCACGTGATGCAGCGATAGTTTTTTCTTTGTAAACGCAATGTTTTATCAATGCCTCTAAAATTTATCGATCGATATAGAGAGCAGTTTTCAGAACTATTGAAAAAAATATTCTTTAATACATTTGACACGTCAAATGTAATTATAAAAACTGCTGCACATGTTGGTGTATTAGTTTTAAATAAATTTTTTTTATATAAGAGAATATATAAAGTAACAAAGGATTACCTTAAAAATGTTTAAAATGATGGTGAGTATGAACGTGAAAATCTGTTTACTAACTATTATCTCACTATAGCCTGTAGACTTAAATTTTTCAGTTAAAAATGTCTATAGAACGAAAAATATATAAGACGGAAATCAAATAGGATGCGCTCGTATTAGTCGACGCGCACTTATCTCCCGTAATACTGCGGGCGTTGCAACCTTGACCAGTTTCCTTTCCGATGCGTACGAGCGCACGATCCACCCTGCCGAGCAGCGTGCATGTGCCCACCTCTCCCACTGCATTTCACCTCTCCCCTGCAATATTCGGTTTCGCGCCTGCATTCTCCCCCTTTTTTCTCTCTTATACGCAACCACTACGGTGAAATGCGCTTCTGCGTTGTACCACCGCGCGACTCTTAACTTACTTTCCTCTGCTTCTTGAACGCACTCGTGCATTACCTACCTAATATTTTTTAGTAATCAATATTGACTAGGTAGTACATTAGTGTAATTTATTATTAATAAAAAGTAAAGAAAAAATTGATAGAAAGAAAATAATTCCTCTGTCCTGCAATAAGGGGTTTACTCTCTACCTCCCTCTTACTTTAGCCACCTGTCGCTCTTTAGAAGTGCGAGGCGGCGAGGCCAAAAAGAAGCAGAATCCACGTGTAAAAAGACTCGGAAAAGAAACCGCAGGGCAGAGCAGAAAAGTCTAATGTGAGCATTGCTTTAATTTTTTCAGGGCCGTGAAGCAATCGGAAGAGCGTCAACAATGGAGTCTACCTGAAGGCCACTAGTAGTATTCATCGGCGATCGCAAAAAGCCAGTCGCCCCTCCCCTTCTTCTTGGATGTTTTAGCGCAACACCCTTCTTCCCCTCGAAGCGATTATTTTTGTCGGGCAGCAGCTCTTACGCGCAAGGCGCATTGGCCGAGGGCTATTGATTGATGGCAAGCGAGTTTGTATGCGTCTCCAAGACGGCTCATTGAGAGAGCATCCTACCTCTCGGCACAATGTCCAAATACGACGTAAAAGACGACTACGACCTGGAGTCGCAACGCGACGTCACCTTGACGAGTTACAACCGGGCCTCGATCGATGACCTGGACCGATTCAGAACGAACGATAAGGCTGTGCCCAACGCGCCCGATGACCTTGAAGCTAGGCTCACCAGCACTAGCCTGAGGAAACCCGACGTCGTGCTCCAACCAAATGGTACCCGTGAGTATCTTACTTATTTTCAATTTCTTTTATGGATATAGCCAAGTTTATGCAAGCTATACGTAAGATGTTGCAGTAAAATATCGATTTGGCGAACAATAAAAATCCAATAGTTTTCCTAACAAATACTTGGAAGTGGCAGGGTTGCGCAATCATAATAATTCTTGCGCCAATTACGCGGCCGAGAAAAAATAGGTAGCAAACGGCCGAATCGAATCCAGAGTCGAATCCAGAATCGAATCCAGTATCCAGCGCGCCGCGTTCACTTCGCCGGCGAAGAAAATGCTCGAAAAAACAGACACAATTCTGTACTGTCGCTCGCGGTGCATATCGGGCGTCGAGAATCGCTGAATCCACGCTAGCGCGAGAAAAAATTTGGAGCGCGAGCTGGCTTTGGGATGGAAAAAAAGAAAAAAAGGCGCGCTCGGTGAAGACTGTGAAGAGACGAAAGGAGTGAGAGCGCGAGGGAAAAGGAGATTAACGATCGACGCGGAACGCGAGCGTCGCGAGTAAAGTCCATTAAACCGCGGCTATCGCTCGCGGACTTGTGTGATTCACCGGCATAAAATCTCACGGCTTCTCTCGCACTTTCCGCGAGATCGCTTTTTTCAGCGTCTTGCACAACCGGTGAGCGTACAGTGCTAACGGAACCTGGAACAATACACTCGGGGTGGATAAGGAAAGATCAACGATTAGAGGACTTGAATCTGTTAGAGTAGCATGTTCTCTATAAAATTAAAGACATTCATTTTTGTTAAAACATTGAGATCAGGATTCCACAATCGGTGTACGCTTCTTTCATCGTGTTACGTCATTTTTCTTCTTGCGATTGTCATGTTTTTTGCGTACCCTACACTGTAGCTGGTACTTGCATGGCCAGCTATCAAACTTCAAACAACAGGCCGATATATCGACAGTATTACTCGAGTAGCGGTGCAACTGGTGCAACTTCGTTGGGGGCCACGCGAGGCGGGATTTTTTCTACATTTTTCATTTAGCGCATGGCTTTCCGATGTACGGTCCATTGCGACCGGCTAGATCGTGGCAATTAGTCGACCGTTTAAAATCCTGATCACCGCTGTTTGGTGACTGCTCTCTAATAAGAGGCTATTTTTATTCAAACTTTTTAGAATCTTATTACGATTTTATCAAATCAACAATCTTATTTCTATTTCTCAAAGATTGAACTGTTCTAAAAAACGTTAATAGTACTTTTACAGCGGTACGATACTAAAAAATAAAAAAAATCACTTGAGAAGAGATGTATTGCCTCTTCTTTGAATCTAAAAAGCAATAAATAAAACACGTTCTATTATTGTTGTTTTATGCAATATCTTTGGGATTTTATCAAGATATTTCAACAAATTACAGTAAAGCACATACGTATTTTAACAGCTAATACAAGTCTTCATTGTACGTTTGTAATTTATAGTTTACCGGAGGCGGGGGTCACTGAATTCAGGTCATTGTTAAAGACATTTCCAGAAAAAATGAAACTTCTTTCTCTGTTTAGTGCATATAAACAATGCATGCTATTCTCTGGTAGTGCGCTGTGACTGAACAATTCAGTTTTAAAGAATAGGTATCTTAATAGAGAAAATTTTTTACGCCCTTCTTCAGCATTCAAATGTCAATTACATTATAATGAAAAAACATACTTCCTTCGCATAAATTTTGGAATATTTGCACATGCTTAAATAACTATTTTTGAAATATGACATTTAATTTTATGTCAAAGATTATAATAAGTGATTGCAAATTAAATAAATATATGGCTTACCTTGATAAGCGACCGCTGAATCGGGCAGTTTGACAACGAATACTTCTTCAGCGATATTAGCTGTAACATCACACGAGGCGGCCTAGATCATGCTAAATATACTTAAACTGGTTTGAAGTTCCCAGCGATGCGGCCAAGGAGTCGGCGTGCAGTTCGTGTGGCAGCTGGCTGAGCAGCCGCGTCAAGGGAATGTGCAAGAAGAAGCTGCTCTACAAGAGGATACCAATACTCGAATGGCTGCCGAAATACCGCAAGGAATACGTAGTTAGCGACATGGTGGCAGGTCTCACCGTAGGCCTCACTGTCATACCGCAAGCAATAGCTTATGCCAACGTCGCTGCCTTGCCACTACAGGTAATTTATTTACATTTTTATTATTTTCTTTTTCTTAAAATTACAACACAAAAGCTTTTTTTTTAACAAAATTAATATTTATTTTTTCAGTATGGACTTTATTCATCGTTCATGGCCTGTTTTGTCTATACTATATTTGGATCTTGCAAAGACGTCCCCGTAGGACCAACTGCCATTGCTGCAATTATGACTCGTGAAACGCTAGAAAAATCGCATTTAGGCGCCGATTTTGCCGTTCTTCTCACCTTTATTTCCGGTTGCGTTTCTTTGCTTATGGGTGTCTTGCAACTAGGTGGGTTAAATATTCATTATTAATATTGTTATTATTATTATTATTCTATATTTTTTTATTGGCTTTAACAAGTGTTATATATAGCCATAAGGCAGAGATTTAAAATATTCGTAATTCTGGGCCTGTTCCGAAACTCGCGCGCTCGGTTACAGTTAAAGTGCACCGTTTTAAATGCCCAGGGCTTACTAAACAGATCATGCTAAAAATTTTGGAATGTTCGACATATCTTGATTTTCAAAAAACCGTGCGCCCGAGCGCACGAGTTACGGAATACGCCCTCTACGTATATCCTTACACATGCATCAACATTATACTTCCATTAATTCTAGCCAATATCCTAGTTATTTTATTGTAAGCGTTTGAATAATGGTTTGAATATGGAGCGAACAAAAAGTTCTAGATTTCTCACTAGTCGCGAAATTCGTGCATGTACAAAATTATTAGACAAAGGAAGATCATTCTTCGTCGACGGTTGCTGGCGGCCTGACGTGTGTCACGCAGATTTAGTTTGTTATTAAGAGTTCTACGAATTTTGTATGTTTAAAGTAAACTTTTGATTTACGACAATAACAAATAACGTGCCGGTGAATAAGTTTATTTTGTTCTATACTTGAGGAAGCAATCGCGCCATCAACAATTTGTAAATAAGGTAAGTTGTATTCTATTGAACTGACAATTCAAAAAATATCTTTATCGTATTGATGCGCACGTATAATCTGTAATGAATAATCTTCATTCTACTTAACACATTAACGAATGAATTAATGTTAAATAGGATGGGGAATGAAGCATCTACTAGCGATTCCGATAGAGAGAACCGACTAAGCTTTTGGGACGAACTAAGAGATTCTGATGACAGCGATTGTTCGGATAGTTCATCGGGGAGACGACGAAGGCGATCACCATCACCACCACCAAAAAAGCCAAGGGTGGAACTAAAATACAATGATAATGATGATGATGAAGATGATATGGACACAGAGATCGAGAGAGTCACTTATATCGAATGTGGATCTACGATAAATATTAAATATTGCACTTGGACCGTTC
Organism: Eurytoma adleriae; assembly: GCA_900480045.1. Lineage (NCBI taxonomy): Eukaryota > Metazoa > Arthropoda > Insecta > Hymenoptera > Eurytomidae > Eurytoma > Eurytoma adleriae. Next base: position 19,539 of record UXGC01000108.1, read on the forward strand.
ACAATTTTTCAGTCTGTGATGTTCATAAAGAGAATACAACTATCAGATCCAATGTGTATGTAGCAGGTGATAATAATCAATTCCAATTTTACTTTATAATGGAGAAGCTTGTAGGGAAAGATGATACTTACTTTGGAGTGTATGTTAATGTTTTGAGTAATATTAGATCTGAAGCTACAGTAAGTTATAAAAGTTATGTTATTGAGTTGCGAGGGCACAAGTACCAATTGGCAACATCAAGAGCCCAAGCTTTTCCTCGCAAAGCAGGTTTGAAATTTTTAGGATCTTTAATGGGATGCCGTGTTTTGGATGAAGAATATTGGGCATATCGTTATGTACCAGAAGATAATCTCACACTGTGTTTTAAAATAAATGTACAGTATACGAAAATTCAATCACCTAATGATCTCCGGACATTGTATGAAAATAACCAGGTCAAGGATGTAACTTTAATTGTTAAAGGAGAAGAATTTCCTGCAAACAAGAAAATTTTATCTGAGCGAAGTCCTACATTTGCTAAATTGTTAATGAAAAATGGTAAAGCTAAAAAGTTGGAGATTTCTAATGTTGAACCTGATGTAATGAAACAACTACTTCTTTATATTTACACTGGAAAAGTCAACAAATTGTTTACTTATGCAGACAAGCTTTTAGGAGCTGCTGATAAATATAAATTGAAAGAATTGAAAGCTATGTGTAAAAAGGTTAAATCTTAAAATAGCATACCATTTAGTAGAAAGTTGTGAATTAAATTGACAACGTGCATTTTTTTTTTTTCATTATATTTGTGAGAATGTTGTAAAACAAGTTCTATTCTTTTGTAAAATCATAATCTATTATACATCTATTTTATAGTTTACTTAAAAACGTTAAGTTACATTTTGATGTAAGCTTCTACTTAAGAATCGATTAATCGATTAAATATGCGTAAAGTTTATTCATTGTATGTATGAAAACACTTGTATTACTTAGAAAAATAAATAAATGTTTCTCTAATAAATATCGTGTACTTATTTTACTTTGTAATTTTGACATGCTGCTAAATAATAATTTAGTTAAAATTAAAAATTCAAATGGAATATGTGATTGTATAAAAACTAAAAATGTTTATATTTCAGGATTTCTGATAGACTTCATATCAGGCCCAGTGTCTGTGGGTTTCACATCAGCTGCTGCTATAATAATCGCCACGAGTCAAGTGAAGGATATCCTCGGCATCAGCATCAGCGGTGGAAAGTTCGTCACCGTTTGGCAAAATATTTTTGAACACATCGGAGAGACACGACTCTGGGACTCTGTCTTAGGTCTTGTGTGCATGATAGTTCTTCTACTCTTGAGGGTAATTCTTTAGAATTTTAGAAATTTCTATTAATGAAATTGAATATTATTATTGTGTATTTAGATTTTTATCAGAATGTTAAAGATGATACAAGCTGTAATGATTACGAAGCTATCCACATGTTATGTTTACTCATTTCCTTGTAAACATGTATGTAAAGACCGCTTATGTAACGCTGCCAAATGTATAATTAATCCACGTTAAGATATACTGTTTTGGTAAAGCGCTTACATTCCAGTCAGTTTTGGAAAATTGCTGTTTTTTCAATTTTAATATTCACTAATTTAAGCAATTATGTTATGAAGTTGACAAGTTTAAAAGAAAAGTGAAAACAGGTAGAAAGAAAGAAAATTTGACAATGAAATAAAGAGAAAATAAAGTAAAATAATGTTGTTATTTTGCAAAGTAGCGCTTTATTATTTTGAAAAGAAATAATAGTTTAATAAAAATTAACAGAAAGTGAAGGACATCCCGGTGGTATCGCAAGAAGAGAAATTGCCGTCGGTGTGGTTGCGCTGCCTCGAGAAATTCTTGTGGCTGATGTCAACGGCGCGCAATATCTTCGTCGTGGTATCATGCGCCGTAGGCTGCTGGCTCCTGGAGGAGCACCTCGGCAGCTCACCAGTCATACTTACAGGACACGTGAAGCAGGGTCTGCCTGGCATCGAACCTCCGCCCTTCCACGGCAAGATAGGCAATGACACCTACGACTTTTTCGATATGGTCTCGGTCATGGGTTCTGGCTGCATCGTCGTGCCGCTGCTCAGCATACTTGAGACCATTGCCATTGCCAAGGCTTTCTGTGAGTTTAAACCGCATTTTCTTTTCGTATTCGAAAGATGCAGCAATAATTAAAATCGCTTTGTGAAAAAAATGTTAAAAAAAAGCTGAGGGCAAACCGATCGACGCTACGCAAGAGATGATGGCTCTGGGTATGTGCAACATCGTCTCGTCGTTCGTTTCGTCCATTCCAGTGAGCGGCGGCCTGAGTCGCGGTGCCGTTAATCACTCGTCGGGCGTCCGGACTACCCTCGGTGGAGTATACACCGGCATCCTCGTTCTCGTCTCTTTGCAGTTCCTTACGCCATATCTCTACTACATACCGAAGGCGGCCCTGGCCGCTGTAATTATCGCCGCCGTAGTTTTCATGGTTGAAATACAGGTCGTCAAGCCAATGTGGAGAACCAAAAGTATGCTTACTTATTTTAAACGATTACAATATCATTTAGATTCAGCAGTTAAATACTATTCCAAAAGAAAAAAGTTTACTTCGCTAAATAAAGCTGTTACGTAAATAAGCAAGTGCCGAAAAACAATCCGAAAATTTTCATATATCACTTCCTATTGCTCAGTTATTATCTAACTGCTCATGTTAAGCAATAAAAATAAAATGAATGGACTTGTAATAGTCAGAGTAATATTTTTAGATTTGATGTAATAAGAAATTTAAAATAATTAATGTATTGTTTGTTTTAGAAATTGATCTGGTTCCTGCGGTAGCTACGTTCCTATGTTGTTTGTTCGTTCGATTAGAGCTAGGAATCGTCATTGGTATCGGCATAAATCTACTGTTTCTGCTTTATGGTTCCGCCAGGCCTTCTATTCGAGTCAGCAAAGAGACCGTAAGTTTTTTTGCTTTTTTTTCATAGTTCTCTTGTACTCTTTCAGAAACATAATAATATAATTCACTGACATCTTGTCATGTAATTTTTAAAGTTGATGTAATAGTTTTTTTGGCAAAATTAAATTGAAAAATTCAAAACATTTAAATAACAATTTACAACTGAGAATGTATGTACATTTTGTTCTAGAGTTTTGGAGGACTAAATTACCTGATGATCACGCCAGATCGCAGCCTCGTGTTTCCAAGCGTCGAATACGTCAGATCGATGATCAGCAAGCAGGGTTCGAAGCAGGGAACCGCCGTACCCGTCGTTATTGATTCCACGCACATCCAGGCCGCCGACTTTACCGCCGCTAAGGTTCGTTGTTGTTCCGTATCACGTAGTCCTTATGCAGACACCATCAGTCGCTCCCCGTTATAATGCATATACGCTTCCTGATTGACAACCGGAAGATCCTCGGAAATCCGGGCGTCGGATCATTTTCGTAGTTACATATCCCGTTATTCCCAAATCTGGCATATTTATCTTCATATTTAAAAGAATTTTCAAAACAAGTCATAGAAACAAAAGATATTAATTATAAAATTACGACGTAAGTAGAAGTCTATTATCAATAACGACTGCTTTATTTTTTTCAGGGTATCAAAAGTTTAATTGAAGATTTCACGCGGAGAGGCCAGCCTCTGATCTTTTACAATTTGAAACCCAGTATCTTGACTATTTTCCAAGGGGTTAAACCAGTTGACCTACGATGTTGCTTCAATGAAATTGAACTAAACGAATATCTGAAAGGTTTGTTTTTTTACATTTTTTAAAAATCCATTTATGGAATTTAAGATTCTAAGTCGTAAATTTGAATAAAACTGCTATTGTTTTCTTATGTCGATATGTGCAGAAAGCCAAAATATTTTATACATATATGAATTACTACTTGTTTGAATTTTTACAACTTCAATAGTTAAGTATCATTGAAAAAGAGTACCGAAAATGTTTAATGTTCATATTTATTATACATTTTTAAGTTATAGATTTTTTTATACATTAATTCTTTTGAGCATTAGATCGTAATATTTTAACTTTCTCCTGATTTTGGCAAAAGAAAACCTCTGCCTTCACCGACAAGTTGATTCAAATCCGCGAAAAATAATACCCACATTTTTTATTAGTTATGCGAACATATCATTTTAAATAAAAAAGTATTTTAAAACTTGTTTTTAAAATTTATTTAACTAATACATATTTTTAATTTTTTAATGTTCAGAATTTGAAGAAGCCGCAGCTAATGCTGTAAGTCGACATTGAAGAATTAAAGAGTGCAGCAAGAAACCCAAAAGTTCAGTATTAATTCACAATGAATTAAATAGTGTCGACGGTGCCACAGTCACATATGAACGATAGTAGTATTGAAAAGAATGAAAAGTACAAGTATGTAAGAAAAGTAATGTTAAAAAAATAAGGGAATCTCTATATAGATCGATTTACCTTTGTAAATATGTATGTATTTTATTTTTAAGATCATATAGATAATAATTAAGCAAGATTAATTTTGCTGTAAATTTTGAGTTTCCTCTGCGCGCGTGATTGAGGACACGCAATTTTGCTGTACTGCGATCTCACATTGATCTTTTGTTCAACGAGTGAACGGCATTGCTACACTCCCAACTGTCGGGCGCCGCTAGAAGGCTTTGCTATGTAGAAACTCGGTGTTCCCGGATATCTAAAAATTAAGTTTTAGTTATATGATGGTTCCATTATTTAACAACGAATAGTTTGTAATGTTTAATTTAGTAACATTTTTTAAATTGCGATGAAACAAAAATTAGATAATTAAAGTATATATAATTATAGCACAACAAATGTTGTTTCAAAGATTATAAATATTGAAATTTAAAATTAGTATTTTTTAATTGTTTGGAAATGTGTACATTAAGTTTAAAGTATATTAATGACGTTAAAAGTTCCATTTATCCATTTAGTGCCTTTTATCTGTACTTATTTGTACATTAATTATATTCTATTATAACATTTTAAATTTATATCACAAAACCAAACTGTAAATAAAGTATGTCAATTATAATACTTGTCTTGCTTAATAATTTATCGTTTGAGTAAATTATACGTCTTATAAAATAAAAATAGCTATTTTGAGTGTGAATGTTTCGTTTGTTAAGTGAAGAGCAAAGGAAGGTTTATCTTCGAAAACTTACTTTTCTTTAATCATTTTAATAATAGTGTCAACGACGCTCTTTTTAAGAAGCGTAACAGTGCAACCACCGAATCCAGCGCCAGTCAGACGACTGCCGAGAACGCCATTAATGCCGCGCGCTATCGTTACCAAGGTGTCAAGCTCCTTCGAAGACACCTCGTAGTCATCGCGCAAGGAGTCATGACTTTCATTCATTAGTTTGCCAAACGTTATAAAATCATTCTTCTCCAAACAGCTTGCAGCATCGAGCGTCCGCTTAATTTCAGTAATAACGTGCCGCGCTCTTCTTATGGTTACTTCACTGGCATTTTTCGATTTGAGTACTAGAAAACGAAGAAGACTGGGAAATAAATATTTTAAAAGAATTTTTAAGCACGTGTGATTTACCTTCGAGATCAGCGAGAGTGGCCTCGCGCAAACTTTTCTTGCCAAGCAGCTTGGCGGCCTCGAAGCAGCAATCTCGGCGCTCGCAGTACGCGCTAGAGCTGAGCTTGTGCGGCGCGTTCGAGTTCGTGATGAGGAAAACGTGATCGCCGAGCTGTTCCATGGGGATCTGTCGGGTAGAGAGGTCACGGCAGTCCAGGAGTAGCGCGTGACCCTCCTGGCCCATTGCCGAAATGAACTGGTCCATTATACCGCAGGGCACACCCGCATACTCATGCTCAGCACGTTGACAAGCTAACGCCTGCAATCACAGTTGAGATCATTCATGCTTTCGTTATTGCACCGCTACAACTCTCATCGTTTTATGCCTAATTAGCGAAAGAAGCGAAAGGCGAAAGTAAAAGAATTTTAATTTTAGTATAAATATTATATTATTTCTACCTTATCTTCTGGCTTAATTGAAACGTGACCGGTCATTGATTCCAAAAATGTGTACGTTGCCACTTCCAGAGCAGCTGAGCTGCTAAGACCAGACCCAACGGGCACCGTAGAAGTTACAACGGCATTGAATCCCGCAATAGGATCTGATAACACAAAGTAATATTTTAATTAACTATCAGCTAGAAAAGTGACAATTTTAATATTATTTTCATTTATATCCTTCTATCTACGCTTATAAAATCATGCACTCATTGTTTAGTGTATTGAGGGGTCTTATTACTTTCAACTTTAGAAAGTATAAGTTACTTTTATGTATACGTATAATTATTTCGAAATTGTACTAAAATTAGGAAGAGTCGTAAGTACTGCTCTAAAAAAATCTGTCTTTAAATTTTTTTCTTTAAATCGCTTTATATATAGTTAATTGCAATGTAATTAAAATAAATTACTTGGGAAATTGGCGATGCAGCCTTTAATGTAATTGGCCCATTTGGGTTCTCCTGGCTTAATTGTCTCTCGACTACTACAATCGAATTCAGCAACGCGTTGGGTGACAGCATCACTCATCGAGATGATTTTGCACGTTTTTGTACTACTTGGTTTACCAGCAATTATCGTCGCCATTGGTAATGCCTGCAAAATTAATTGATTAATAGCTACAATATATCATAAGCGTTTATAGTTAGAAACAAAAATTTCTTTTATTATTTATTATTCATGAAATAATTGTTAAACAATTTTTCTAAAAATATTTGTATTGCCTATATGATTATAATCGAATAGTAAATATAAGCTGGTGCCTGCAGTATTTCGGCAAAAGGCATAACTCCATTTTTAATTGTTATTTTGAAAGAAGAAAACAAAGATTTTTCAATCAAATTTATCTTTCAAATGTGCACTTATGATAATATGTCGAAAACAGTATACTTAAACATTTTTTTTCCACATGCTCGTCGAAAGTACCGCGGCCACTTTTCCGCCCTGCGGCGCGCTTTGAAAATTCGGTAATTTTCGCTGTGTGCGAAAAGCACGATATGACCATTCTTGTAATATTTTACATCCCATGTTGCGAAATGTATGTACTATTGTCAGAAACAGTGCACTTTATTCCTTTTATTGCCTATATAAGCACACAGTTTTTGGTAATAACTATTTGCCAGCTTTGTTAGTAAAAATAAGGTAAAAGATCGCAGTCCATTATATCTCAGTCTTTAGCCAGATCCAATTTTGATTTTTGATTAAATTAAATTTTAGTAATAAAATATAATAGAAAAAAATGTTAAAATGGTCACTGCATTTACCGATAAAAGAGAAACCTTTATAAGCAACCGTGCGTAAATGCATTAAAATATGTAATGTATATGTACGTACAATACCCATGTATAAAGGAAAATGAAACGATATTACAAATAAGTTTAGTATCACTCAGTGATTATCTAATGATACTTGAATAACCTTCTATTTATTCTTGAAGGTCGTTCCTGCTTGTCCGAAACTGACCGTTAGATTATATATGAAGACATTTTGGTTATATCAAATGTTCATTTGCTTCTCAAAAATTTAAAATGAATTATGATATCGTCTGCCGTAAGATTTTTCGTAATTTTGTAAGGTGTTACAATTAATGTACATTATTGATATATTTGCTTGAAACGTTGTTAATGGTGTATATATATAGTAAGGAAAAGAAATATTTTTACTACAGTTGAAAACTAAATTGAATGCTTTTAATTAATAGAAATAACATTACCATTGGCAAGACAAAGCCCTCATTGTAATCGGTGTGTTCGCCGATTAGATTGACGCGGCCCGGCGCACAAACACATAAAGTTGCCTTCTCGCCGAATTCCTTTTCGAAACATTGCAGCGCCTTCTCTTTCACTTCGTTTACCTCTAAATAATTTGTAGCCATTGTTTAACAAATTGTTACACTTACACTACACTTTAATTATCTGAAAAAAATAATTTTTTTTTATTCTCTCTACGACATTTAATTAAATCCTTTAAAGTCTCTATTTTTCTCCCTTTTTTATTATAGAAACTTGTACGTCTAATTCAAGAAAACGAAAAATTTGATTGGAATGCAGTACAGTAGATCTGATCTGATATGCATATATCAGATCTGTCTCAACCTATCCTAATCACTCAATTCCCCGCTACTATCACCAGTCAAAGATAAAACAATGAAGCATTTATTATATATATTTTTCTTTAAATGCAAAAGTAATACAAACTACACGAAGAAAAAATATCTTCATCTGCGATATGTGCAAATAATTGTAGAAACGAAACAGTATAATATGAAGTAATTGACAACTTCTTTTCACTATTTCTATCTCTTTTTGACTTTAATAACTTAGTCGCACTCTGCTGTGAATTATCCACGGAGGAGTAGTCAAGACTGCTACGGGCAGTGTCGACGTCCCGGCTTTCGGGCCTTGTGTGTGTATACTCTCTACTTGCATAAGCGATAGTATTTTTTTATCGCTGCAGCTGCAACACACACACACATGCATTGTCAGTTGTCACTCCGCTTTCTGCAGACTGTATAAGTGAATCTACCTTAGTAGGCGCGAAATTTGAATACATCAGAATTAGTTAATAATTAATTAAAAATAAAGAAAATCTAATCTAATGAATATTAGTAGCAATTAAAAAAGGAAAATGATTGAAAATATATATTGCGACATAAAATTGATGATGAATCCACGTAAAAAATGTTATTACATTGAAAGAATATTGGTAAAGTTTTTAGTTCTAATAAGCAAGTTTATTTATAAATAGTCTTTATATTTTATTTTCTTATTCGCGATTTAATTTTATAATATATTATTATAATAATTGTTAAGAAACTAAGATTTTGAAAAATGACGGTCATAGACGGAGTTCAGTTTCTGATTGGGCTATGGCTGAGGGCCTCATTGGAGATCAATGAGATCATACATGCCGTGTGACGGTCGCAATACGGATTTACAATGCTTTTAGGTTAAGTTCGTTTTTTATTTCGAAGTTAAAACCCAGTTTATTTAGAACTTTGGGTATTCGGGTTTCTTGATTCTTGTTCTGCACTAACATAGTGGGTAGTCGAAGTTTAGCATCAGTATACGCTTGTACAATATTCCTGATACCCTACCTACAGTAGTCTGACGTTTGACCCTGTTGTGCGGTGCCGCTTATATATAGTTTTTTTAATTGTGTAGATGTATGAACGTAGGAGGCATCGACAGCTGATTCATACTGCGCTCTTGTTTATAAGTAGCCACCGTACAGTCTTAAGCGAAAGAGAATGACTTTTTGCAGACAATAAGGGCTAATTGGTTGTTGTTTACGTGATATCAAGAAATTTTTTATACGAATCTCAGAAAAATGGGTTGCTGCTACAGTTTGTGCAAAGAAGATAGTGGTCAGCAGGTAAACTTATTTAAGTTCATTTTATATACTTCTCAAAACGTATATTTTACTGCGTTTAGTTGACACTCTTATCAAACTTTGATATGCTTTTATGGAAATACCAGACTATCAACAATACCAGACTATCAACAAATATAAAGATTTCTTATGTAGTTTATTCATATTACACATTTTTTTACGTATAATGAACAATTCTGATTTTATTTTATTTTAAGAGTGGAGAAGTTAATGAACGTACACATTTGCTTGTGGATCCTGTCAGTAACAACACCAATATACCTAGAGTTCACAAGTTAGTATTTTAATAACTAATCCATTACCATGATGATAAATGATTTATATTGTAATTAATGTAATAAATACTGGTCTTTCAGCGATGACTATGTAAGTCAGTATGCTAGCTCTGTACCTAAAAAAACAGATGAACAAAGCGCTCTTAATCGAATTCTTCATGAGACTGCAGCGTATGCTAATCTGATATCCTATACTTCATTCTTATTTTCTTTTATATAAATTTATAATATTCAATTTTTCTTTTGTAGAAATATAATCGATGTGGGAGCTTTAGATTCTCATAATTTGGAACAACATGAATATGTGGAAAGATCAAGAGCATATGCTAAACGAATAGAAACTGTTGGAATTAAAGTACCAGAAACCTCCTATTGCTTACTTAGAGATATACCAGCTCCAGAACGAGTTCTTGCCTCAGAACCAATAACCCAAAGTGATAAAGAACTTGTAAGAATTTATTTTTGCATATTGATATCATTTATTGACATAAATAAACAAATAATAGGTTATTGATACTTATAATTTTTATCTACAATTTGTCAAAAAAAACTGTTAAAATTTTGTTTTTAGTACCTGCAGTATATATTTTTATCTTCCAATTTTTTTTTTAGATTACGGATTTCCTTCAAAAATCTGTGATGGCGTTGAATGAAGTTCATGTTGAACACAAGGAAGATTTAGTAGTACCTTTCTTATCGTGATCTTTGCATTCTCCATCAAGGCTGGGTTCTGAATTGACGCGAGCTTCATCAACTCAAATCTTAGCAAATCAAGATGATATAATGGGAATATGGGTAAAGTCATATTTTACCGACTGAGCCAATTTATTTGATATATCATAGTAAAGATTTTTGTTTAAATTCAGAGTTCTGCAATTCTCAAAATTTACTAAACAAATCATTGTTTACTTATAATACTAGAATTAAAGTTTAAATATGTAATTTGCCTTAAGTTTTTGCAAGACTGCTTTAATAATACATATTTTCATTTCAATGTTTTTCTCAAATGTTATAAGATTTATATGTAAATATGTAAGTTACATTTTGTAAGTAAATCTCTGGTTTTATCCAGTTTTGAGTAAAGTTTAAATTTAAAAATTTGAATAAATTTATAAAATCTAATTGTTGCAAATCGTGTTAAAACTTTACTCAAAAATGAATTAAAAACATTGCAGCCTATTTACCTTAAAATTATGAAAAAACTAATTTTTTAAATAATGATATTTACTACATTACTACAACTAAGGTAGTGAATTTTGGGAATTTGAATTGATCTATTAATAAGGCAAGTCAAGAAATAACATTACGAACTAGTAACTGTAACAGTGTTACAATATGTTTCATGAGACAAAAGATAATGTTGTATTGAGTTAAATATTTTGTTAACTTATGATATTTACACTCACATTTTTGTAATTAACACCAAAGCAATGAAAATTTAATATTATGTGAGTTTCAAATAAAATACTAAAAAAGTGCACGTTGCTGAAGAACAATGTTGAATATTAATTTTTCATAGAGACTTGATTGTGTGATTAATACTAGAGCGAAATTTTATTCTATATATATATTTTAATTTGAAATGATTTTAAATTAAATATCAAATCATGTTGTATATTGTATGGGTAGTGTACTATTTTTTCAATGAAAATATAATAAATCAATATTTAATTGTAAAAAGGAAATTCCATATTGTAAAGTTTCTATAAGAATGTATAGTACACTGCGTACATCTTTATTAATTGTAAAATAAATTATAAAAGCATATAAGTTACTTGAAACCTGCGACTGTATTTATTTCATTTAATCTTCAAATATAAAAAAAAAATACCGAGTGACTGGTGAAAAACGGTTCGTATACAAATGCAAAATAACATTGATTGGTCTAAATTTCTAACACGAAAATTGGAAGAATGAAGAATGAGCATTGCTTCATTGACTCGGTCAGAGGGTGCAGTAAACTGCTTCCAGAGTTGATGTCTGTAACTCACGACTTTGAGAAAATTCGAAAATCATAGGAATACATCGCGAGCCGCTGACGCACGACTCAAGGTGAAAAGGGTGGTCCCAAATTGGCGAAGAGCTCGGACGCTACAAAGGTTGCCGCTGCCGCTGCAGGGGCGTAACCTCAGTCGGAGCTCTTTGAAAAGCCGCGCGTGCCCGGACGGGGGGGCGCTCGCGAGATTGGCCGCGCGGCGCTTCCGCTCTGGTGGGGCATCGACCGCCGCTCGCTCGGCGCAGTTCCCCCCGCCACCTCGGCCACCAATGCACGCCTAGCTCGGCAGCTCGGGCTCGAGCCGCGCATTGGTCCTCGATTGTGCCGACCAATCATTGGGAAAGTGCGCCCGACGAAAATATCCAATGTAAGTCCACAAATTATCAGCGAACGCGCGTCGCGCGCCTCCGCCAAGGGATCACGCCGCCAGCCCAGCTCGTGCCGTCTGCCTGGCCGGCGGTCCGAATATCCGAGTGCGAGTCCGACGGCGTCCGTCCAGCGAGCTGCAGCGTCACCCGAGCATCGCGCCGCGCGGATATACCTGAGCAAGCGTCAAACGTCGCGCCATGTTTGCCGTCGCTTCGTCACCAGCTGCCACTCGGAACTTGGAAGCAGTGTCGCGAGTGCGCGTGCCACCTTGGCTCCGGGGGCTCCGGGCGGCCGAGCTCCGTCGCGTTTTTCGCGGAATGTGCCTTGTGGGGGTTGGGGGCTGCACGCAGCTACCCCGTTCACCGAGTCCGCGGCTCGTCCGACCCTTCCAGGGAGTGCGAGGGAGAGGGAATCAGCGGGGACGCGCGTCGTTCGGAGTGAGAGAGATGGCCGAACTGGCCCGTAGCGGCCGTAGCGCAATAGGGTTCCGTTCTTTCGGCCTCTCGTGAACGCGTCAATGCGTCTGCTCGATCGTTGCTTTTCTTCAGACACGTGTGTTTTTCCGTTCCAATGTCTGCCGTACCCTGCGCAGCCCTACAGTCGGCTCGGGCTGACTCCGTGTTCGCATGTCTTGTACGTGCTCTTTCGATAGTTTCTTAAGCATACATGTGTTAGTAAGTGCTCTCTCTACACTTACACACTCTTACACTCTACCTTACATACACATGTACAATATACGCGTACAATATACCTACAGACGTATCTACCGCCAAGTGTGGCATAGTCAAACACTGTTGTACGTTTTTATGTTGATGGATAAATATTATCATTAGAGTACTTTACTTATGTAATAGCTGCTATACCGATATGTTTCATGCCTTGATAAATTTTGTTTTTCACTATGAATATGTAAACTCTTGCGATAGATATTTCTTCAGAATAAATTTTAAGTTCTTATTCTTAATGATTAAAACTTGCACATGTATGCTGTTTTCTTTAAAAATATTAATAAGACTAAATAATTTTTAGTAGAATTATTAAATTTATTTTATTCTGTAGTGTATAAAGCAATATGGATCAACTTGGAGAAGGTCAAACGGTGATGGTTGGAGGAGCTGGTGGTACAGTTCAAGTAGTCCAAATGGGTCAGGGTGGTCAAGCTATGATGCTTCCACAAGCAATTCAAGTAGCTGCACCCAATGGACAAATTCAAGTAGTCCCTGTATCGAGTTTGGCTGGAGCTGGACAACAAATAGTAATTCAACAGCCACAAACACCACAAATCATTCAAACACCAGATGGTCAAACGTACATTTATCAACCGGTTCAACTTGAAGGACAAGTTCAGCAACAAACTCAACCCACTGGTACATATTTTATTTTTTTGTATTTTCTATTGTACAAAATTGCAATAATTTATTTATTGTAATTCATTTGTTTATTTGCAGTAATAAATATCAATGGAAACTTGATGCAAATAGCAAGTCCAGCAACACAGGCAACATCAGCAGCTGCAACAACTCCGGTACAACAAATTTCTAGCCCAACTGCAGCGGCAACGCAGGCAGGAAACATTGTCATGGTGATTACATAAAAAAGTCTCTTTCACTTGCACAGTCCGTGTAACAAAATTATGCAGACTTGTAGTGATTACAGAGCAACAAATCAATTATGAAAAAGCTAAAAATTCAGTGCAAAGTATTATTTCTTTGTTTTGAAAAAAGCTTTTGACATGAAATTTATTAATTTTAATAAAATAGCAAGAGTTAACCATTTATGTCTGTAGTTGTTATAAGTATTGTATTATACAATAATAAGTGTTTGGTCTCGTAGTTTTACTAATGCGCAATCTGCAATTTTTTTATTCAATTTTTCAGATGGTACCAGGTAACAGTGGTCAGCCACAATTTCAACGAGTAGCTTTACCAAATGCTGAATTTTTGGAGGAGGAACCACTTTATGTCAATGCAAAACAATACAGGCGTATCTTAAAACGGCGACAAGCAAGAGCAAAACTAGAAGCTGAAGGGAAAATTCCCAAAGAAAGACCAGTAAGTGCTTCATTTTTTTTTTTTTTTTTTTTTTTTTTTTTTTTTAAAAAAAGAAATTTTTTAATTTTGCATTTACAATTTATAATAATTTATAGAAATATCTGCATGAATCGCGACACAGACATGCAATGAATAGAATTAGAGGAGAAGGAGGACGCTTCCACTCAGGTCAAGTGAAAAAGAGAACGTAAGTTAAAATAAGGTATTATTACAAGTTGAATTAACATTATTTTTTTTGTGAAACTATCTGATTTAAAAATATTTTCAGTAAACCAAGTAACAATGGTGTAATTAACCAACATATAACTACTTCAACAAGCAATAATACTATAAGAACCATAACAATACCAGCATCGTCTGCTGGAATGCAGCACAATTCAGATAGTATGACTCCTACTATAATAATTGAGGTAATAATTTTATTTTGATAAGCTCTTTTCATCTCAAATTGTGTTCAACATTTTTAATATTTATTTTATTTCATTTAGAATGGAAATGGTGGAGAAGTCTTACCTGATATGATTAGTGACGGAACATTAGTGGATATAAAATGAAATCAGCTGTAACAAGACGCAGTTTTCTTTGAAGATTCATAGGTACAGCTATACTTTCTGAGAAATCTGTGATCGATTAGAAAGTTCGAAGAAAAAAAAATAGTTTTGCTACCATCAATCAAGAAGCGTGAATCGTCGAAGATGTACATATTTATAATTTTAATGCGCATAGCGCTTCGCTAATTGTAGTTGATGGTATTAATTTAGATTAGAAAATCTGATAAAAATATAATTGAAGACAAATGGATAATTTTCTCTCCAATTGTGTTCAATTCTATTTGGTCTTTTCTGATCAAGCGTGAATTGTTTATATAAAAAATGGAATAATGAAATTCTGTTTTACAAATCCTTGAATTTGGATGCTTTTTAATCTTGAAAGTGAAAAACGATAAGTGAAATTGAACACTGTAAATTGAATTTTCTACTACATTTGTCTTTTGCAAGGAATAGGATTTTTAAATCAGGATATTTATGTCTAATAATTTATAACGTTTCGTGCAACGAAAAATATCAGTTTCTGTAAAGAAAAGAAACTGAGCTATAAATGGAATTAACATCACAATCACTCGGTTCACATTTAGTTTTCTAAAACTATTGTGTTCAGCTTTTGTTTTAAGAATATGGTACATAAGATGGATTAAAAATAAGAACATGAAATAATTGTGCTCAAAGAGTCAAAATTTATTATGTATTAAAAGTTGAAAGTCCAATTATCGAGGGAAAAAAGGTGAACCGCAGTGAAGCAACTTTTGTACTGATTTAGATAAATATTAACGTCGTAGAAAAAAATTGAATACAAGAGGAGTCGCAAACATTATTTTACTAAAAACATTCTAATTAAGTAGAACATGACTTGAATACTGGTTCATGGATACTTGCAAAACTTTAGAGAAATTTTTATTATCAAACTATTATGTCAAAGTTGTTATACTTAATATGCTTACAATGTTTGAAGCCTAGGTTCTTAAAGATTTTTTTTTACAAATTTATATACCTTTTACTTCTTTTTTCGACTTTAATTTTTTTTCTATGAGGTATAGAAATTTTGTGAAAACAAAATGAAAAATTAAGTAAACTTTTTATTTTAAAAAGCTGTCGCCGAAAAATCGTTTTTTTTTTTTCAAATAGAGAAGGCCTTTATTTTTGTTTTCCTTTTCATTGAAAATTCTATGCATTGCAGAACATGATCTGCAATAAAGAAAGTAATTATATAACTCTATCTTTAAAAATTATGGTTTTCTCTAAATTTTAGTAAGAATCTATGATCGAAAGTTCATGTCCTCTACTAGTTATAGTTTCAAAAGTGTCACTAGCAAACTTACACAATAAATAAGACACATTTTTCTTGGTTTGAAATCACGCTACAGTTACGACTCTTCGTGTTACTTATGTAAATACATGTGTGAGTGCTTAATGATTGTTGCATGAGAAAGAAAGCGAATGAATAGTTTAAATATGATTGAAACATGCAAAAATAAGTAAAGATAATATAACGTATACATAACCTTTTATAGTGGTTCTAAAAATCGAATGGAATATATTGATCATTGTGAACTCAAAAAAAAAGGAAAATTTAAATATTATTTTAAAAGATATCTTTAAGTACTAAAAAATATTCGACAGTACAGGGCGTTTAGAAGTCATCAAAATCTGCGAGCATAACGATCTTACGCTATCTGGTCCTTTTATGTGTTCTTCTGGTGGGTTTATAGGAGGTGGGGAGCCGAAAAATTGTTCTTCCAAGACGCGCTTTCCAAGTTTACCAATGACATCTTGATAAAGAGAGTTTCCAGTTCTTTTTTCAATTAAAAGAATAGAAAGATTAATAAATAAAGAAAAATACTTTTTTTTATTAAGCTCGCTTAAATTACCAACCTAACTCGAAGTATTTCTCTTTCTTTTTTGTTGACACGCAATTGATCAGGATTTTTTATTAGTCCTTTATTTGCTAATATTTTCTTTGGATCAAGAAGTTGAGGATTTCTATAAAGTCTTCGTTGCATTGTCTCTGGTATTGAACAATTTTCCGGTAATTCAACAGTGATTGATTTTTTCTTTCTTTGTGAACCATGAACGTCTAAGTATTGTAATATTTAAAGGTAAAAAGACTTTTTGTACAAGAGGATTATGTGTAAATGCTTGTTGAAAACGATTATTCAAAATTATTCAATAGACTGATGCCAATACTAATTTCGATTTATTTGCTAAGGTATTCATTAAACCCTTTCAAGTAAAGAGTTAAACAAATAGATAGTGATTAGATTATTCTGGTATAAGTAAAACGAAAGCTTTAATGTCAAGCATGAATCTGTTTAAACCGTCTATCTTACTCTTTATGCTTGAAAGGGTGAATGTACAAGTCATAAAAAAATCCTCTATTAAATGCAAATCAGTAAATGTATTTTAACGCATAATATTTCTTGCCTGAACTATCGCAGTAATCGAGCTGGTAGCAACTTCGAATAAGCTTTTTCTGTTCTCGCTCGATCACAGCCTCGTCTGGAGGCTCCTGCGGCAGGCACTTTTTCAAATGCGGATATTCTCTTAGTAACTGTATAATGCAGATAAATAATAAAATTAATATTTTGTTAATAAAAATGTTTTAAATAATTCCGTATCCCGTTTACATTTAAATATTAGATTTAAGGATCTCAGAGCGATATTACAATACGCTTAAAAAAGAGTTACACTCATAAATAATTAGTAAGCGTCAATATTGCTATACTTGCACGGTCAAAAACGTCTTCGGTCTTTTCTGATTGTCTGTGGCGTGGTAAACGGTCGTTTTTACTTTTCGTGTGCATATGTTCTTGATATGGTTCCATTATTGGATGTCTGCCTTCAAACTTCGGATAAATTGGTTTGGAAACGAAAGATTTTGGAAATTTCTTTGTACTGAAGTCTTTCTGGGTTATCGTCGCGAAATCGCGCGTTTCGAAATCAATGTCGAACAACATTTTTTAAGATTTAAGATTTACGACGTCTCAGATGTAAACGAAAAAACGCAAAAGAGAAAAGGTTAAACAATATTCAAATTGACAATCGCAATGTGCGTAAATATAATATATGTATATATAGATTTAGATTTAAAATTAAATTTGTAAACTTAATAAAAACATCTTGTTTATTAAAGATTCAAGCTTGCACGAAGCTTGGCATGAATCATACGTCTGCGCTTTATAGCTATCATTCTTTGAACATTTTTCAGAATGACACCTCCGCCCGTACGGCCAACAGTGTCTTGATAATTAGTCAATTCGCCATGTAAGGTTTGCGGACTAATGTAACCGTATACTGAAACATTTAAAAAGGTCTTGCTTATTATTAAATACAAACGATATGCACGAAAAAGTTTGTAATAATCCTACTTCTAGAACTCGTGAAAGGAGCTTTTAATACTTTATCCGAATGTTTTTTCAAATACAGATTTTTCAGATAGGATATCAACTCATTTCCTAAATCGACATTTTCGTCGTTTTCTTTATCGCGCTCAAATTTTTCTTTGTTGTAATCAATTTGGTAAGCAGTTCGTAAACGATCTACAATGAATTTGTTTAATATTTCCTCGGATTTTTCGTCGTGCACATATTTTTCTACGAGTTCTTCAATTTCCCAATATTCAATCGGACGTATTCTTCATTAATGTATAATAATAAATTTTAGAGAAGTTTAGATATATACATGTCATAGTTTTTAAAATTTTAATACATATTTTTATTTCAAAAACTTACGCTTTTGTAATTGGTAATTTTTTTATTTTTTGAAACTCAAACTTGTACTCTGAGGGAAATGCGGTACATTTTTTATTCATTTTATCACCTGGTAAGAAAATTAAGATAAACTGTATGAATTTAGTTTTCAGCAATTATTTAAAACAAACCTCCGATGTCTATAAGTTATTAAACGGATCGTCGTAAAGATTTGGCTGTATGCACACCGCAGTACCGCACACGTGATAAGATTTAGACGTAGGTCGCTGGTCGGGCCGGGCACGGTGATCACGATTCACGGCCGCACGGCGTAATCTTGATGCTTTATAACCTCAAAACGCAAACAAACGGACTACTAGTGCGTTGAACCAAAGTTGAAATTGTGCAAAGTGCAATGGCAGTTCCAAATCCGTTATTTTCGCAATTAGCGATGCTTAAACGAGTTGTCAAACCAGGGATTATTTCCTGGAATGTATTACCAAGAATTACTTCTCGAAATAAGGTAACATTAATACAAATTATTAATTAAAACATTTTTGGAACACATTTATTTAGTCTTAACCTTATTTAAGAAAGTCTTTAGTTTTCGTTTTTAGTAAATAAATTTAGTTATGTTTTATTGCACTATGAAACCGTCTCATACAAATATTAATAACAAAACAATAACATTTTTAATTTTAACTGCAGAATATGTTTTACTCAACTGTAAATAGTAATGAACTAGCAACTGAGTCTAAAACACCAGAAAAGAAAATGAGTAAAGCTATGTTAGCTTATTTAGAACGAGCTAAAGCACATGGTAAATTTGATATATAATTAATATAATCGTATAGTTAACAGTTTATTAATAGAATTTTTTACAGATGCATTTATCAAGAAAGAAGAAGAAGATTTCAAAATAGGAAAACGACATTTAGCAAATATGATGGGAGAAGATCCCGAACATTTTACGCAAGATGATATTGATGTGTGTATATATGAATAAATTATTAATTTGATTTATATCATTTTAAATTTCATAATAATGTTTCAGAGATCTATTGAATATCTATTTCCTTCTGGCTTATTTGATAAAGCAGCTAGACCTTTTATGAAACCACCAGAAATAATTTTTCCACCCAGAAAAGCTGCAGAGTTTAATGAAACAGGCAGACCATTTCATTCATTGTTTTATACAACAAGGCCCAATTATTACAAAGCACTTTATGTAAGAAAAATTAGATTTCTTAATATTAATAAGAAATGAAATAATTTATTTTATATTGTTTTGTTTTAGGATGCAGTAGAGCACATGCAATCTTTAAATGCTTTGGAAGATAACATGATAAGAAAAGGCATTCCACCAGATCCAAATATTCAATTGTAATAATAAAATACTATAAATTTATTTAATTTAATCAACTTTTTCATTACTAATATTTTTATAGCGATTCAGCAACTTCAGATTGGGTATCGAAAGAAGGTTTAGAAAAAATTCTTTTAGAAAATATTGCTGATAATGATGTAAGTGGATAATAGTAGAAGAGACTTTATTACTAACATGAAAATCTTTTATTTTAATATTAGCTATTATATTTTTCAGTACGAGTATTTTATTTCATCGTTTCAAAGATTAGTAGATCATCCTTATTCGTATCAAGTGAAAGATTTTTTAATGACTTATAGGAAAACTAGAGAATCTCTTACGCAATCATTCATTATACCTGAGGTATTTACATATATTATACCAAATTTATATTTCATTATAACAATAATTAAAATAATTTCATTTAATATTGATTTTTCAGTTAAATTACGATTCTGATGGTCGACCGTTTATTACAGTACCAGGTAAACTTTTTTATTACTTGTAAAAGCTATTATATTATCAACTAATTATTAATATATTATAAAAGATTTTCTGATTTTTTTTTTGCAGATTGTATGAGGAAAAGTGCGCGAGGATCCGTGACGCTTAGAGGCAAGGGTTCAGGCAAAATAATTGTTAATGGTGAACCTCTCTACTTATATTTCCCCAATTCACAAGATTGTGAACAGGTAAGGACTAAATAAATTTCACTACATAAATTTTCGCTTTATATATGCGCATAAGATGTTAGTAAAAAAACGTCGGCAGATGAATTTTCTAAAAATACTCATTACATTTTTTCCTGAAAGAGCTCGAAATTTAAGAGCTGTGGAAAATAATATTTATTGCTTCGAAGAGAATTTCTATTATAATTAAGCGATAAATATAGAATTTATCAATGAGGAATAATTGTCTGAAATTAAATAAATCATATTGAGAACACGCGAATGTCGAGCTTGCAGTAAGTAATTATAATTTTACATTACCGTGTCTTTCTAAATGTTACCTTGAATGGCAGTGCGTTAAACAAAATTATAAATTTCAAGTGAAGATGAATTAAAGGCGTTAAACACACATGAAGGTGAGTAATTCTTGATAACCTTTTTATATTCACCGTTACATCAATCGTGAGAATTATTGCATTATTCAATGTTTGAGGTATTTGAAGAGTTGCAATTTTTTTGCTGGTATTAAAATTAAAAATATATATATATAAAATTTTGTTCCATTGATTAACTAGACCTATTAAAATATCAACTGCTGTAAACAGTGTTTCCTGCGGAAAATGACGAAATGGAAAAGAACTACTGATTGGGTCTAACCAGACATGTCCTGTAACTACTGGTTTTGACAATCAGTCGAAAGAACCTATTTTCTGAATTATTATTGATCAGCATCAAGTCAGTGTTTAAAATTCAACCTCTGCAAAGATTTTTTAAATACGTACTTGGATACGAAATATGGAAGGCGAATTGGAAACTGGTTATCGTACGATTTTTGTTAGTAGATTTATTTGACAATTAATGATGGTGATTGCCTTCTTGCTATTCAAGAGTGAAGAAATTTATTCACGACTGCTTTTTTTTTAAGTAACGCGAGGCTTAAAAAAAATGATGAAAAAAGCCAGTCCAGAAATTTCTATTCGCCGACGGGTTCCCGTTAACCCACCGCACGTCTCGTGCGATGTCTCCCACTATTATTATCGCGAAGACGGTGGCGAAACTTTCTAAAAGTCAGTTTCGATTCAGTTATTAGTGATATTCCTATCCTTAAAAGCGTGAGTTTCGGAAGCGTGTCCCTCCAGGCGTTTTTCATTCATTCGTGAGCTAACTTGCTAGGCTTCGCAGGTATAACGTAATCTATTTTGACTGTGACGGATTATTTTTTCTTTTACTAAATAGTGGAAGTAGGAGGAAGTAGGAGAGATATCATTCGCTAATATATTGTTTTTATTATTTTTGTGAAATGTCATTTTTGTATATATAAATTTGGGTTCACATTTTGGTCGCTTTTACTGTTAAGTAGCTGGATTGAAGAACAGTTAAAATTTGATCAAAGTATTTCTTTCAACTTAAGAAGATTGATGACTCAGGAATACTTATGTATCTGCAAAACGATTTAAGGCATTCCACTCTTTGTAGGTGATGTCATTTTTCGACAATCAATTCTGAGCACTGTAAGAGCAAATGTTTACTTTCTCTAGATTGATTTTTTTATTGAAGTGTAAGAAAGGAACTTAAAATAAGTTGTAATGTTCAGTATGACCTATTACAATCAACTCAGGATTAATTTATTTAGTGAAATTGTAGTGCAATTCTTTTTTCCACTTTTAGTGACTAAATTTAGTGCATAAGATTTAACGTGATATCTTTTATAATCTTAATAGACTTTTCGTATTAAGTGGAATTTGTGATAAATAAATTAATTAATTTAAAAAAAGAGAGAAAATTACAGGTTAAGAGAAACTCGGTGATAAATTACAAAGTCAAGCAACGTACGCGAATGTCGAATTACGTGTGTGGTAAAAAAAAATGCACCAATGCGGAAAATCCCAGCAAGATTCGCCAGTCGTGATTTGACCTTGAATTCCGTACAGTTTTATTTTTTCCGTAGAGTAATGTTTTCTTTATTATTTTTATAGTGTGGCAGTGAAAGTGCAAAAAATTCGCCGACCTTCGCGCTCCAGAGCGATTCGCATGCATGGTGCAGCGAGATGCGCCTCGACATTGTTGATATGTTGCGTTATTTATTGACGCTGGAAAAATCGCATTACGCACTTTTATGTAAGCTTTGACTCTTTTATAGTTAACAATGCTACAACGACTGTTTATTGAGGTTGTTGCAATTTCGCCCCTCACACGTATTTTCGATTCATTTTTGCAATACCTTTATGGTAGTTGTAAAGTCCATGACACCAAGAGATTTCCGTTGCATTTTGATCACTTTAGATTGGTGTCAAAGTCTCAATCGAGTATTAACATTATTTTTTAGATTAAATTCTTAGATTCATAACTAAAATATTATATACACGCAATGACTTAATCATAGGACCGGTTTTAGCTTTGTCTATGTTTACTTCTATAAGTTGACGAATAAATAATTTTTGTATGAAAAGCATTTAATTTCTCTCAGAAAAATGAAATAGTTTATCTTGCATTCATTGGTTGCAGGGCGACGCATTGGCAGGAATAATCGTCGATTGAGTTAGATCCATATTAATGGATTCCTTATTATCCTTTTTCGTATTTTTATTAAATCATTCAAGATTAATAAAAACATAAGCAATTGCAATATTTACGAATAATGAATTGAATTTGAGCCTTGAGTTTATTGAAAACCTATTGTACATTTTCATTTTTTCATTTAAATCAGCTATAAAAGGATATAACAGGTCGACTTTGAATTCACGAAAATCTCTAAAAGAAAAATTGCGCGTCGATTAAATTTTTCAACAAACGTTTAATTATGTATGCTATGAAGGGACAATTGAACCGCTCAATTCGTCTCGAAAACCCCGGTGGATGGCTCGTCAGCTAAAATAGAATTCCTCCACGCGGATGACGATTTCATTCAGGAGCCTTGTAGAAGTGCAACAGTTGAGTAGTAGCTTTACTATAACTAACAAATGTTTCCTAAATTATATCCGGATAACTATATTTTATTCAAATTTAATTTTCTTTAAAATTTTAATTATTGTTTATTTAAAGCTCAATAAAGATAAAATATTTCGATACTGATATAAATATTTATGACGAATTCATCTGAAAACGTATTGGTTAACTTGTATTTTTCTTACAAATACGACTTGCGTATTTATTTGTTACAAAACATAAAAAGATCGATATATACATAATTTTGGATAAATAATAAAAAATTTCATCTAAAAGTAATATGATGCAATAAATGAGAGCGATAGAGGGTAAAACAAGGCAGGTGTACAAAAATTTAAACTGATGTATAAGGGGAAAAGAGACGAAGACGCGTTGGTCAATTGACTCTATGTAGATCAGTGTGAATTACGTTTATACTGGGACAGCGCAATCGAGTCATCTCTAGTTTCGCTTCTGGAATACTCGCGCGACTTTCGCCCTAAAACTAATTTGCCCTTAAGGATGCATTGGGAAACAAAAAATTGAATAAAGTGCTTGCGGTTCGAGGTGCTTTTAAATGTTTGTGTATTTCTTTCTCATAGTGTTTATAACTACCACAATAACTAAATAATGAATAATTTTAAAATTGTGTTTTAAACATAAATTTTGAAAATAAACTCATCTTGTAGAGTGTTTGGTATATAATTGCGAAAGAATAAAATATCGTACAATAAATTTGAGAATTGGCGTAATTTAAAATTGAAAATAGTGAAACTTGATTGTTGCCTCACATTTATTCATATATAGTAATATGAAAATTCTGATTCGTAGCTTCGAGAGTTGGAGGCTCGTATTTATAAGGAGTGATTTTTTGACACAACAATGTAACTAGGATAAATCGACGTGCGATAGTTGAGGAAAGGGTGCACGATCGGGGAATCCCCTTCCAAAAGTCACATCTCCGCCAGTGCGTTCTACTGGCGCTCGGCAACCGGTATGCGTCTCTGTCCCTGTCTCGCCGTCTCTCCCAGTCTCTCCTCGTTGATCGAAGAGAGGAGCGACTGGTGGAGGCGGTGCGATTCGCCGATCACCGAGTAGTTCGTGCGCGCGCGCCGGCCCCCGATGTTGCTCGTCCCGCGCCTTCTGTTAGTCCGCTTGTCAGGATGCCGCTCGCGTGCTTGCCACCCCCGAGGATACTTCTAGGCATCAGCCCTTTCAGATCGTACTTCTATCTCAAGGTGACGTCCAGCTCTTCTGGAACTACGTGAAATTTACGATTTTGTGTTTTGTGCGCTTCTCCAATCTATTTTGTGTCCGATTTCAATATATCTTCTTTCGATGTGCGAATGTCCGTTCGCTCCCAGTTTTACCGTTATGTGGACAAAAGAAAAGTTTAGATAGGACACTGACGTAATATTCAAGAGTAAAAGCATCGCTCCTGGAGCGATCTAAGTCATTTCGCGTTGTTTTTTCGTATTTTACGCAGTATTGTCACACTAATCGGCTAGTGAAGGAGTGAATTGAAGACCGGTTTTTAGGATCGAAAAGCCAAAGAATTTTATGGAAACTTCTAAAGCCTTTTATATAATTTCTATAGTTTTTTTGGCTGTTTGGTCCAAGCCTCTTTTTTAATTTTATTACATTCTCTTAGTTTTATAGCAGAATCAGGAAATTTCTAAACTTGCAATCCAATAAATATTCAGATAATTTTTTGTTTTAAAAACACGCTAATAATTTAATGCATTTCCTCACTCGTGAATAAAATACAAATCTGAGTGCGATAAAAAATTGAAATTATTTAATTTTTAAGAGAATAGCAATGTCAAATGAAAAGATACGAGTTCAACAAAATGTTCTCTTAACGAACTGAACAATAGTTTAAAATTACTCCTAACTCTTTACATTATTTTCTAAGTGAGCAGCTTCTTTCAAAACGAATGAGTATTTCATAAGTAATAAACTGCTTTGTGTATTAAATAAATATAATTGATAATAAAAATAGCTGAATAACTCATTGCTGTACAAAACAAGCTTGTGATAAGTAAAATGCTCTTGCAGAGATTGGCTTTCTCGGTATTTTTGCCGGACCCTTCTTTCTTCTTTCGATGTATTTTTTCGAAAAGTAGTCGGTTTTGCGAATCATTTACGAAAACGAAATTGTATTTTCATTTTAAGTTTTTTTAATTCGAGTATGGTGGAGAAATGAATCTATCTATATAAATTGATTATAATTTGACAATTGCATTCTGCACTCTCTCATTTTTGTCTTAATCAGGGCTTATTTAAAAATCTTGTATAAACTCGATTAAATTGTGCATGATGTTGATACATGCTTTTGTCACGTGATCATCAACGGTGTCCGCGTACTTTTCCCCGGGTCCGAAGGCAGTGTTGTGATGTGTGCGACATACGTGGCACAGGAATTGGTGCAGTACCTCAAGGTTGCGCTTTGGTGCATTACAATCCAGAGTTGTGATGTGATATTTCATAACGCCACAAGCTCTGACTCTTTCGACATTTCTCGTTATACTTACATCGTTATTCGCTGATTCCGCAGTTAGTCGGATGTGCGTACAAAATAGCCACTGCGCCTTTTATAGCTATATCTTTTATAAATACGATGAAAAATTCAAAGTTTATATTTAAGATAAATCATTGATAATTTATTTAAATAAAGGTTTATACTTTTAGATTCAAAAGGGCTCCGAATAGGTGTGGGACAGTCCACGCACCAATAATCTTAAGCAAACGTAAAGATAACATTTGCACGCGTAAAATTTATGATTACGTGAGAATAAATCTGTATAGCGGAATTAAAAAAAATCCATGGATGATTTATTTATTATACTGAGTGCATAATAGGTATTAAACGTTAAATATGATAAGAGTAATAAATAAAAGTAATAATAATAACGACGCTAATTAAATAATATGAGATAAATCGAATGTTAAATTGCTTTCAAGATTCGACTTGGTCATATTTTCTTGTCAGTTTACCATCAGTTCAATTGTAATGTAATATTCTTTTAATGTTCTCTTATGCGACTTATGCGTGATATAAAGTAAATCCAGTGAATGCAAATCTTTAGTGATAATCAAATAACGTGCCGCGCTTTGTACCTGGCGAATTTCTTTTATCGAAAACACAATTATTTAGCTTAAACAAATTTGCCTGGCATAAGCTCGTAGCAAATTCAGTTGTTCCAGCTTCGTAAAGTATTTTATTCAAGTATGTATAATTTAACAAGATTTTTTAAATTAAATTTATTACCCTAATTTTGTACAATCGTTCGAAAAAAATTAACAAAGTTTAATAAGCTCATAATATATCATTATATAAAAATAGAGCATGAATGAATAGGATGCGAAAGATTAGTTTTACTACCTTTTGTATGGGCTTCCTGCTTTTTTTATTGACAATAAAAATATGCAAGTTTAACGTACTTTTGAAATAGTTGTTTATAAAATTATGATTATTATGATTATTTTACGTAATCCAAATGAAAATTAATAAAATTGTAATAAATTTTACATTATTAAGTATCTCATTTTTTTTACAAAAGTACTAAAAATAAATAGTAAAAAATCGATCGCGCGGTGAAAGGTTTGAATCTGTAAATAATGCGGGTCGAACGATCCAAAAGTCGTGTATAAGACGTGGACGTACAGTGGCAAATGTCCGCGGCGCGCAGAACGAGAGCGTCTAGCTAATACTTGCACGATTTTCCAATTGACATTCGAGCTCGCCGAGAAAAGTGACGTATCGCGTGTGCGAATGCGGAGGAAGATCCAATTGTTACAATTAAAATATAACTACGCCTCTTTTTCTTTGAGAATTTCATTTGAACCATGAAAATGATATTCAGTTGCCCAACCTTTTAATATACGAAGCATTCAATTAATAAACTTGTTTTATTTTCTTGAATCACAGTTTTATTTAATAATACAAATATGTAAAATAGAACTAAGTTAAATTCATTGATCAAACTTAGAAAGGAATTATTAAACTAACGATTTAATTTGATTAGCGGAGAAAAAAGGGATGGCTACCAGACGCGTAATTGATGAAAGAAATGCGTGCAGTTACAACTGCGGTGTCATGACGCGACGGTGGTCTTTGTCGACCTTGGCATTGCGTTCGCAAAACGAACATATGTAATTCAAAATATTTTGTTTGAGGGAATAAGTTTCAGTTAAATCTTAAGACATTTCCGAGAATATAAATTAATCGTTCACATTTAGATTATTCTATATTTACTTTTACTAAGGTAATCAAAGAATACTTGAATTTACTTTCGTAATTGTAAAATTTTGTGTACTATTTGTAAATAACTATACATGCTAATTGTTGTTCAACAATTTTTTTCCTTTCGAGACTGTCTGGGAATCAATTTTGCATTCGGGCACGTCTTAGATAAACACTTGAAAAAATACGGCCTGTGATAATACTCGTGCAACACATTCTTACAGTAGAAGAAAAGAGCAGAAAAAGTAGCTACTAAATAGATTACTATGGCTTTTGTAAAACTTTTGTCAGCCGTAACGAGGTGGAAAGGAGGAAATTATTAATCGTTGTCAATGAAGCTTTTGCGTGTGTTATGATTGCAGGATTGCTTGTTATTTTGAACGTTCCTCCTAATCAAAAGATTGTCGGAGGCCCTTGTCAATTCTATTTGAGCATTAGATGAGATTTGCCTTCGGTCCTTGCATAATGAGTAATCGGAATTTACGTCGGCTGTATTTTGCCACTCAACTGCATGCTACATAATTACGTAATAACTTTGGTTTTAGGAAATACGCTGCATTAGTCGGCTTCTCGTAAACACACTGTTTAAAGTATGAATTTTATTTAGCGTGACTTGAAATTTATATTTTGTAAACAAATGTTGAAATTGCTACTCTTCTGCGCTTCTTCGCATACCAAAATTTAACATGAATTTATTACCATGAAATCGTTATAAGGATTAATTAAAGAAAATATTTATTTTTTCAGTGATTTCAAGAGTGCCTATAGAAGAATCGTCAATATGACGGATGATAACGGCAACAAGCAGCAGTTCAAGAAGGCCTATTCAACAATGTCAGCGCTCGGACGAGGGAGTAAGCGCGTTCAATTAGAGCGCAGTATGAGCAACATTCAATTTCCCACTTCGGCCTTATCGCTCCTTCACAAGTCGAAAACTTCATCTAACCTGCTGTTGAGCGGTTGCCTCGGTAGCGGACCTAAAGGCTCTTCCATTTCGGAAACCGACCATTCGACGTGGAATCAAGACGATCGTTGTATGGAATACGGTACTCCCCCACCTATCGAGGAACCTCAATGCTACTCCATGTGTTTGAGCGAGAGCTCCGTCTCCGAGGAGAGCAACTGCGCTGTCCAAATAAACCGAGACTACCTCAAAACGTTGCTAGTCGAGCACACCAGGTATCTCGGAGGCCGATTACATCTTTTAGATGATCTAGAAATCAACAAGATTGACCTAACTACAGCGGACAAGTATTTCAACTCGTGTAAAAAGCCAAATGAGTTGAATATCCTTCTATTGTACGCCAGCTTTTTGGGCTATGGCGAGCTTCTTCCTGTGATTCACAGTCACGGTGCAGATTTGAATCATGCGGAACAAGAATTAGGAATGACAGCTTTGCACCTATGTGCTTTCAGCAACTGCCTTGTCGGGGTTCGCTACCTTCTCGAAAATGGTGCTAACGTTAATTCTAAAAAATCTCACACACCTTATCACTTTGCAGCTTTTGGAAACGCCGTTGATGTAATAAAACATTTTATGCAGCTCGGATGGAGCCAAGAATCTCCACTAGGAGAGGAGACGGTTCTTCATTCAGCAGCTAGAAATAACGCGCTGGACGTGATACAATTACTCGCTCCAAAAAATTCTACTATAAATAGGCTTGATAATACAGGCCACGCAGCAATTCACTACGCAGCTGAACGAGGAAGTGCTGTTTGTCTTAAAGTTTTGTTAGCAGCTGGATGTCTAGTTGATGTATCAACACGCAAAGGTGAAACGGCACTTCACCTCACAGCTGAAGCGGGTTATGTGGAATGTTTAGATTTATTATTGTCTAAGGGAGCGAATCCAGCCTTAAGAAATAATCGTGGCCAAACTCCTTTGCACCTTGCCTCAAAAACACATTCACTAGAATGTGTAGAATCACTGGTACGACACTCGGGAAGTGATCCTAATGCTGAAGATCATGACGGAAGAACAGCCTTACATGTTGCACTGGGCAGATCTCTACTTGCATATGATGTTACCGAAATTTTAATCAACCAGAAATCTCAAGTAAACAAACCTGATAAGTATGGATATACTCCTCTCCATGTAGCAGCTTTAAATGAACTTTCACAATGCGTAGATGTGCTAATTCAACACGGGGCAGATCTTAGTGCAAGAACCAAGGGCGGAACAAGTGCCTTATCGATTATTTTAAGGAAAACACCATCATCCCTAAATTGTTTTAAACAGAGATTGGATGCTTCCATCAGTTTACATCAGCATGGATCAGCAGCTGGAGAGGTTGAACTAAGATTAGATTTCCATCCTTTGATGCAACACCAACAGCAGGGTGAAATTGGATACCTAGGAACATTTGTTAAAGAAGGATACAAAGAAATTCTAGAGCATCCGCTTTGTCAATCGTTTCTTCACTTAAAATGGCAAAAAATTCGAAAATACTATGTTGGTCGACTTCTGTTTTATCTTCTTTACGTCCTTGTTCTGACGGCTTGGGTAATAACTGCATTAGCTCACAACTGTTACAACGAAACACGGTCAACGCATCAACCCAACAACTCTACCAAATCTCTTTGTGCAAATACAACGGGCTTAAATGGATTTCTTCACAGTCATTCTGTTGTTTTAGATATAGAATTGTATACCCTGGTTGTTCTCACGGTTCTCGAAGCACTTCGTAAACTTATGGGGATCATGACATATTCTAGCGTTAGACAATTTTTTACGCAAGCAGAAAATATGGTGGAGTGGTGTGTCATTGTAAGCGTGTTCGCCACCTCTTTTGTTTACAATGGCACAACATATGCGTGGCAAAGTCATGTAGGTGCATTTGCAGTTCTCTGTGGTTGGAGCAATCTCATGTTAATGATTGGTCAGCTACCGATGTTCGGAGCTTATGTGGCCATGTTTACAAGTGTGCAGGCTCAAGTGTTCAAACTCCTTCTTGCATATGCTTGTTTACTAGTTGGATTCACTGCTAGCTTCTGCGTCATATTTCCACGCTCAAAATCTTTTAGTAGTCCCCATACTGGTTTGATAAAAGTTCTGGTCATGATGACAGGAGAGCTCGACTTCGAAGAGCTTTTCTTTCCCGATGACAAAGAAATTGGAAGACCCGCAGATGTAGGAAACAGCTCGTGGATTCTGCTGCAGGTATCAGCGCAGCTTTCTTTTGTTTTGTTCTTACTTTTCGTCACAATAGTTTTAATGAATCTGCTAGTGGGTATTGCTGTTCACGACATTAAGGGACTGCAGAAGACTGCAGGTCTTGCTAAGCTTGTCCGACAAACGAAACTCATTTGCGACCTTGAAACAGCTTTATTCTTAGGATTGCTACCGCAGAGCGTTATGAAGCTCCTCCGTTGGACAGCTTTGGTGCTACCATCACCTCTCAAGGCAGTACTAACGGTGAGACCGCTCAACCCCCGAGAAAAGCGATTACCGCGAGACGTTCTTGCAGGAGCCTACAAGGTAGCTAGAGAACGAAAAGGCAATCTCTTCACATCAACGATGTCAAGCAAACGAAGTAATAACACTTTTTATGATGCTCAAAAATTTGATCTAAGTTCGTCGATAAGACGAAAGAACCATGAAGAAGAAAATAATACCTTGGATGAAGCTGCAAATTTGAAAGAAGAAGTAGCAGAGCTCAAAAAGATTTGTGAAAGCAATAATGAACTCATTCAAGAGTTAGTCAGGACCATAACTATCATTAAATGATGTTCACTTAAGTCTATTAAAAAATCTTTTATTCGCATAACTAAAATAATATTTTAAAATAACGTTTTCATCAAAAACTTTATTGCGTTCACATAATTTGTCAAGTTTTTTATCTTGATCGGAATAATTTATCTGTGTTAATAATTAAATACAGGTAAATTAAACACGACTCGTTAATTGATTTTCAATATTTAATGTAATTTTAATATTTTCTTTGTTTTCTGTTAGAACTAAACATGTCGCAAAGTTTCAAAGTAATAATAACTAATGCATTATGTTTAAATGCTTACATAATTTTCATTACATATTTGTAGATATTAAATGTAATTATTACTTTTTGTACAGTGTAAATATTAAAATGCTAATGATGGGCTTGGGCTTTACAATAATATGAGCACCATTTTTCAAAAAGTACTAATCAGTAATTTTAATTTTCCAATTTAAAGCATTATGAAAATTAACGAAAAAATTAATTAGATTTAGTTGAAACTATTTTGTAATTTTAACGTATAATTTGAGCTTGACTGGTTTTATGATTTATATATTTTGGTGCATAATTTCAATTGTTGACAATAATGAATTCTATTAGTTAATTAATCATAAAACAGTAAATATCGATTCTAGAAAAATGAATTAGACAGTGTTACATTTTTTTCTGGAACTTGTCATGTCATTTTTAGTTTTAAGTAATAGTGTTTAAGTGTAATATGAGTGTCGAAGAGTCAATTAAATTAGATCGTAAAAGAATAAGAATCGATCAATTAGTCTACGTATGAAGTAGTTATGCGATGTAGTTTATCCAATATCTTCTAATATGTTTAAGAACCGTTTATATCGCTTTTTCATAAGAATGTATACTTAAAAACTTTATTTGTATCACGTATATAAAAATTGTACAAAATTATATTTTTTCATGTTTATAAAAAAATTTTTTATCTAAATTTTAATAAATAAAATGTCTAACAATGCTTCTAAGATTTTTGAAAACTTAATTAGAACATCATTATTTTTATACATTGTGTATTGGTTAAAAACTTATCGGTAATATTGGCAAAACTTTAAACGATGAATAGTTTATAAAATTTTATGTAAAAAGATCTGATTCGAAGAATGTATTTAGGATGTATTACGTGAACTCAAATGCTGTATGGGACCTGAATTGTTAATTAATAAATAAATTGTAGATATTAAAAATAAAGCCCATTTTTAATTCTATTTTATTTATTGTTTTAAAACTCTTTCGCAAACATGAACAAGTTGTCTTTTTTATTTTAAGGAAGCTTTAATATAAGTCCATTTAGTCTACTGTAACCCTAAGTCGAAAACATGGATTGCATGCACTACACTGTAATACGAAAATAATAAGTACACTTGAATTCTTTTATCAGATGATCGTATTATTCTGAAAACACGCACATTACAAAATCCATTAACCTTTCCGCCGAGTTACCGAAACTTAACGTAATAACCATCTAAACATGAAATTTACACTTTATTCGCACAAGAGTTTCGTAAGAATTTAAAAAAAAAATGCGACAGTCAAATAATCTGTAAAACTTTCCGAGGATTTTGCCTTATAATTTTGCGCAATTTTCAGCGATCTCAAGCACTTATTCGTAAAATATTCAACACTTTTATTCAAGGATGGTTGGTGCTTGGAGTTACCGCGACGAGGTCAAGATTTCATCCTGTTTCTTTAGGGCATACATTTAAGTACATCAAGGGATAAGCATAATTTATGCAATTTCAGGGACACTTTTATTTTAAATGATGTTTTTATTTCGATTTAAATTGACACAAGAGTAAGCATGCAAATTTACATTCAAACTAATATCCTTGGCCATTTTTGTTAGTTACTTTATAAAAGTATTTTAGTAACTATAATCAATAAAAAAAATGTTGCTTACTCTGAAAACATTTTTTGTTTTCAGGTAATCTTAGTCATTTTGAAAGGGTGTATGTGCATAGATACAAACATTATTTCAACACTATTTGAATGACAAAATTATTCGCGACATAGCTAACTATAATTGATGTATTAGTTTGGAAAATAGTATCTTTTTAGTAAAGAATTTAACTGATACAAGTAAAATGGGGAGCAATAAAATTGGTATAAAAAACTAGTCAGGAAAAGTAAATGTCCGGAGCGCCAGGCGGCCTTAAAGCACGTCGAATTCCGTTAAGGATCGAACGTTGCTTACTCACTTTTCGAACAACGGATGGTCCAAATTTACAAAACATGCACGTGGCGCAGACACGTTGTTTTGCATTCGAAAGCGCGTCCGCGCGCAACTGAGATGGAAGGCCGTAAAAAACACGGAAGCGAATTTTCGTGCTCCACAAGCTTTGAGGCGTATTTCCGCCAAGTATTCTAAAGTATTCCTTGTTTGCAATTTATCGTTTAGTCTTCTTTCATATTATTTTTTAATTATCCTCTGTCGGCGACGGCCAGAAAGCAATCGCTCTGCTAGATCTCAAGCACGGTGACATCATTTTATGATGTGTTTTCAGCAAAGCTGTACTTCGGAATGCTCGTTACTTCGTTCAATTTTTTCTCTTATCAGATTTATTTCGATATATTTATTGACAATATATAGTTTTCCTTGTGAATAAAGTAGTGCGAGTATAATAAGTTTTGTTCTTACCATTTATTTTCATGATTACGATTATATAATTTTATCATTTTAACTACCTTCATATCAAAATAATCAAATTAACCTATCCTTATATTCGAGTAAAAAATCAATTTAAATAAAAAAAAATTCAGATACTGTAAGCTCGATTGCCTCACTTTTCATTTGAATCGACTAATTATCCAAAATTTATTTAAGAAAACTAACCTACTTGATTTATTGTGCTATTATTTAAACGAATAATTTTAAACAAAAAAAAATAAATAAATAATTACAAATTTTATTTTTGTATGGGGATCAATCCATTTGCTTTGATTTTTTCAGGCACTTGACTTTTTTATTAAAATTATCATTTTCTTTTATGATATTAATTTATTATTACGTTTATTATCGTTTACGACTTTTTCAGTGAAAACAAATTCATAAAACATTTTTTTATACAGAAAAAATTAATATCTCGGCAGTAATTATATGATGATATACCTGTCAATAGATAATGTACGTAGTATTAATCTGCATTTTGAAATTTAATCTTGTATAATCATTATGCTGCCACACACTATATTTCAATAAATGCACTGATGAACATTAATTAACTTTAATGTTGCTACTGAAAAATTTATTATTTAAGAAAATATAAATGAAAATGAATTTTAAAATGTTCAGGTACCCGAGAAGTTCTAATTTATTATTCCGAATTCGAAACACTCATTAAACAGTAACTCGTCAGATTTTGTCGGTGCGTGATCGTTGCAATGAAGGTACACGCTAGCAAGGTCGCAAATCCCCGGTCATTGTATCGTACTATGGACAAGTAGCCCAACCAAATGAAAGACAAAGGAATAATGGTTATTTGCGTGGTTCACGTATTTTTGTGATCGAATAAATACCGATTTCAAATTTTGTTGATGAATAATTCAGTTTTCCTAGTAATGCTGTTAAAATTATATTAAATAATTTTTTGGAAGTAGTGTCTTAATTTAATTTGAACTCAATTTTAACCTAACCAGCTTGTTGCCCAACGGTAAGCAGCTTTTTTAAATCTAGACTTTTGACAGACACGTATGACGTGACACTATGCGTGGGTAACAAAGTACACTTTGTAAATCAGTTTTTTAATTTATTGATGATTAATCAAATCAAATTTTCAATAGCTGTTGGAAGTAATTTTTTGCACCTGCTAAAAAGATCAAAATTGAAATCGAATTGAGATAAGAAAAGAATAAGGAAGTTTCGGCGATGGGCGTTACAAAGTGCGCGCGGCGGTGATTAAGAAAAAAGCAGTCAAAGATCAAGTCAAAACCACTTCATCATGTATGCGACGGGCACGCAACGTCAAAATTGAGTCGCCCAGAGCCTACAAATTTATTGCTGGGAAAACGCGCAAAAAAAAAAGAAATGAAAAATAAATGACAAGCCGTTTCACATGCTCTGCTCGATTGGTCCTTGCTTTTACGACTTCGCCTCTCCCCCACCAGTTGCGCGCATATTTTTATAAAGGCACATTTAAGTACCACTACCTACTACGAAAGTTTCATTTGTTTGAACCAGCTCAAGTCGAGTATTTCAGTAGCTTTCGTTATTTATCACTTTTCACTGCAAAGATATTGCAGTTATCGTGAACCTGTGCAAAGTTATATTTGAGTAACTGCATCCTTGTAAAATTAGATACGCACGAATTGCTGCAACGAGGCGAATTCAGGATTTTCCTACTCGCACCGTGGCCAATTGCATTGAATCTGCAGTGTAACGAAGATATTTTGTGAAAACAAGGTTGTTTTGTTAATCGCGCATCATTTGGGATTTTCCGAAGTAATTTGTTCGAAAAGTGCATAAATTTAATTAATTCTTCGGAAGAAAAACAAGATGAACATTTTTGAATAATTCAGTGCGAAAAGTGAAGTTTATTTAGCAAATTAATAAACTCACTCGAATATAATATAAAGAAGTAAAAGGAAATATAAAAAATAGACTCTTTAGCATAGACGCAAATAAAAGTCGGTAAAAATTTGTTCCGCTGAGCAAGTCATCGCGAAATCGTCCGCTTCGCACTTGGAGGAATGCGATACCGGGCTTTTATCGACCACAACTTCGCCGCTGCACCTGAACGCGCGAGTACTGGAGAAAGTTGGAGTCCTCCTAGTGATTTTCCAAATCCTAAATAACAGAATAACAGAAACATTTGTGCCGTGATCAACTAGCTGTCGAACGTATCGCCTTAATTTATCGCATGCTAATGGGGACTCATTGAAATTCTAGGCGCGCGCAGATTTCGGCCTTTGTGAAAGGCCGTTCGTTCTGAGGACGAAGCGGGTTTCGACGCTTCCACCGCTTGATTTTCACCACTTGAAGCATACCGATTGCGGAATGTAAATAGGAAGGCAAACGCGTTCTTTTATTTTTCGCGCTATTATCCATTAACATTACTACAGCGTGAAATATTGTTTTAAGGCAATCCAACTTTTCGATTAGATTGAAGATTGGGTAGAATATACGTGACTGAAGAGAAACATAATTCATGTAGCCAAGCACGTTCATTAGATTGTAAAAAATTTACAAATAATTACAGCATCAAAAAATTAGTCAAATAATACTTTTGTTCTCGTCAACAAGGACTCGTTAAGCGAAGGAGAATCGATAAGGGAAGTGAGACGTGAAACTGGCAGTAGCAAGCTGACCCAGCGAAGAATCAGCACGACTGAGATTTCGTCGGCTAATCGGCGTGATAATTGAGCAAGTGCGATCGGCAACGAAAAAACCGATCGGGAGCCCCGACGCCCCGACGGGAGAGAAAAAAGGCAAGCGGCTGACGGGAGCGCGAGCACGCGTCTGGCGGGTCGGGCGCTCGTCTCTCTTTCTCCGAGCTCGCTCGCGCGTAAGCTCAGTTTGCGTCGAACCATCAGCGCTAACGGACAAACTTCGCCGGTTGTACGAGAGTGCGGGCGGACATGCGAGGGGGGAATCGGCAAAATGACCGACTAAAGTGGCTCAAACGAGCGCACAGTGGATGATGATGACTGCCGCGATCGCCACCGCCGCCGCTGCTGGCCGTACGTCAGTGAGGTGACATTTTCGTGCGCTACTCTGTCTTGGTGTCACTTTGTGCATCTGCGCATCTAAAAAGATCTGTCCCAAGAGAGACATGTGCTGGGCTTCACGGAGATGGACTGACTAACTGACGTTTATTCCCGTCTAAAGGTTTGTATTGATAACTAATATTTCTCAAATTTTTAGCACTTCCATTATACTCGCTTGAAATTTTATGTTCCATAATTCTACATCTCACAGTAACTTATCATTACATAAGTAGTCTATAATGTTATCATAAAGATTTGATTTTATCTTGGGTGTAAAAATTTATTTCAAGTCAAGATTGTGATTGCAAAAAAATTCATTACTAAAATCGTGCACAAAAGAAGACACAAAATAAAATTTATTATCTATTTATTGACTAATATGACATTTGCGATTGATTTAATCTAGAAAAAATTGACTACAATCATGTTGCCGTAATTTATAAGATTATACGTGATCGAGAGTGACCAACCCCATAAAACGTTATTTGATTAGAGCTATTAATTTGGGGTGCCGTACAAGCGGTCCGTGTTACAGTAAAAACGATTTGAAGATTAAATTTTCGGTAAAATAATAATTAATCCTAAAAGGGTTTGCATGATCGTGTACAATAATTATTATAATCAGAGAACAGGCTGATTAAATTTAATTAATTTCCATAATATGGGGAAATATTAACTAGTTTTTTATGCCTAGAGTTATTTTCAGTTGAATTATAGAAAATTGCTGTAATTACGTTAAATGCACTACTTTACTTTTTATGGTTAAACAATAAAATTTTAATTTAAAATTAAATAAATTTGCCACAATTTGCTTGATTAGTTAACAAAAATGAGTGTAAAAAGTGAATTGTAAAAAATATTTTTTCTTTTCCATGAAGGAGACGATAAATTGGAAAAATGTCACGTTCCTGGAAGCTGAGCGAGATGGCGGAAGAGGATCCGGGCGACCAGGTCGATTTATCCCAGGTGAACATGCAACCTCGTTCACCTCGCTCGGAGTATCGTAAACCCCGCCACTACTCCATGGGCTGCATCTACGAAGGTCAGCGCCGGATGTCGCGCGATCTCTTACCCGGGCGATTGGCCTCCTTGTACAAATCGAAGCGCAGCTACCGGCCTTCGATCTGCCCGGACAAGGTGATCGTGACCGAGCCCCAGAATTTGGAGCATGCGGAAATCGACGCGGGCACACCTCCACCGGTCGACGACTCGCTCTTCTTCGACCGCGAATTCGAGGCGCTGAAGCACGTGAAGATCGACGGGACGAGCCTGAAGACCGCGATGTGGGCCGCCGTCAACGTCGTCGAGATGAAGGCCCTGCTGGAAATGGAAAAGGGGAAGATCGAGAAGGGTGCGGACGGTAGGCTGCTACCGAACGCCGAGCAGCGCTTCAAGAACATCACATTTCTCTGGGCGTGTTTTCGCGGACTGGGCCACATGTTGCCCAAGCTGGAGGAGTGCGGCGCGGATAAGGACTACGTTGAGCCCGACACGGGGATGAACGGCATTCTCGTTGCATCTCTGACGAACAGTACCGCCTGTCTGCAGTACCTGATCGACCGAGGCGCCGACGTCAACTACGTCAATACCGCTATATACTACACACCCCTGCACTTTGCGGCATTCGGTAACTCGAACGAAGCCGCCGAGCTTCTCATCAACCACGGGGCCAAGTTGAACAGCAGCAATTGCCAAGACGTAGAGCCTGTGCTACACTGCGCAGTGCGGGCGCGCGCGGATAAAGTTGTAAAGCTCCTGCTGGAGAAGGGCGCGAGCGTCGTGCAGAAAAACAACGTGGGCGAGACTCCGCTGCACATCGCCTGCTTCGCGCAGTCCACCAGCTGTACGGAGCTGCTTCTCTGCACACCAGGTACCGATCCTAACGCCGTCGACCAGAATCACCGAACGCCCCTGCACTATGCCGTTATGAACCCTAGTTCATCGCCAGAAATCGTAGAACTGCTTATAAAACACGGGGCCTCCGTTAACGTTAAAGACAAGCAGGAGCTGACGCCCTTGCACATCGCTTCGCTGAACGAACAATCTCAATGCGTGGACGCTTTGATCTGGGCTGGGGCTGACGTCAGCGCCACCACTAAAACTGGACTCACCGCTCTGAATATTATTTTGAGAAAGATTCCAGAATCCCTGCAAGTTTTCCGGCAAAGACTCGATGCCTCCATTAGACTGAAACGACCGGTTCCTCACAATAGGGAATTCGAGATGAGACTGCACTTCGACCTACTCTTTCCCAGTAACAATCAATGCGAAACTAGTTTCATCAATACTTTTGTACAGGAGCACCAGAAAGATCTCCTATCGCATCCCCTCGTTATGGCTTTCCTCCATCTCAAGTGGGAGAAAATTCGCAAATTCTACCTAATGAGGATCTTTCTCTATGCACTAACCGTTATCTTTATGACGACTTATGTTTTGACGGCCTTAGCGTACAAGTGTTATAATATTGGCGAAGCCAACAGTTCAAAAATTTGCAACAACAAAAGGATATCCGGATTTCTGTTCAGGCGTCATGTTATAGAAATAGAATGGTACGTCTCGCTAATACTTACCTGCGTGATGATACCTCGAAAAATATTTGGATTTATGGTGTATCAGTCAGCGAGGCAGTACTTCATGAATATCGACAACGTGCTTGACGCCGTCGTTATCATCAGTGTCTTTGTTACGTCATTCATTTATACTGGTAAAACTTACGACTGGCAGAATTACGTCGGTGCATTCGCCATCCTATGTGCTTGGACCAACTTAATGCTGATGGTTGGGCAGCTGCCAGCCTTTGGAACGTACGTTGCCATGTTCACGCACATCCAATTCGAGTTTGCTAAATTGCTGCTAGCCTATTCTGGACTACTGATCGGATTCACCATAAGTTTCTGCGTGATATTCGTGGGCGAACCATCGTTTGGCAATCCCTTCACGGGTCTCATCAAAGTACTGGCTATGATGGCAGGAGAACTAGATTTCGAGGGTTTGATCAACCAGGACGACATATTGCACGACGGCTCATTCGTACTTTACCATCCCTTGTCGGTTTGTTCGCAAATCCTTTTTACTTTATTCATAGTCTTTGTCACGGTCATCCTCATGAATTTGTTGGTGGGTATAGCAGTTCACGATATCCAAGGTCTCAGAAATCATGCGGGTTTGACAAAGCTTGTGCGACAGACAAAGTTAATTCTCTTCACCGAGATGGTTTTGTACAATGGTAACATTCCATACGCTTTCAAAAAGTGGATGTGTGACCATAAAATTGAC
Source organism: Eurytoma adleriae (assembly GCA_900480045.1). Classification (NCBI taxonomy): domain Eukaryota; kingdom Metazoa; phylum Arthropoda; class Insecta; order Hymenoptera; family Eurytomidae; genus Eurytoma; species Eurytoma adleriae. The sequence continues at coordinate 59,815 of UXGC01000108.1, forward strand.
GTGGATAATCGTAAAAGGGTGTTGGTTGTAAAGCCGCTAAATCCTTTAGAGAAAAGACTGCCCAAAGACATATTGAAGGCTGCTTACGAGATAGCGCAACGAAATGCGCCTCTCGTCGACGAGGATGATGTCAGCCTCAGTGAGCATGTCACATGGATGAAACAGCATAGCGAGGAAGGCAATGAGTTTTTCTTGCATACAACCATGGATCAATTAACTACTCAAATCAAATCAACGGAAGATGATATTAAAATCATCAAAGAACAACTTTTAGACACAAACAAGTTACTGAAAAGCCTTCTGGCAAGGGTACAGTTGAGGTGAATCAAATAATTTCAAAAATCAATGGATCATTAAATTCGGATATTTCATTATACTTTACGGTGTTTTTTTTTCATTTTTTCAATTATACACTCGACTTTTTTAATACCGAATTGATTCGATTGTCAAAATGGCAATGATTGTTAACATTTCATAACGATCATTCGAATACAATGATGTATATTTATTGTATGTAATTTTAATACTCATTTTTATAAACTGTGTTAATATATTTAGTAATTTATTCGATAATTTCTTAGTACGCGTTGAATTAAATCGTTTTTGTAAATTCAACATAAATTTAAAATTATATATTGGACGATAATTTTAAATTTGTAAAAATCAAAAAGGGCCATAAATATTACAATTAATGTTGTTTTCAAGTGTAATAAAATAATGAAAAATATTTCATTTCTGTAATAATTGCAACTCTCTTTCCGACAACGTTATCCTTGTAAAATATTGTTTTTATGGTATTTATTATCTGTAAAATTTATTTATAAAATGTAATACTATTTTTGCATGTTGTGACAATATTCGATGCGAATTAATTGAATTCAAATTCTTATTGCCATTAAATCCAGAAATCTTTGGAACAATGTTGTAAGACATGTAATCGAATGTTGTGTATGAAACTAAATTTGTATCAGATTGTGTTGTGACAATTGTAAATATGTTTAATGAAAATCATTTCTTCATTATTATGGTTGTGTCGACGTATTTATGAAATAAATTGAGAACGTTTTATGTAAAATAAAAAACTATTATTGTAAATGCAGTGTTTTCTTCATTACCTATCAAAGATTTGATAATTTGAATATCTCAAAATTGAATAATTATTTACGTATTAAAATGACTTACACTATTAAGATAATTTTTTTAATTGAATTTATATAATTGAATGGTAGATATGATTTGCTTTCATAAAAATTATATCGAATTGCTATTTTTATAAAATCAAAAAAGTAGTTGAATTGAAAAATTAGAAATAATTAGAAAAATATTGTTTTTTGTTAAAACAATGTTCCTGTTTACAGATAATTTTCCCTCTTCAATTTGTGGGTATGATGGACGAGATCGATGTGGAGGCACAGGTGCGCTACGGTGGGCCGACAGGTCAGTCTGGTGCTATCCGCTGGGGAATTGCATGGGGTTTGCGAAGCTTCGTCTCCAATGACATGATCGAAAAAATGAGGCTCGGTAAGTAATATCCGATAAGTGAAGGTGATAATTGAGAGGCGACCACGCCTACTGCTATAAGCGACTATTATTAAAACAATTTTTTATTAAGCAGTTTGTGATTATCCAAAATGGATCAAACTTATAATAGATATTAATTTTTAGGATTAAATATATTTAATATTTAAGTGTAAAATAATATTAATTATTTTTTTTCAGCTGGATTATTGACGAGAGATTGGCGTAGACGTGAACGTAAGAAGCCTGGGCAGGAAGGTGCTAGAAGGAAGTTCACTTGGAAGAGACGTTAAAAATGAAAAACAATTTGTTTATATGTATGCACAGCTACACCTAATTATATTACTGTACAAACGTTTATTACAATATAAAATGTTTTAGAATTAATTATCTTTTTATTACATTTTGTTTAATGGTGTTAATCCCAGTAGCTTCATACCCTGAGCAAGCACTTTTCTTGCACAATGCATCAACATCAACCTTTGATTGGCTAGCTCTGGTGGCTCATCCTTGACTTTCAGAACCAACAGTGCCTTGTTTGTTGCATGACTAAAAATAAAAAGATGTATTTAAATATTATTTTAATTAAATTACAAATTACTTTACTATTTAAATTACCTTAGATTAAATAAATATTTTACAAGTATACATGGCTCAAGTTCCCGATAGGACATGCTCACAGCTTCTTCAAATTTTCCAATGATATGAACTAAGTCATCAACTGACGGTTCAGTCAGTAAAGATGGTACGCACTCAGAAGCTATTGTTGCTCCAGAATTTTTCTCTAAACTGACAAGTCTACAGTGTGTGTACTGTAGTTTGACACCGGTGTTACCCCTTACCTGGTAAAAAAGAAATCCATTATTTCATTGTAAACAACTTTTTCAATTGTTTAAAAAAATTTACATCTAAAGCTTGATCCCAATTAAATTCATAATCTGTATTTCTTTTGTGTTTTAGGTCATTGACTATGACAGCTGAAACACCCAAAGTTTCTGTACTTGAATCATCGTACTCCAAATCAACTTTTGTATCTGATGTAAGGAAGAAAAATTAAAAAATAAACTTCTTTAATTATTAATAAAACAAACTTAACTTGAACTTGCTTACTTGGACTTTGAATTTGCTTTTCTTTCATAATAATTCTAGTTTCATCCAAAATATCTTGTAAAAAGACAACATTTCCTTTCCTTGTACTCATACCACGAATTTTTCCGAATTTTACATGTTGCAGTCTATCAGCCCAAGGTAATTTCATTGCATTTAAAGTACCTATTAGATTTTTAAAATGATCTGTTTGTGCATTATCTACAACATAATACATAATGTCAAATTTATGCTTTTCAAATCTATCCATTGCTGCAGCTACATCTCTAGTTATGTACAAAGAAGATCCATCGCTTTTAACAATCGGAACTATTCTTTTCTCACTTAACTGGATTACTTTTCTATCTTTATCATCGATTGTAATAAGATTTAATCTTTGCATTTCAGTTATTACATTATTTATTGCATTTATATTGTACATAGATTCCCATTGGTATTCATCAAAATGAATTCCGATTCTACTGTATGTTCTTTCTAATTCAACAAGAGTATATTTTCTAAATGATTCCCACTTTGAGATACTATTTTCATCTCCTGTTTCTAGTTTTCTGAAAATTTCTCTTGCTTTATCAGTAATAGATGGGTCTGTTTCTGCTAATTTACTGGCATGAACATATGCATTATATAAAACATTTATTGGGTCTTTCTTCATAGTTTCTTCTGATACTTTGATTAATGACATACCTAATTCTACTAAGCCAAACTGTGTACCCCAATCTCCTAAATAGTTAATTCTCTTGACATTATTTTTAAAATAATTATTTATATTGGCAATATAATTCCCTATAATTGTTGAACGTAAGTGACCTACGTGAAATGGTTTTGCTATGTTTGGAGAGCTGAATTCTACAAGCACGTTACGTTTGGCATCACTCAAAAAATCCAACGAATATATATTTTGATTTACAGAATCAAGTAAACTTTTGATATAAAAATCCCTCTGTACATAAAAACTTAATTCTTTAGGATTATCTTTATTGATTTCGATGTGTTCCAAAAAAGTATTAGATTCATTTTTTAATAATTCAGGTACATCTTCATGTATATCATAATATTTTGAACGCAGTGGGAGTGCAAAAACAAATTTTTTTTTGGTTTTTTCATACTTCAATATCAAGTTTGCAGAAACAGAAGTAGGTTGAAAAGTTTTATCCTTTCTTAATGCTTGCGAGATCTGAAATATTAAACAATATTTAGAAAATTTTGAAATTTTCTGCAATGTTTAGGTGTTTAAGGAATTAAAAGAGAATCATCAACATACCTTTTTATGAAGTAACAATCTTACATTATTATTCATTATATTAAAATTTTTAACGAATATCAATATTTACAAATTCGTTTTCATTATTTCTTTCGGTTTCATAGCAGGAAACAGATTTAATTCCATAGACAACAAACTTTTAGGTTATAAAGATCCCGGTGTTCACGCACACGTGTTTCCTATTTAAGATTTTTAATGCTAATTTTTTTGCTAACTCTTAAATTTTTAGGATTAGATTTTTTAAATGGCAATTTCTTGAGAATGGTTATGGTTTATGCGTACACTAAAAATTTATTTACATCACAAATTCACAACGGATCGCACACCTATTGTATGGAATCTTTTGTTATTGTAAAAAAGCTCGCATTGCTTGAAAAAGATGCATTTCAAATGACCAGTTTATTTTGTATTTCTCTTCTAATTCTGATATTTGAATATTGCGCTTATTGTACTCGATCTATTATGCGGAGTCAATTATTGGCGAATCGCGAGAATTCGATGTTCGATCGTCGGCCACTCATGTTAGCAGAGTTACCAATTCACAAGAGAATAGCTCATATATGCTGCATTATATGCGTATACGTGCAAGATAGGGCATATATTATAATTATATATTAAAGCTTTTAGCTTTCTCGTAAACATATACGTATATTAGCATATATATTATCGCATTGATCGCAAAGCGATTGCAGTGAATTATTCGCTGAATGAAATCGCTCCTTTAGGATGCGCATGCGCTTAAAAGAAAAAATGTGCGCGACAAATTTGAAACGCTTAAAAAAGAAAACATCCATTCATTTAATTTTTATTGAATTATTTTTATTTGGTTGAATTATCGCTGACAGTTTTGCATTATTTAGGCTTTTTTGTAGTTTTATTAGATGAGGACTAGGAAATCCAATACAAAAATTAGATATTAAAATTTAAAATTTTAATAAAAAATTGACTATATACTTGTTTATATAACCTTGGTGGCTTGTTTAAATAAAAAAAATGTAAAGGTATATATTATAGACTCGGTCGGCGATCGAAGCGGCGACGGCGGCAGCGCAGGCGGCAGCGGCGACTGCGGCGCTGCCGTCAGTAGTTTGAGGCAACGGTTGAACGGTGGCTGCTCGCGCCTCGCGCAGTCCTACCCAGACGCAGGCCTGGCCAGACGGTGAGCGAGCCAGCGAGGTGAGCGAGGCGCACGAGAGAAGTGCGTCGCCCGCCCGGAGGAGAGGAGCGTGCAGGAGACGACGAGGAGGGCTGCCGCGTCTTCTGCCCTTCGCCGCGTCGCGTCGCGTCCGTGTGCGCGCCCGTTGCGAGTGCGCGAGTGCGTCGACGACGTCCCTCGACGGCCAGCGGTACTCGCTTATACCTCTACCGCGCTAGCCTACCTTGCGCCGGACGTCTCGGGCTCTCTCGCTCCCCGCGACCCGCCCGGAGCAAGAAAGCCGCTGGCGTCGAGCGCAAAGAGGCTTCTGATCGTTATCGGAGTGAGCGCGCTATCTTCCTCCCGCTCCTCTCCTCCCTCTGCTTTTTCTCTTTCTCTTTCTCATTCCTATTCTTTTTTTCGGAGCAGAGGCAGTAGTAACAGTCACACGATAGCTACACTCCCATGTAACGTGTGACTCGATGAAAGAGAGAGAGTGGGAGGAGAGAGAGTGCGTGGGAAGGTAGTGTCCGGAGGTGTGAGGTGCGCAGTGATAGCTACATTTGGCCCCTTTCTTTTTTGCCAAAGAAGCCGCGTGTGCACCGACTGCACGCCGAGGTGAGCGAGAAGGAAAGAGCGATCGAGCAGTAGCCGAGGAGCTTGGAATCACGGCGGCGTGAGGAGGCAGAGCGATGGCGGGACAAACGATAAACGACAGACTGCTGGCCGCGAGGCACAGCCTCGCCGGCCAGGGCCTCGCCAAGTCCGTCTGCAAGGCCACCACGGAGGAGATGATCGGCCCCAAGAAGAAGCACTTGGACTGTAAGTGACGATGCTACTTCTTCCTGACCCCAACGTCTATCTAGCTCTCCGACTTTCGTATCGATTTTTTCGCGCGCGCTCCCGCGGCCTCGTGCGATACCTACCGCCTACGTTACATGCGAGTCACTATCTTGTCTCGCCTCTCCTTTTTTCACTTTCGCTAAGCAAACATCCGCACCACTTCATTTTCCGCCCTAGGTCTGACCGACACGGTTATTTTCCACTATTTCGAGGAGTTCGCCGAGCCGAGCCCACGGCCGAGCCTGCCTAGCTTTCACGTTCAGGTGCAATCATAGCAAATTTCCGTTTTAGACATCATTTAAACGACCAGCTGCTTGAAGGGGCACCCGTGAAAATTGCTCCTTCTCTCAGTATTTCTATGAGAAGAGACAATAAACGTGCGTTTAAAGTCGAGAATATCACTGCCATTCTGTTTTTCAAGTAAACATTCGTATCGCCGAAAACGTCTACGATAATTAACCTGCCTTTTACGTCGAAACAATTTCTTTAAAAAATCCTAACAATTTTAAATCTCATTAACAGTTTATATTTTCCGGTGGTTATTATCAAATATTCAAAGTGGACTATTTTCCTCAATTAATCTTAGTTATCATTATTTGAGATCTAAATTTGAATAGATGTTCAAAAAAGATTTCGCCTAATTTAAAATATAGTTGAATCATAAGTAATAGATCAATTTATTTTACGATACAGTGCTATTTTTGGCAATAGAAGGATGAACAATGCATGTAATAATTAGCAACACAAGTCAATTGTAGATGACTAAAGTATCCATTAATGTAGGAGATCAGCTACCATACATTGCAAATTTTCTGATCGAATAGAATTTTAATTAAATCGTACCCCACACACTGATTAGAACGAATGTCAGTACAAAAACTTATACGACTGTGAAAAACGGGAAGGTGTGTGTAAAATTTAAGAAAATCCATACCATTGAAAAAAATGTGCGATTTCGGAATGAACGTTATTTCCGTTACTGATAAATTTGTATTAAGTTCTGGTAGGTACGTTATTCAGTGATGAATATATGTTTAACAAATATATACCACATACAGGTTTTATTGATTTCTCTAACAACTTGGATTATTTAATATAAGTATGTACTATATAACGGTGCTAGCTGTTAAAAGAAAAATATTCATTTCTCGTCAAATAATAAATATGTTAATAAATAATTATTTATAGTTTTTAAAAATTTTCGCCTAGTATACGTATTTTTGGAGCAATATCCTTTCTTTGTAACAGCTCCTGAAATCGTTAGTGCTAAAATCGTTAATGTGAGAAAGGCACATTCGGTCACTCTTCTTTCGCATCCGACACTTTCAAGTCGATGGCCCAACCCAAAGTTGCGTTGCAATGCTATAATGTGCGGTGAACGCAAGATTCGTCGGTTCTTCCCACCTTACGACATGATTTTGCACTATGTACGTCACACGAGACTCCGGGTGTCGTGACTTGAAACGAAATATCATGCACCCCACTGGGATTGAATTCATGCTTGGTTGAGCTGCGAGCAATGTTGGTATAAGCATTCGCTTCTGCAGCAGAGTGATTCATACAACTATTATATTTTCTTCCCTAGATTAGTTCTAGGCTTTTTGAAATTTTCATCAAAAGGCAAAAATTATTTTTTGGCTAAAGATAGCGAAAAGTTCTTAGTTTAATTGATTTATAGATTTTCAGCAGTTACTTAATCTTTTTTTTTGTACTTTAGACTTTAAAAGTTAATGAGAAAGTTGCAAATTTTTCGCCTCGGCTGATAATCTTAGTGACGAAAATTTATTAAAACATTACTTATTCATTTACATAATTTAGAAAATTTTGGAGCAATTTGAATTGATAATAGAAATTAGTGGAATTTGATAAATTGTATCGCTCACAGATTATAGAAACATGTTTTGAAATTTCTTGACAAGTTGTACAGGAGAATCGGAATGAGATTAATGTACACATTGGTGTGGTTAAATTCTGAAAATCAAATATTGGGTTCGTTTGTATCGCACAAATTCTTGATATTATTAGGTGATGTATTAGGAAACTAGTGATTGGCTGTAAGTGATTTGTTGTTGCGATAGCTTAGATATAAAATGTTTATTATCTTATCATTGAGAATTGTTCAATATGTATCACGTAAAGATGTATCTAATAAATTCCATACCAGTAGTAAACTCAAGCAAAAAAAAGGTGAATATGCGGCAAAATTAAAATTATAATTTTTGTTTATTATACTGATTGAAGGAAAACTAATGGAAACTAAAGGGACGCGGGAAATTCGTTCGCGTTGCATCGTTATCGGCCACCCATAGAGCGAACGAGGCAAGAGCGTCGAACAAAAAGGCGATGGTGGCGCACTGCAATAAGGGTAGTACGAAAAATCGAACGGTTGCCGCGTACTATTGACTGTCTTGTGTGCATCGGCGCGCACGCCACGAAGCCGCGACGGCGGTAGCCGGCGAAAGATAAAGGGGAGACTCGACGAGCGAAGGACCCCGTCGAGTAATGAGGGGCCGGTGGGGGTCGGTGGGGGTCAGTGGGGGCCGCAGAGGAAAGGCGAGGTTCCCGACAAAAAGAGGAGACTGAGGAGGGGACGAGGCCGAAGAGCCGAGTCGATGCACTATAGCACTATAGCGCGTCTGTCTATACTCGGCCCTCCGGCCGCGATTACCACTGCCGGCCGGCCCTTGCGTATCGCCGCTGCACGCGGCCCGGCGCGGGGGAGCCCTAACGCGACTGACTCTCCCTGAACCGAAGAGACGTTGAGTAACGGACAGTTTTAGGGATTGCGGCTTAAAGACCGTTTTGTTCTCTTGATTAATAGCTACTATAGAAACGGGTAGATTTAAAAATTAATTATATACTTTTCTTTAAATCAGATACGTTATAGTTCGTTGTTAAATTATTCCACAGTGGACTTTTATTTTTTAACATTTCTTAAACTGCGCAAAGAGACATATAAAATTCTAGAGCCAAACCTGATTTACCACGTGATTTTGAAAGGAGAACCTGTACTTTCCTGGAAAGACTTTTTCTATTTTATCCGTTTGCGCTCCTTACTTTGGAGTCGGCTCTCGGGACCGAGGCCGCGAGAAATATTAAAATATCTTTTAATAAACTAGAAGAATTCTCGCGCTCAAGTAGTTATGTCAGCAGGTGGTGCGAGACTGCGAGTACTGAGCTGTGTAATTCCGTAATGATTCGATGAAAAAGTGAAAAAGTGAAAAAGTGACTCGCTGCAGCCAGAGTCGGCGACTCCCATAGCGCGTAAACCGGTGCGCGAGAGCGAGACGCAGAGTCGCGGCGTGGCGGCGCGTCTCCGAGCGGCGTATACGGTCACTCACTCCGATTACGAAAAGGACTGGTTTGAGAGAGGAAGCGAGATAGCCGCAGTGCGGAGGGGAGCGAAACAGCTCGGTAGACAGCCGCTTCTCGCGTAGTCGTGAACGCGTGTGCGCTCACAACACTGCGCGGCACCAGGCGGCACACTGGGTGGGAATACCTGCCGAAGCCAGCAGAAGCCTCGGCAGAAGCAAGGGAGCACGAGGTGTACGTGTACACCTTTTTTCTCTTCAAGTCACGCATGCGAGAGAATGGAGAATGGACTTCCAAGCTGAATGGGGAAACTCTCTTGAACTGCTATTGCTTCTTCTTCTTTTCTGCTTCTCTTACATTTTTTTCGCTGACTTCGGGGAGGTTGACGGGACCGATAGCGCAGTCTTGCAGTTCCGAGCTATAAAAGTACTAATTTTTTCACTTACTTATTGCTTCCTCAATGTGACTCGGTCTTCCAGCCCTTTATCGACCCTAATTTAGTGACAATAAATCCTCTTTTGCAGAACCATTGGTCAAACCTCTTCGACGCAGCTCCTTTCTTATACCAAATAAAACGCGTTGACCTTGAGTTAATTGAATTGGCGATTAACGGGAGAAAAAAAGCAAGATAGCGAGAGGTGACTACACATTATACCTATATACCTTCTCTCCTTCATGCTCTCTTGACGGTACTTTACTTTTTCGACCACTCGGTGTTTCTGTCGTCTATCGCGTGGGTGGGAATGCCGTTGATTGATGCGACCGAATTGCGGAAGTGACCGATGAACTTGGATTTTCGTCTTACGTAGACGTTTATCATAAGTGACTTGACATTTACGAATTATAGAGTTTGCAGATGGCATTTTGTTACATTTATGCGGTTTAACGTCAGAAAAAGTATCGTAAACAATTTTCTCGAATTTTCGACGGATCAATCTGACAAAATGAGCAACATCGTTGCTCCACTTTTTTCTGGGAGTGAGGCACAACGACCGGTCACTTACACCTCGACTTCGTGTCTTACGCTCGCACACAAGGGCACATCATTGAAAAGGTGCAAGTTCATCGCGATTTAGCTTCGGCTTTCGCTATCCTTCTTCCATGTTGCATGGCGCATTGCGAAACGCTGCTTGCTGAATTGATAGGGGATACGTGCGCGGAGCTTTCGCAATACCGAACAACAAAGTCGCAGCAGCGATGAGCGGACTTTTACTTGCAATACGAGTCGACTCAGTCACCGAGAGAATGCCCGACCTTCGGTTGGAGTAAGCGTCGCCGGGTTAGGATAAAACATGTAATTTTGATGGCTACAGTTTTTCTAGAATGTTACTGTCTTCAAAAAGAGTAAGTAAGCATTCTTTTCAAAAGGAATGCAAACTTCATGAAGCGAAGCAATCACATTTTTCTACAGAATAGCAGTTGGAGAAGCAATTAAATCTGTTTAGACTCGAATTGTGACTATATTTTCATTTCTGAATTTCAATTATCCAAAAATATGCTTGAAGTAGATCGAAGCCAGGGCGAGAGTTGATGACGTAAGAGCGAGAGCGCGTTGATTTTTCCCGTGGGATAAATGAATTGCGAATGACTCCGTGAGGCCAGTGGCTCGTCTTCGTCATCCCTCGCGAGAGGAGGTGAATTTGCGGACCTTCGTCGCGAGGAATGTCAGCGCCTCGGGGCTATTTCCGTAGTGTGCGCGACGCGCACGTGCCCGGCTGCGCCGGCGCGCGGCAGAATCCGTAGAAGCGCCCGGGCGACTATCGATTCCGGAATTTGAACGCCTCTCCCACCGCCGCCCCCGTTACCCTCCTCCGCCTCTGTCTGTCTCTCTCTCTCTCTCTCTCTTTCGTCGCTCTCGGGGCCACTTTGTCACTTGGTTCTGACCTTTACCGGGAAAGACGCTGGGGGATGTGGGTCGGTAGCTCTCGCCTTTATTCTCTCAACCTGCTACCACCAGAGGTGAGCATCGGATTTCAAACCTCGTTGATTGATTTCTCTTTAGGGTACTTGTTTTGGGTTATGGAATCGTCGCGGTGGGATAAGGGCCGGTATTTACAGGATTTACTCGTGCCTAGCCACTACGTAACAACATCACCTGCAATAGTGCTATTCCAATCTGATGAGAAATTTTAGAATAGAAATATTAAAACATTATTCAATGAAATAAATTTGAACGCAAATTCACATAATAAATTATTAGCGGCATGTAATTTATTCTAGTGCGACTTCACGGAAGTGCATACACAGATTCGTTATGTGTAATCGATAATCGAAACAACAGATTTTTCTTATTTTCTGCACCCCTCCATCTTGCGACAGAGTAAAAATCGCTATTATTGAAATGAATGTTTTTTTATTCGATTCATTCTTTTACACTGTAGGATACAACAATCAATCAATTCAATTATAATTACTTTTAAAAATGAATATTGCAATATAATTTTACTGTTACTTGCTTTAACAATACTGTGACTCATATTCACTAAGTGATAGTCTGAAATAGACACAGGCTAATTGAATCAAACTGCTGATTATAAAGGGGATGAAAAAAAGAATTAAGTGGTGAAACATTTTGGAGGGACAAGGATAGAAAAAGTGAACCCTTAACGTATCGATTTGCTCTCGTTTTTTCCCCTTCAAGAGGGCAAGCAGTATTGCGGATTCATTTCAGTGACCTTCCTTATGAAATTCATTACATTAGATTTCGAGCTTGTATTATAATTATAGTGATAAAAGTAAAGGCAATCATTACAGATTTTTATAACTAATGAATAAATGACATTTTTTTAACAAAAAAGCTCTAATTTTTAAAAAATTAGCCAGCTCTGTAAGTAACTTTTATACAATCCTTTTGTTAAAAAGAATAAAATAGTTTTTATTGTTTGAAGTAAAAGTACGCCTGGTAAAGACAAAAGATTTTTTGGTCAGTATGCACACTCCCCGATCCGGTAACGGTCATAAAGCGTTTCCGGCTCGGCGTGATTTTTATCTCTGTGCGCGAATCGCCTTCGAAGCCGGCCGGTGGCTCAGTAAGGTAGGCTCTTTGGGAAGGGGGCCGAGCGGCTTTTCCGCCGGCGGAATGCAGCGAGCTAGCGATGCGTCACGCTAACGCCAACCAAGAGAAAGAGAGAGAGAGAGGTCATTTTCATTCTCACGCGTCGTACAATCATGTTTTTCTTTTTTATTATTTTTTACTGTAGTGCTCGAAATTCGACAAGATTTTTATATTGCAATGTTATTGATGACCGCGGTAACGTTAAATTAATCTTTCACCTTTTTAGTAAAACTTTGTTTAATCTGAGTTAAAATTGTTTAAAGGTTCATGAATAACGATCACTTGAAGTTTATAAAACATGTTGTTATTGTTGCAATCGAAGCTTCCATCAATAATGTACCGTGCAATTTTTAAAACTGCATTTTTTGATGATTTGGCGATACCGTCACTGGTCATCAGCGGCAGCGTTCTCGCTTACAATATAATCGCAACAAAAAAGGAGGTGAAGGTTGTCGAGTCGGAATTTATATCCACACGAAACTGGACTTACGAAGGCAAATCAGAATAAAATTTTTATTAAATAAAGAAAGCTCGCATTGATCGACACCGGTTAAACAAATTTTTATTTTCAACTAAATGTTAAATTTTTTAAATAAAATGCATATTTGCAAACGTATCCAATATGAAATTGAAATAAGCTATTTCCAATAAACAGACATTTTTTTGCATGAAATTTGGTGTGCAGTGACTTTCATTAGGTCATTCACCTACGGTGAATATAAAGAGAATACCATCTTTTTTACGGCGTTAGCGTAAAGTGTATGTAGCGATTAGCAGTGGAGCCTCGATGGCGAGTATCGCGAATTCTTCGTCGACTGCCTGTACGTGGGTTAAACGAATCCTGTTTTAGGAGATACGAGCCAACGGCTTTGCAACGGTATATTATGCGAATACAAACCGTCGCTGCTGGAGTAGGAGAAAGATACTCCGTTTGTTCTTTCTCTAAATGTGTGGGCCTGCCCTCTGTTTTTATATAGGAAAATATTCTTTTTGCGGCGTACTTTTTACATGTTGTGTTATTGTAATGAATTTGTACGTGTAAGTAACCCTGCGCATGGATTTTATACTTATTTCTATGTTTTGAGTCTGTATAGTGAGCGGTGTGTTACGCTCGAAAGCCGCTCTACTCGAGTGCACGCGTAACACGTTGTATAAAGTTGCGAGCGAAATTATTATGCTTTGAAAGTTTTCTTTAGCTCTTTAATGCCCTTTTTTTAAAGTAGTACTTTTCACAGTTACCGTTTAATCAATTGCAATCTGAGAAACGCTAATCAGAATAGAATGTCCATGCTTTTTAAAAGGGATATACTATTTTTAGTACTGTACTTATGTGCATATTAAATCGTATTTGCACTGAAAGCCAACAGTATATAGTTGTATTCTTCTCGATTACGCGATACCGCATCTAACCAAAAATAACTAACCGACGTGCACCTTTCGAGAAGGCTGACCGACGGCTAGATGTAGATGCCGGCGAAAAAATTAGAGCGAATTGCTTAAAAGGGCTTAAAAGGCAAGTAGAGATTTGCGCTAGTAGGCGATGTACGCTTAGATCATTAGCTGTCACTCTGGGGGCTTATGATACGTCGCGACTATAGACGCGCGTACGAAAGTAGAACCTGAGGTCGTTTTAATTATATCAATTGTGTAAGAAACGGCGCGACGGCTCTGTCGCGCGGGTGGCGCACGGGTGGCGCGCTTCCTCGAGCGGCGTCTTTCGAGCCTTTTTATATTTCGTATTTCTCCTCGCTATTTGACGGCGAATAATATAATGGTGGAATTCCGCATGCGCCTAGCGCAATTACGCCGCTCGCGGTTTTCCCTGCGAACTTTGCGCCGCCGCGGTTTTATCCAGACGCGAGCGTTACAAAACCTTGCGCAAGCCATTTCTTACGGGCTTTCCCATCTTCCGCCAAAGTACTTACCGGAGCATTGCGTACTTTAAGTCTAGACAAGTTCTTTTTTTTCTTGTGTCAAATATTTTATGTTCGATCAAATTAAGCTTCTATTATAAGTTGCATTTACTTTCAATATCGAAACTCTATACAGAACTGCAAATTGATGTTTATATAAGAGCCTGTCATTTATAAACGTTTTGCTTTCAATTTAAGTTACATAATAAATGCAGCGAAACTTTCGTATTTGCTTGCTTTCATATTTTTTTGTTAAATCATTTTAAATTTACTCATAATCTGATTATTTAAAAACTCGTATTTCAGATTTCCTGTTAAAACATGTAGAACGGATGTTGCATAAAATAAAAAAGAATAATAATGGCATGTGAAATGGTATTGATATCGAGGAAAACTGAACGTTTTCTATATTGAATTTACAGAAAAGAAACGAGTAACATTTACAACTCTATTCTTTTTGCGAATGCGAACATTGCATATTGCATGTATATATGCAGTTAAGAACAATGAACATTTACAAGACACTCCCATTTAATAGCGCGACGAAAATAAAATAATTACGATTAATTCCTGTGGAGTCGCGAAGCTTCAGTTTGCCTCGAAACAATACAATTCGGTTATGAAATCTCCCACGTGCACTAGCGCGTGTACATCGTCGTGAAGTTGCATCGTATAGTTAACTTTCTCCCGGCTGTTACTAATAACATTGCTTTTCATTTATGCACTTTCTTTACTCTTCCTATATCCTTTTTTAAAAAGGAGAAATTTTAAATATCTTCTTATTATGTTATTGCATCGTGGACCAAATGTGTTCATTTAGTGGTAGGTCAAATATTCCGATGAAGCAACAGTACAGTAAATGTTATTACGGAATTAGTGATTTTTTCAATTCAGCGGTAATCAATGTTTGTTATCAGCTACATAAAATTTAATATATTTTTGTACTTGAAGAAATTCTTGGAAAGGAGCAAGTCGCCATTGAAACTAATCGGAAGAAGGAAGTGAGTCCTGCAAAGTTGAAGCCCAGTCGTAAGAGCAAAGTTTTCCGGCTTTCAGAGCCGAATGGCGCTATGCGTACTCAGCTCAAAGATGCATCTCTCGCGTGGCGCTCGACCATGGCCGACTTAAGTGTTATAGAACTTGATTTCATCAGCACGATATATCCCGATGCAGCTGAGTGTCTTTGCGCCGTTGTTGGCCCTCGGCGGTTAAGTGCGCCAACATTCGAAGTAGGACACACTCCAGCGATTTGTAAGGTGCTCCCGTGATGATGCTCTCCTTTAGTTCGCACTTTCGAGATCTTGCTGCTAACTTACATACTCAACAGACTTTAAAAAGGGATTATGAGTTATGAAAAAAACTCAGTGTTTTGATTGCTCAGCGTTAGTTAACGAGTCAATTGATCAGAATTAATTGAACAACCAATAAACATTTGTCTTAAATAAAAATGTGACATCCAGTAGCAATAGCTCTATGGCAAATTCTTGCATTGCGATCTTTACATTTTGTGTATCGTATTTAACTTCAAAGGAAGTACGTTTTGAGTCTTAGATCGAAGAAGAATTTCATGGCGTTCGAGTGCGTTCGATATTTTTCCTCACAGTACGGCTAGGCCTAAGCGGGTTTCTTTTGCGAAGAGCCGAGAATTGCGTAGAAACTAGAAATTGCAATGTCTTTCTCTTTCTAAGATCGAATGGTTTTGCGCTCTCTTACCGTATGGTATAAGGCAATTGCACTTCTCTAATCCAGCTTTTGCAGTGAAAAAATAACATTAAACAGCGGAAGCGTGGTAACGAACACTGTAGATAATGTTATCCTGATTTTGCGTTAAAAATAAATGTATTTAAGTAATGGATAAAACAAGCTCTTATTTTTTCACGATTATATATTTTAAATACTCTCCTACAAATTTTTCCATAAGTACCTTTATAGCTTATGAATGTCAATTTGATATAATTCGCGCATTATACATTAAGCAAAATAGATGAGTTGCATGAGATAGTTAAAATTTGTTTTTCTAATATTATTTTGGGTAGCCTGGTTTGTTATCTGCTTCGTGAAGCTTTTATTGTACACAATACTCTTCCTCTCTTCTTGCATGAGCATCTCTTCACGGGGGTGCATAAGAATGTGGTTGAACCTCTTCGCTTGCATGGTCATCGGTCCGAAGTCGTGACTCTTGTCGGCCGCGAGTACAAATTTTTATTCTCTTTATTTTTATCATCTCCGTTTGATCTTTCGCTTTATTATATCTCACTTAGAACATTTATGAGGTAACTATTATTTTAAATAATAAACTTCCTCAAAACTGCTCTTAATTACGTAATGAAAATATGAATAATTAATCGAAATTTTAGGAATGATTTTTACTACAGTTTTATAAGTGACAGATATTAGTTTCTAAAGAAAAATAGAAAGAAATGTTATCTTGAAACTGGACAAAATGAAAATAAGTTTTCTTATTTGTATGCGGGTTACAGCAGCAGGAGCAGCTGCGCTACTAGATCTCTATTTTCTTTTCTATCTTCTACCTCAAGGCGCTGAACGTATTTCTCTTTTTCACTTTTGTTGCTAACTTATTTGTTCTCGTTTTTTCACTCTTCGTAAAGGCAAAGAGATTTTCTAAACTACGGCATTCCCTAGTACAATTCCAGAAATGCCTATACGCAGAATGGTCTACATGTGTCATTTTGGATTCTAGTTACTATTTATGATAATAATATCGTTTATTAATTTATTTGT
Source organism: Eurytoma adleriae (assembly GCA_900480045.1). NCBI lineage: Eukaryota > Metazoa > Arthropoda > Insecta > Hymenoptera > Eurytomidae > Eurytoma > Eurytoma adleriae. Next base: position 76,701 of record UXGC01000108.1, read on the forward strand.
TGCATTTATTCGTGATAAGAAATTCGCGATGTCGTTCGTATGGCAAACAGATCTTGACTTATCATAAAAAACAAGAATATCTTATTATGTCAATGCTAACTGCGAAAATAAATTGTATTTAAATAGAGATATTTTGAAGCCAATGATTCTACTATTATACTTTTTAAGTAAGACAAATATTCGAAAGTTAAAACGAATGAATGTTTAAACACTGTTAAATTAAAAAATAAGTCAAACTCAAACAACTTATCAGACGATGTTTTTATCTGTTGGGCTGCAGAACATTTAGTTCGGAATCTGGAAGGCATAGTCGATTCGTCGACAGAGAGATTTCCATATCGGCATACGCCCACCGAAAGTGTGCGGTCTGGTATGTGTTGCGTTGCCTTTGCAACACCCCTCTGACCTGTCGAGATTACGTTCTCAGCATCTCACTTTTTCATTTCGTCAATTTTAAGAGATAATTTTTGCTACATTATTTCATTATTATATTTCACCACTAATATTGCTATGACAATTCTATAACTTTTTATGGAATTTGATCAGCACATCAAGTTATAGAAGTGCTTCGCTATATTTTAGAACCGCGTGATACCGCGCCATGCAATTAGCATTTAACATCCTAGTGCAGCGTAAAGTTCAGGTCTGGCATGATCCCATCGCAACCGACAATTTGCTAAACTTCCAAGCATTTCCCTGACAGGGTAGAGCAACAAGTTTATATTAAAAAATTATTTAATAAAGGTTTGATAAGAAAATATTTTATCGTATCAATTTCATAAAAGCCATAAAAGCAACATTCCACGAGCTCAAAAAATATTGTTCTTTATTGTCAGCGTTTTCAGAAAAGCAAAAGGTCCACCGAAAATTGATGGCACTGAAAAGTGACACAGCAAAAGTACACCGAAAATTTTGCGAAACCGAATTAGCTTTTGAACGCTGGGTTATTCCGAGAATGAAATCCTCAATAAATTATAGCTATTCGCGCGGTCAATCGAGCTCGTTTAGATTCGTAAGGCGCTGCGAACTACGGAATCAGGCGCTTAAGCGTTATCGAACTACTGCATGCTTGCACTAGCTCGCACGCACGTAATAGGTGAACGACTCGAGATTTAAGATCTTGGGATTGTCATTTTCTCGTGTTGGTTTCGTAATTCCTTTGTTGCCGGCTGTTTGTCGCTTCTCACATTTCTTTAGACTAACGCTAGGTGAATGCAGTTTCAGATTCTGACAAGGATGTACGCTTCTATCATTTTTAATTAGATTTAAGTCATCGTAGAAATCTAGAAATTAAACGTGTGAAATTTCAGGCTTTCTAAGAAAAAAAGCATGATGTTTTTAGAGAAAGCAGCAAAATACGAATGTTTTCATTTAAATCATTGTAACGCGTGATTTTATTAAAAATATTGTCGCAATGTTCCGCGAAAATTGAGATAAAATGATGTCGTTACTTTGACATCCGCAACGCGAACAGTTTTGCTAGAACGATAAAACGTTTATCTCCGCCGAATATGACTCACCGTAATTACTCCGATGCTTAGCTGTTAAATGATGTACATATTCCAATGTCTATTAAAGCTAAATGTAAATAGTGCCTATGACTAACGCTTACGTTAAATTTGTATAAAAATACTTCTGAATTTTGCCTAATTGAAAAAACTCAACTCTCAAAATGCTGTTCCAAGTAAATCAAAAAGAGTCACAGAATAGGTACAAAAGCGAAAACTTACTTGACCAAGCAATACCGGAAATGAGAAATCAGAACCGTGGAGGCAAATTATTGTTGGAGTAGTTTATAAGCGGGTATATTTCTAATAGACACGGGGAAAGTGCACATCAGTGCGTGCAGGTATTTTCGCATTGAAAAATTATTTTCTTTTTGACGCTCCCGGTTTTTTTATTAATAGTGCTCAAGTCGATTAAGTCGCTAAAGTTTAAATTTTATTTTGCTTTTTTAAAACTCATACGAAAGTTAAATTTAAAGAATCGAGCTATTGTAATATCGGCGTATGCAGTCGTTCACATAAAAAACAGTCGCCAAAACGTAGCATTAAGATGGATGCCGACCACTCAATCCTATCATAGTACATGTATCGAGACATGTATTGTCGCCAAGACTCTGGAATTCAATGAAGAATCGTTAAATAATCAAGGACTTACACGTGCGCTGGCGCAAATCTAGCTTTGTTCCGCACAACTTGACCGTCTCTTCTTAATTTCTAATCTTCTAAAAATTTTATTTTGTACTATTTCATTTTATAGAAATGTAGATATTCCTTATATTCATATAAAGCATCTTTCACGATGGATGTATAAGTGTCTATGGAAAAACTTGAATCCGTTAAACTCTTAGATTTTCATATTAAAAAATAACTCATATTAATATTTCTTTTCACTTGTAGAATTAAATAGTTACGTTAAACTAACATGCTGTAATATTTATTGACACACAAATAAAAGAAAATGCTCTGCGTACAGCAATCGAAAGAACAATTAATAGCTTTTTATTTCTTACAAATAAAGATGACAGTGCATTTATTAGATAATAATCGTAAGCCAGATGCAAACGAGAGACTCTTTTTTTATGGGCTTGACCTTCCTCTCCCTCGCACCCGCGGATCAATAGCCTGTGGAGAAGTTGTAGCATGTCGCGCCGGTAAGCGGTGATGCAGTTGGCGACGTCGGCATTGCCGCAGCTGATGCGGAAAGGCTTGATTTCCTCATAGCTACGTAAATTGATCATATTAGGCTGATCTCTCTCTCCCTCTCTCTCTCTACATCTTTATCTCACTCTTTCTCCCTCTCTTTCCATTCTGTCTGATGCCCTTTCTGTCTATAGTAATGCTCGAAAGCTTCACCAGGTGCAACCGCACCCGTTTTCTTTAAATTTTGATTTAAAGCAGGAAAGTTGAATTGAATGCAATTATACAGGTATCAGTTTATTTCTTCACTTCGTTAATGGAATATAATTGCATAAAAATATTTTAGTTACTTTAAGAATCTTTCAACAAACCACTTCTAATTACTGCAAAATGAAATTTGTAGAAAATTTATAAATTTATAAATTGTATTATTAGACAAATTAAAGTCTTCTAAAATATTTGAAAAAATCTCGCGAAGCTTATCTTTTGCTTCCTCAACAAGCGAAAGAAAACTTTCTCCCTCCTGTAAAATTTGCAAAAGAAGAAAGACTAAGCAGTTTTGCTTCCACGCGCTGACGCGCATGCTTGTGCGTATCTCCATATGTCGCGAAAATCCGGTTCCAATATATGACTTGATGCAAACGTACACGTACACGTGCAGGAGTGTGTATAGTGCATATTGCCGGACCGCTAAAGATAGCGCTTACTCTCGGAACTCGGTCAAAGTGAAATACACATCGCGACATGATGACCGTTTGGTCCCTTTTCTTTCGATATTTGCACAAAATTGACTTGTCCTGTACTGCACTGATTTTCAGACCGACCATCGAGAAGTAATTACTGCAATAATTATTCAATGATTTAAAATGTTAAATCTTTATATTTATTTCGTCTTAATTTATAGAAATATTTCAGCAGATCAAAACCAGATATCAGTAAAGTATAGAATCCAAGCTTTGTATTTTAATTATGATTTCTGACAACTACCTTTGGAAACTATTATTGATTGTTCAGAAAATATGTTGAGTTTTGAAAGTTCATTTGGTGAGTTGAATTATGCAATTCAATCCAGTATTCCGCATAATGAATCTATAACAGAAAAAGAAAAGCGACTCTTATTTGCGCTCTTTTTCTCGTCATGAATTTTGAGGAGCTCAAAAAAAGTCTTCGATCGCTATTCCTGACGTTAGTGTGTGGGGGAGCAAGCTTGTAACTCGGTGAATGGCGCGACTACGGTCCTGCCGCGCTCACCCCCTCTTGCTCTCGCGGCTTCACACCCACGAATGTTGCTGCTATAAGCGAGAGAGTGGGACGGCGTTTGGCAAAAGTCACGTGGTCTGCTCTGGTGCGCATGGAAAATCGTTAAAGGAACGAGGTCGCCTAAGGGCGTTGATACCTACCCGGATCGCTGTAACTAAGCAAGCCATTCTATGACCTCGACGGTAAAAGATCACTGCTAGCTATTCCAACAGGAGACTAAAGGGCGTCAGTGGGACTTTCCTTTTTTTCAATAGGTGATGGATTTTACGGATTTTCAGGTAAAAAGATTAACTTGAGACATTTTTCATTTTCAAGCTGTGTGTTCAATTGCCGCGTGTAAAATAAAGTTAAGTTTATTACTTACTTTGCTGATAAAAGAAGCTCAAAAGATTGATTTAAATTAGAAAGAAGATTGCTTTCAAATTTTTCCTTCTTTTTAATTTATAGAAATTTAATATGGATTAAAACTTCTTTTACTTTTTACTTTAATAAAATAATGGAGCCAATGAGATTCTCTCTTTTACTCTATTGAAAGAGAAATAATAGATTTGCTAGATTCCGCATCTAAATATATAATGGATTGTATGAAGAATTGTTTTTAAACTACACAATTTTGACGTTATAAACAGTTGATATTAATTATTTAAGTTTACTATACAAAGACACAAATCATTAGAATGTGAGAAAATAAAAAAATATGTCGGAGATTGTACAGTCCCTGTCGAAAATCAGATTATCTCGAGTCTGCAGCTGGCGGAGTCAGAGTTTCGAATCGATGTGTCGCGCGATTGATCTTTCACTTGACCCCTCGAAACGTCGCGTGTACTGCTGCAGGTTAACGCCATTCGCCGCAAATACTTGCGAACCATGCAGATACACAACGCTGACCCCTCCTTCGGTGATTCGAGCGGGTTAACGCTCGACCGAGCTTCCATGTATGAATGTTGCTACGCTTTTATTATTTTGAGAGAAAATCGAGTTAAAGCTTATTGTTACTGACTACAGGATGTAGAGGTTAAATGTAGGCGAAAGAAATTTTATTTTTCCCGAAAATTAAGACCACTTCGAGTCGATTGCGAACAAATACTTGAAATTCGGATGAATCTCGATCGCTAAATTTATTATAGAAAGGACATAACTAATTCAACAAATTTTATTGTTCAAAATAAAAAGCATCCGCTAGAAATCAAAAGTTTATATACATATGGAGAAAAATCTCATTTTTAAAGGAAGTAAATGTATAATTTATAAAATTACAAAGGAACTCATTTTCCGTATTTTTGGCATTACTTATTAAGGCTGCCTTAGTTGATTACATTAATGTTAACACTCTGCGAAAGAATCGCTCTGGTAATTTATTCGCTACTGCTCGCAACCCCCCGACGACACTTACTCATTTTTAGATAAGCGGGTGACAGTCAGTGGGTGGAGCGCCAATTTGCCGCCAGTGTCTAATGTCATTATTAAGAAAGCGACGAGGGAATGACGATGAACCTTCTAAATTTGGACTAATAACATTCCACCTTGCTCTGTAAATATTTTCAGATAATTGAAATTTTAGATGATTATAAATATTGTACTCACAAGTTCGCCAAGTTTATTATTAAATTTTAACGTACAACTTAACTCTAAGAAGATTGCCTTAATATTTTGCAAATAATTTGAAAGCTATTATTAATTTATTTTCAAAATAAATTTTCACAATTATTATTTCGTCGACATCGTTCGTAACTTTACCTGTTATATTAATCGCTCCAGATTAATCCACAAATGTAAAATCGCTTTTTAAACATTGGTGCACGCAGGCATGCTTATTGAAAAATAGTTTAAAGATACGAGCAAATAAATTGTAGTGAATGCTAACACTTGAATTTTTAAATTTTATTGTTTATTCAAGCGTGACTCAACGTCTCGATATCTTAACAGCTTTAACTTCGAGTGTTTAAAACTACGATCATTTTAAAACGATTAGTTTATATACATTGAAATATAATTATTCTATTGAGAAATTCATCAATACAAAAATTCAAAAAGGTTTTGAATAATTTTTTTACGAATTGCAATGGCACAAATATTTTACACAGAGTATGCGTTCCCGCCTGGCAACTGAGCGTTTATCTACGCGTGTATACGTAAGAGAGGCTTAATCACAACCGGAGGATAGATTTTAGCCTGTGGCGCCACGGTTTATTCGCGCTTTGCGCTATTTCCTACGCTCTTGTAGACCTTGCTGAAATCAATCTACACTATCCCATTTATTTATTGCATTTTTATATTTTTCGGCTAATAGAGTATACTTTACGCTGTTTCTTTTCGTGGACGAATATTGTAGTTAAGAATATTTTACTCACTAATTTCATGCAAATTTTAAGTATTTATATTCTCTTCATGAAACTTAACACAAAACTAAAGATAAAAAAAAAAAATAAATAAAATATAAAATTGAACAAACAGGCTTTTCGCATCTGTATAATAATATTCGCAAAAATCGGTAATTATTAGTGCAGAATCAATTAAGGCTTATGATTGAGAGATAGCATTCCAGGCGAAAGCGAACCTTTCGAGTTCAGTATACGGTCGCCTAATTGGATAAGGTCAAGGTTGCTTAAGTAGTGTCTTTGACCATTGTCACATCTAATTTCTGAATCCCAGTGTTCTTGCTAGATTACGCCTGAACTCGCATTTGGTCTTGTTCTTCGAATACGCACACTGATTACTTTAGAGCGCACGAGATTTTTTCCTTTTTTTATGTACATCTCAGTTGAACAGATTTGAGATGATATCGAGACTTTATCTATAATGTATACCCTTCTTTATTAAATTACAAATTCATTGATCAAATTGATACCGCAATTGACGGTCATTAGGTGTTGTTAAAAAAAGAGGCAGTGCTTAATTAACTATACAGATGACTTGGTACTTAAGTTAGATATATGATTCATCCATATCATTTCTTTCGTTTGTGAAAATGTTTATTGCATTTTAAAATAAAAAATTAATCTTACGAGATGATTGCGTGAAGATTCACTCGGACAAGGCGCCCTTCACCCTCATGTACCCATTTAGGTTGTAGTACAATTACTTCACGGTAGAAAGACAAACTTAATTATTTGCGATTAGGTATCTTATGAAACGCAATTGTTCGATATTTCCCACAATTCCAATCTGATTTTTTATTATATTGTCAAATAAATTATAAAATATTATTAAGCTTTCAATTGTACCTTAGATAAGTAATTCTTGATTTATTTTAATGTTATAGACCTTGTGCATTGTACGAATGAACCAAACGTGTCAATTCCACAACTGGCAAATCTGCTGGTCGAACGATCACAGAACACAAACTGGACAGTTGTTTTTAAAGCACTTATCACAGTTCATCATATGATGTGTTACGGAAATGAAGTGAGTATTTTTTGTTATTTTTAATTAACTTTTGATATTCATAGATATTTGGAAAAGTTTTTTTTTTAAATTTAAAGTTCTTAAATCAATAAAGATCATCTTTAAGGGCTGTAGCTGAATGAAATGCACGTGTGTCGATTATTTTTACGCGACCGAACTTGTAACATCAATTTGAGCGTCACCTGGGCAGCCGCTTAAACTTGACATTGGCCCAAGTGCAGAAGCTTTATTTAGACCCTCTTTCTTTCTTTAGTCGGCTTTAGTTGAACCGCGACCGATTGGCATCGGCACTCCGACGTTGAATTTAATTTTTTTTGTCAATATTTACCGTGTGCCGCGCAAGCATGCACTGCGCAAGAGTATACGCGTGTTGACCACCAATTGCAACGCATAATGAACCGTGAAGTTACGGGCGTGTCGCGTATTAATTTAATCAGCATAATCTGCAGGAATATAAAAAATGTATCTTTAAATTTTGGATATTTTCACAAATTTATCATTTTTTTTAATTAAAATTTTCATTTGATACAATAGAGAGTAGAAGAAAATAAGAATGGGACAATTTAAATACAGTGCTTATTCGAGCGTTGTAATTGATCCTTTCAAGTGTTTAAAAAGAAATACTGAAGCTACACGTGTAGGTTCACAGGAAATATTTCCAAGTAAAATCATGAAACGAAACTTTTATGATTTTCAGAGGTTTACGCAGTATCTCGCTTCCAGCAACAGTACGTTTCAACTCAGCAACTTCCTCGACAAAAGCGGAGTACAAGGTAACTGTATAACTCATGAAAGGAACTTATTAATACACAAAATATATCCATTTTAATGAACAAGCCAGGATGCATATTACAGTGCAGATTCGCGATTTTGGGGCTTTTCGATCTTAGAGATATTTTATCAATTTAAATGTATTTGTTGGCATGTTTCGCCTATTCTTACTAATGAAATTTAAATAATAATGCTTATTTCGTTGATTAATCCTTATTTATACTTGCTTGGTATTCACAATTTTACTACTAATATTAGTTTAAGAACCTGATGATTATTAAAACAAAATTATCTTTTAAAGAGATTTTACTTACGTTATTAATAATTTTCACGCTTTTATGAATCAGTTATAATTATTTGAGAAAGAATTCCGACTGTTAATTTTAAATGAGATAATAGAGGATTTTAAAACTGCTGGGAACTTAACATCCAAGGCTTTAATTATTAAACTAAAGGCATATTATTAATATTTGCATTTCATAGCTGTTAGGTATATCTGCGCAAAGTTAAAACATTGATTGTTATCTTTTGCATTAAAATGCTTTGAGATATGATGGAGTTGAAGGTCCAAAGTGGTTGCAACTTTTTAATTTTTTCATGGCAAAAAGTCAAGAAAAAATTAAAAATTCTTATTTCACGAAAACATAAAAAATTATGTTACGCCCTTAATTGCCGGGAAGCTGCAGATATACTTATATCTCAATTTGCATTGAAAAGGCGAGCAACTAATTGTTCTTTTTCTTTTACTATTTTTGCCATTACTCATGTTTCTATGAACTTTTTAACCCGATCATCTGCATTACGATTATATTAATTTGGACATGTTTACTTTTAAAAAAATTAGCATTTATTTTGTTGATTGATTGTCAAAAGTTTTATGTTCATTTGATATTATGATCTTATGATTTTAGTGGAAAAACATGGTTTCACTTAATTGAGTAAGCTCTTATTCTAAATGTTAAAGTATTTTGATTAGCGCTATTGATCCACGATAAACATGAGCGAAAAGTAAGCATGTCTAAAGGTATCTTTCTCTTTCTTGGCGGTACTCGACTAACCTGGAATAATTTTCTTTCTGTTCTGTGGGCGCAGCAGGAGCACGCGTGGGTGAGTCCTACATCACTTTGCAATTCCTTTGCTCAACTTAACGTCCTTTTAGTGAATTACTAACTTTATTTACTATCACTGAATTTTAATTAAAATTTTTTCATTCTTTTGGTTTTAGTTGTTTACTTAGAATTAGTTCGATTGAACAAAAAGGAGTTCGAATGTCTTGTTTTGAAAAATAATTATTTTAACACGTACTGCAACGTAATGTTTTAACCATTTTAATTTTCTCGAGCTTCTTAATGTTTAAATCTATTTGAATGGTTATTAATATCTTTATTGGATTTGTAGGATACGACATGTCACCATTCATAAGGAGATACGCGAAATACTTAAACGAGAAGGCTCTTTCGTACAGGACTGTAGCATTCGACTTCTGCAAAGTGAAAAGGGGGTAAGCATGACTTTTTGAAAAAGATTGCTTTGTGGAGTATTTAATGCTAACGATCGGATGATGGTGTTTAGGAAGGAAGATGGTACACTGCGCACAATGAACGCGGAGAAGCTGTTGAAGACGCTGCCGGTGTTGCAGGCGCAACTAGACTCGCTCCTTGAGTTTGACTGCTCGGCCAACGATCTCACGAACGGAGTTATCAACATGGCATTCATGCTGCTCTTCCGGGATCTCATTCGGCTCTTCGCTTGTTACAATGACGGCATCATCAATTTATTAGGTAGCTTCTAAATCTTTTTTAAATTACAATCTTTTAGCAAAACAGTTTCTCTGTTTAACAAGCATTCTCCTTTTTTATCTTTCAGAAAAATATTTCGATATGAATAAGAAACAATGTCGAGACGCTCTGGATTTGTACTGAAAATTCCTTATTAGAATGGATAGAGTAGGAGAATTCCTTAAAGTTGCAGAGGTGAGTTCAATTTTTCGTAGAATAAATTACAAAATTAAAGTCAATTGTAATAATAATAAATATATGTTATTTTTTTCAGAACGTAGGCATAGATAAAGGCGACATTCCAGATCTCACAAAGGTTAGACAATTTGTTTTTGCTGCGCTTTTTTTTGTTGCATGAACTGTTGAGAAGCTTTAGACCCGAGTCCAGTTCACTTTGGTCTTAGCATGCTTTAGTCAGTCAATTCACAAGTCACACTTCTAACAGATGCTTCTTTCTTATGATAGGCTCCAAGCAGTTTGCTCGACGCATTAGAGCAACATCTCGCCTCTTTAGAGGGTAGAAAAGGTTCGGCTGCCAACACGCCAACCCAATCGGCAAGGTGAGTCGAGCGCCACTTTTTAATTTTTGTTATTCTAATATTTAAAAGTGGGAAGATGGTCATACATTATTATGATTTACAACTAACTGTGAGCATAACACGTAATTTAACATACTGATGATAATTAACCAGGACTTTATTAACAATTAACTATTAAATAACTGCCGAATAACTGCTTTTTCTTCCCACTCTAATTTCATTCAATATTTATAAATGTCGAGACGAATGGTCTTAAATATCTTGCTGTTGGGAAATTTCCGATTGGTTTTCTTTACTTTTTTTAATCAACTTTTTAATGTCTCAAATGAAACTGCAATTCTCTCTTTATACTGGCATGTCCATGAATTGTAAGTGCCTTTATTAATTTCTCAAAGTAAAATCATAAAATAAATATATCTATTTTGAAAAGTTTTTGAATTTTTGAAGAAAAGAACAAAACGAAATTTTGTTGTTGCATAACGATCGTGGACATGTTTGCAACCTCGACCCTTCTGTCACAACCCCATCCATGAACCTTGCATCGATCATATATCACGTGCACCATATTCTGGAGACGCTCATTATAAACTGGACAAAATTTTATGTTTTTTTCATCATGCACAAAAATAACACGAATTTCAGATACAAGTTTACTTTTGAGTCACACAAAATCAGATTGGTAATTGTTGTAATTCTTTTTGATATAATTATATACTTGCTGGTAAATTAGTTATTTCAAGTTGCTAATGTGGTTGGAATTTCGAGTTCTTCTGCATACATATATGTCCAAGTGTACACAAGTCACAATGATACACCGTAATTTAGAACATTTAGTAATTTGACTGGATTTTAATTTAATTGACTAAGTAGTTGTGTATTCGTTTGTTTGAAATTGCAAAGTAAAATAGAATTTGAAATAATTTAGAAAGTACACAAGTGTGAAACGTACAGAGAATTTCTAATTGTACTAAATTGCAATGTTATATTTTCTTCATAAGCATACTACAAAAAGTACAATGAATTTACATTATTGCAATATAATGCACATTAGGGACATCACGGTAGATGCTGTGTTTGATATTCCACGATGACATTTCAGACGTATACTAATCCATAAGCTTGGTATATTTGTGTTCAATTTAACGAAACTTAATTAGTAATGCACTTATACTTACGTAATATCAATGTAAACGAGTCTATAATATAATTTAGCATGAACATTTTTGTTGACAACTTGATGTATCACAAGATCGACGGAGACATTCATCTTTCTAATGCACAAATTATAAAAAATAATCACACAATAAACATGGGGCTAACTCGTAACCCGAGGAAAAAAATTTCAAGCTAAATGCTTAGCAATGGTTTCTTTTTCATAAACATAAGATAACTTTTTTCCTCAGGGCCTTACGTTTATATATTTAAGGTATTCGTTGGGCATGTTGTAATGAGTTGAGAAAAAATGCACATTATTAACACACAAATAAACTTACACTTATATGACACTTATAACTTAATTTTTGCGTGAATCTGCATATATATGTACTACACGGTTTTTTTTCTGTTTGTCTCTTCTCCTCTTTTTTTTTATCTCTCTCAAACGTCAAATTCCCATCATCACACGTCTCTTTCATGCTCTTTTCTAAAAATACCACAATTCCTAACTTATCCCGCTGTATTCCTCATTCCCCTCGCTCGCCATTGTCACTCTCTTCTCTTGTCTCTCCTAAAAAAATCCCGTAAAAAACGACCCAAAAAGCAGCAATCGAACGAATGTAAAGTCGGGAGTGTCCGCCCTATCTTCCACCAGCACTGCCTTCGGAACAGCGGCGAGCAATCAACGACTGGAGAGCACAGGCAACGGCCACATTGACGAAGCGCTTAGGCAGCAAGCTCTCGCCGAAGAGGAGGCTGTCATGAATCAGTACAAGGTTGATTGTTTTCACATTTTTCTGCTTTTTTTATATAATCACTTCACTTTTTCGAAACTAGTCAAACTAAGAGTCTTTAAACTCTTCCATTAAGTTTCCTTTTCATCCATATTAGATATTATGGGCGAATTGAATGCAAAGAACGAATGACGATTAATAAAATGTTACAGGCTAAAGTGCAATCACCAACGGGTGGAGCCAGTACGAATCCATTCCTCAGTTCTCCGACCAATAATGCTAGCCAGCCAATAGTCGATTTGTTTGGAGGAGCAGCTGCTGATGGGCAGGTATGAGCGTATACATTTTTCATTTTTTTACATTACTTTTTTTCCAAAATGTAATTATGTAATAATTATTGAAAAATTTGTTTCCATTTTACAGTCGCAAAAAGCTTCGGATGATTTATTGCAATTAGCGGGCAACCCATTCGCTGACATTTTTGGTGCGCCACAACCTGCGGCAGTGCAGCCTGCACCGGTGCAGAATAATATGTGGATTACCAATGGTAATGGTAAATACAACAGCCTCGCACGAGTTTTCTTATTTTATTTTCCCATCAGCATATGTTTGAATTTTCATTTCCCACCGCACACCAGTATTTTTTTTAACGACAGTGCAATGGATGTCCCAGCTTTCATTTTATCAGTTTCATCTTTTCAGTTTTATCAAGCACACGTTATTTTTTGGTTTTGTAGGTTTCGCCGCGGCACCACCAGCAACTAATAATTTTGTTACAGATAACAATTTCACGTCCGTATTTGGCAGCCAAGAGCAGCAAGCCGGTAAGTACTCCAGAGAGTCAGGAATCGCACTCAGCGGTGTTTTTCGTTTCTTCCGACTTTCTTCTTTTTCACTTTTCTTAAACAATCCATCTAGCAAAACTTAGCCTTAACTTCCATTTATCGCTCAGCCTGTATATTTTTGCGATCGTGGTTTTATTAACACTAAAAAAAGGGAAATCATTGACAACAAACAAATAACGATGACTTTCTCTTGTTTATATTCTGTATTTTGTCTAGTAATTTTATTTATTTTCACTGCATCGAATACACATGTCGTCAGGTACATGCAAAACATGGAAACTTGATGTGTTTATTTCTTTATTTCATTATTTTAATTAGAAGTATCTTTTTTTTATTTAGCGACGGTGTTACATATTAGTGACTCGTTAGCTTAGTCCATAGTTTGCCTGTACTGTCAGCCCCTACACATTCCAAATGCATCTTTTATACCCGACTACCATCGACGAAGAACCTATCGCTGGCGATACTTTTCTGATTGACATACAAGCTTAAGAAGAGAAAAGCAATAGCGAAAAGTTCCTCGTGAATCGCGGTTGCGGTGCATTGTTGACATGTGGCATCGTGCAGACACTATCATGACCTAACACTAAGCGCAATAGATGGGATTTTTTAAAAAGACTCTAATCGTTATTTTATCTTTCTTTCTTTCTTTGTTTCTTGGCAACGCCTGCGGGTGCGCTCTATCACGAAGGGCTATATAATGGGCTATATAACGGGCTATAAAATGTAAACCGCTTTACCTTCTTTCATGAACTAATCGAACATGCACCTTGCTCACTCTTTTTGCGCAAGCGGCTGTCCCAGGAGCTGGCATTCCGAATCCCTTCGCATCCGATTTCCCTTCCTCGGCTCCCCCAGCCGCGACTGCCTTCGAGCAGGAGCAGACGCAGCAGCAGCAGCTCGAGGAGAGCCAATCGCAGCCCGGCGCGGGAGACCTGTTCAGTGCCGGGGCCGGCCAGACGGCAGACTTATTTGGGGCCGACGCGGCAGTGGCACGTGCCCCCGGCGGCGAGGCTGGCGCCGGCGAGGCCGGCGATCAGCATCAGGCGGCTCTAGGCAAGTCCACTGCTACGCCGCCGCCCAGACCGCCGCCTCCCGGGGCTCAAGGCCAGGGCACGCCGCGCTCGGCGTCGCCCGCCCAGCCGAGCAAGAGCGCCTTCGACGACCTCAACGACAGTATTCGAATGGCACTGGGCGGGTCTCCGCAACGTCCGGCTCCCTTGGCTCAGCAACAGCAGCAGCAGCAGCAGCAGCAGCAGCCGATGCAGCAGCAGCCGATGCCGCAGCAGCCGATGCAGCAGGGTTTCGCGGTATTTGACATGGGGCAGCAGCCGATGGTACCCCAGGGCGGACCGATGCTAGCCTACGGAGTCGCTCCCTCCCAAGCCCAACTCCCCATGGGTTACGGATCCCCCGCTAAGCAGCCGATGCCAGGTGATGGGACTATCCGCCAAAGAGAACGGATTCTCGCTTATTCACCTTTTCTCAACGACGTATTTTTTATTTTGCCTATTTTAAAAACCTTTTTTACTATCTTTTATCCATTCGTATCGTCCGTTTATTCGCCGGCCGAATTCCTTTTTTCCTTTTTTCCTTTTTTTCTTCATTTTACGTTTTACGGTGTGCTGCAGTCACGAGTCCATCTACTATTGTATTTTTTTTTGCGTAACTTAAAAATAGCAACAAATGCTTACATTTTGAAATTCACTAATATGTAGTTTCTCGGTGAATATAATTGCTTCTTCTTTTGATCATCTGTTTTTTACTGCGATAATTGCTTGGAAAAATTGACTGTTCTCGACCGCAGCACATCCGCAATTATTAGCATGCGCCGTTAAAAGAACATTTGTAATTTTATCGTTGTATCTTATTATCGTTATAAGTAATTTACTTTCTAACGCCGGCTTAAATCTTAAATTCATTCAATATTGAAAAGTATCCATAATCATCTAAATCATTTATTATTTGACGGATCAGAAAAAGTTTAGGATGAGCATCGTTTAAAAGTATAATTTCAGTAAAATGAAAAAATCACTAGTGTTTTTAAAAACACTATTTATTTTTTTCATTGACAAACTAATTACTTTGAGAGATAATGAAGTAACCTAAATTTCATTCACGTAGATTAGAATAATAATGGACATTGCAATACCCAATAGCCAACTTTTGAATAATGAAAGATATTGATACTGATGTCTTTTTTATTAAAAATGTACTATTGGAATTCTGTTTTATAGATATGTTTGTGTTACTAGATTTAGGATTTTAAAAAGTGAGACGCAATGCGTTTATAGTCTAAGCTGAGCTAGCAAAGCTTATTAGCTTGAAATGAAGTGAAACCTTTACAGAGCTTTTTTGTATTTATATTTAATCTGCGAGATGTCAGCGTTTAGATTAAGCAAATATTGCGCTTTAATGTTGCGAATCTACCGGACAGGTACATAACAAGTTTTATTTTATTATTCTTAAGTTCTTTTCCAATTTAAGTAAACAATATATTTTATAAAAGTATTTGTAATCTCAATTGAAATGCTTACTTATTAATTTACACAAAAAAGAGTTTCAATAATGTATTTTATAAAATTACAAAATTCTCTTTTAAGTGTTGATTCGAACTGAGCCGGCCATAAATGATTATGTAATGTATTTTAATTCTTGAATTATACTTGGAACTTTTTGCGTTTTGAACTATTGCGTTTTAAGTTAAAATTTAATTTTTCGCGTGTGGAGCTTATATTATTCACCTTTGCGTCCTTGTAAAGAAATGATATATATACATCCTGCTAATTAATTGTTACACAAAATAACAACAATTCCGAAACTAAGCACTTGAATAGCGTGTATATAGCTTCCTCAGCCTCACACAAAAACGATACTTTTTATATTGCATGACACGAGTGATTAGTTTATTTAATTTTTTTCCTGTAAATTTGCTTTATTTTTGCTTAATTTGCTTACTCTTAGTTTTGCATGATTATAAATTCTTGCACATTCCAAAAGAGGTTGCAAAATGCGCGAGCTTCCAAATTTCTGATAAATTAACAAATTAACTGGCAGCTGGCGCTTCTGCAACTTCTTATGCTTTACGCACAAATGAATACGGCGCATTAGCTTGGCTTCCGTGACTTTATTTCCGCGCTTTTGTTTATTTCACTCTTACTTTGCTTCACGCTTCACGTTTCTTCTGCTTTTGTTTGTCTCTGTCGTGACTCACCGCTTAGGTTTTGATGGTTTGGCCGCTACCCTAGTACCCACCAGCATAGTATCTGCAGCTAGTAACGTTTCAGCAGCCGGTCAGCCGGTGAATACCGCAGCTCCCGCCACCGGCAAAGTCCTTACCGGTGACCTCGACAGCAGTCTCGCTAGTCTGGCTCAGAATCTCAGCATCAATAAGAGCGCCCAACCGCAAGTCAAGTTAGTATCGTCCATCACCTTCCATCATTAAGTGGCAGACTTATTTTTATAATTGGTTTTTTGCGTATTTTAGGGGAATGCAATGGAACTCGCCCAAGAATACTGCTAAGGCAGGTGGAAACGCTGGGTGGACTCCTCAACCAATGGCAGCTACGACAGGTGTTGGCTATCGTCCTATGGTGAGTAATTGTATTCAATTTCAAGTGCATACAAGCTTCGTTAAGAAAGGCTGTTTTTACATTTTTGTATGGCACGTTTTTATATTCTATGTGGACATTTATTTAAATAAAGCACCGCTCATAACTTTTATACAATAGCCAACACTTACTATAGTTTCACAGTTTTGCATTATAGTTTTTAAATTTGTTCTTATTACTTTTCAATATACGTAAATAGATTAAAATGATTATTAGTACTAGAAAAACAGATTGCACTTTTTAATGGACCTTATTAAGGTAGTTGGAGAAAGAATGAAAGCAAAATTATGCTGCAACGAAAAAAAGTGTTTTCCAACTACGTAAAATTTGCATACATGGCAGAGTAATGCATGCATAGCATATGGCATGTTACCGGCTGTTACAGGGCCAAGGAATGACGCAACTTCCTACGACTACCACTATGGGCTTCCCTTCCCAGCCAGCGACGCTGGTGAGTTTTTCTTTTTACGAGGCACACGGACTATTTTCCTTTTCTCTTACGTCTCTCTGTGTGCAAGCTCAAAACAGGATTTCTCATAACTTCACTCGAAAGTCGAAGCTGCAGTTACTCTGAGTTGGAGAATTTGTCACTAACACAGTAACCGCAAAAACATGCACTCTTTTTTATGTTGCGCTTGATGGTATAAATCAACAAGTGTCTTAATGCGTTGCTTTCAACTTTAAGAATTTTCGCACTTGTTCGTTTATATAATCGTTTAGAAAGAGGTCACTGTGTTCTTGTAATTAAAACAAGTATAATTAACACGTAGCTTGTTTATTAAATATTGAATATTTAATATTGCACCAATGAAGCTTTAACATTATCAATATGCATTTTCGTTGGATTTTGCATTCTTTTCTATGTAGGTAGTAGTATATCTCACATTTTCTTTGTTTATTGTTCACTATGCTTAATTATGCAGCATTTTAATGTATTAATGAAAATGCCCAGAAAGTTAATAAAGTTATAAACAAAAAAAAAATAATGATTGAGTCTCGCCAGAGAGGACGTATTCTGAAGGACGCAACAAGTGAATTTGAAAATTTGTCAGAATCCTACGGAATACAGATAGTCTGGAAGAAGAAAATGTAGTGAAAGCGATAAAAGCGATAAAAGAAAAGAAAAGAGTTTAGGCGATAGAGAAAACTCGTGGCAAAAGACTGACGGTCATGGTGATTGGTGGTGTTTGTACATAGGGTATGCAAGGTATGCCAATGGGTATCCAGGGCATGCAGGGCATGCAGGGAATGCAGGGAATGCAGGGCGTGAGACCAATGATGGGTGCGAACCCGGGCATGATGATGCCCGGCGCGCCGGCCCCCGGCCAGCCGGTAATGCCGGGGGCGCCGATACAGCAGCAGCCCCAGCCCCAGCAGCCGGCCCAGCCCCAGGCTAACCAGGTGCAGCTCGACCCCTTCGGTGCCCTCTGAGCTGGCTAGGTATAAAACATCCAATTTTCATCAATCCTCCAATATTCCATTTTCTTTCCGTTTTTTCGTCAATTAGTCGATTCGTCGATTCGTCTGCTGCCTGCCATGGACAATATTTTTACAATTACTTTACAATATTTTACTCTGTGGATCAGCGGCAAACTTTTATTTATCTACTATCTACTATCTCTAAGTAGTTCTACGTTCTTTTTTACGCTAATTAGTGAGGGTCCACAAGTAATAATTGCATAAACATGCACTTTATGCACCGTGTCTTATGGGTTGTGGCTAAATTAAAATCAAGCAAAATCTTACACGATAAATTACTCAAATAAGCGAAATTTTCTAAAATTTTAATATTTCAAATACTTTCTGTGTCATTTTGCTCTTCGTAATTTGCCCACGACAATAAGATCGCATAGACTAACATTATCTTTGATTACGCACGTAATATTAATAAAAAATAAATATATTTAGACAAATCTTTAACAAACTATATAAACCTTGTGAATAATACTGCTATAAGTAAATAATACTATATTAAATTAAAAATGGCGCTCACATGTAAATACTAATCTCTAAAAATCATTCCTTTTCCTCATAATCCTTAATCCGACATTTAAAATGTGACCTATTTTGCAGGATTTCAACTGGAAATAAAGACGGGACGAAGCACCAATTTTTGTAAATACTGTGTAATAATGCCTATATTTCGGAGATGTTTAACGCCCAGGCTTCTTTTCTCCTCTTGTTTTCCATCTGTACTTGCGTCTCGGATTCCTGCTCAGCTTCGTGAAGAAAATCCAAGAAAGCGGAGTTGCACGTTTGTTAAGTGCTCCCTTTATTATCATACTCGAGAAGGATGCGCGGAACGACGGAGCTCTCGAGGGAAGAAGATTTGCCGACAATATCTCGGGATAATAATTCAAGCGGCTCAGGCATGCAGCCTCACGCTATACGAGCAACATATTGAGAGTAGGCAGAAAATTTTGCTTGAGAGAGTGCAAACAAATCGAACACTGTACGGTCCTATTTTTTTATTAAGATTACTTTAATTACTTTATTAAGCGATGGTATGCACATTTTGTTTTTCTTCGCGAGGAAAAATACAAGATGATTAACGAATATGCACTTTTGTGCATTCAATTGTATATTTGCTTACATTTTTTCTGTAATTTTATTATTATTATTATCATTATTATCATTATTACTATTATTACAACTATTATTATTATTATTATTATTATAAATATCATTATTATTATTTTTAATATTACGTACATTGCTATTTTCATTATACGAGAAACGGGAGAGATGCGCCAGCCGAGATATTTTTTGTTAAAGTATTAAATATAACGTAATGTTTAAAGTGTTAGCATATTAAATAATTGCGAATGTGAATGAAGGAAGAATTTTAGGGTCGCCGAGGATCGACAACGATGATGACGATGATATAAATATTATTACTTAGTATGTGGTTTCGCTCTTCTCGTTAACCGTTTTCATTGTACTGTTTCGATATGTCTTAATTAGATGATTATATTACATCACGCTGTAAATGAGTAGAAGAGCTACTGACACTCATGTGTATGTGCATAAAAAAAGATGAATTTTAATGATACTGTGTAATTCTTTATGATGGGAACCGAATCAATATGCTTTATTAAAATCAATCGTTGCGTCCTGATGAAGACGTCAATAAGCAAACTTTTCCGCGGTACAATCATTAATTTTTTTACTTTTTCTTTATTTCTTATACTATATAATTGTAAATATTTTCCAAGCGCTGCTTTACCGATTGAGTTGTAGCGGGAAAATCAATCTTGATTATAATTTTTAAGAAGTATTTATTAAGTAGCACGAAAGAGTATCATGTTATTATCAAATATTGTAATCTAAAAATGTAAAAAATATGTACAAAGAAATGTATTCATTTTACGTAATATAAATGTATATCTATTGTGAAAAATGTTTGCAATAACAATATTTTACGACCAGTTACGTACATGCATCGGTAAAACAGCACTTTTATGCTTCGTCAAAATATACAAAATTATTTCATTATTTTGTGATTAATCCATTTTCGTTTTTCATTTTTTGTTTCAAAATTAAATGGATATTATAACTAGAAAATGTACAAATGAAAATTTTATAATATAACGAGTATTATTCGGAGCGGGAACACTTATTTACTAGCTATTAAAATTTCAAAGCATGCTTTAATTTATTGTTGTGATTGTTAAAAATGCGAAATTTTCATATCAGTCGTTATTGTCAGATGAATCATAAAATTTTGAAAAATTGGAAATTGATTTTTTAAATGTTTTAAGCTAAATTTAGCAAAGATTGCTGATAAAATTTTCACGGTGCTTTTAAATTTTTCTAATATTAATTTTGTATTCTGGGATTCTCAGAACTTGCATCGGTATTCATGCTAATTCTCTGAGAATTGACGATTGTATTGTCTCTTTTTTCAGTCTCTGATGATGTCTTGAAATAACTAGAATTTCTTATTTCAAAAGTCTATAATAGAATAAAAAGCAAGTTTATCGTAATTAAATGGCATGAAAACGCTAAAGAAACAGTAAGGTTTCTTTAAGTTGTTCTGGATTAATCGAACGGTATGCAGAAACAAAGATGCGCAGAAAACGCAGAATAAGCTTTAGAAAGTGTTATTTAATTTAAGCAAAAAAAGATAATTTGATGAAAGCCAGTTATATCGCTAATTGTTCATGCCATATTATCGTGAAAGAAAAGAATAAATCTGTACGAAATTATTTTGTCTGTGGTGTGCAATTCGTTGATATATAATATATATGTGTATACGAATGCAACTTGCGAGCATTTAAAAAGTGGCAAAAAGTGATTAAAGTGTAATAATCAATCATTGTAAGACAAGTTAAAAGAAGAGTAAAACGCGCGTTTTACCTTTTCGAGGTATAAATATTTATTAAAAAAGTTATTTTAATTTTCGCATTGTCTTGTGTATATTTTTATTTTCTCTTTATTTCTAGTAATTTCTGTCTTTCTCCCCACGCGTCGAATATTTTTTTTCTCGTATTTTTCATTTGAGGATCCTCAACGCGGTCCACGAGGAAGAGATACTTCATACCAGCACAGAGTTACTGTAATAATAAAAAAAAAAAAAAAAAATAAAAAAATAAACTGTGGTTGGCAAAAATAAAATATACATAAATATGAATGCGAGAAGAATACGGAAGAGTGCGTGGGTGCAAAATATGAGTACGTTATGTAGTGACTCATTATAGAAGTGTAGAGTTCCTGAGTAACAACAGAAAAAAACGTATAATTATAGTGGTTGTACAGGGAATTGTACTGTAAATTTTAAATATAATACACAATATAAAGCTTAAAAAAAAAATGAACGTTAAATTTGCTAGGTACAAGGTGTGCATGTTCTCGCATATCAAGAGAAAAAGATGCATGCCCCTTTTAATCAGATAATAATTATACAAACGTGTATATCAGCTTTTTGCTTTCTCAACGAATGCAATATGCATTCGTTTATTCGGGAGTACCGATCAGTGAATATTTTAAAGCTGGTCTTTTATTATTTTTATTAGAGTTTATATATCTACAAAAATTATAGAGAAAAACTATATTTTATTTCCAGCCTGATGTATCAATTTCCTTTATTGAATTATTAAAAAGTTTTAGAATTAATAAGACTTTCCCAACTCAAGCTACTCATGTAGGAATAGTGGAATACTACTCTATAAAAAAGTGTACGGAAGGAGACCATAAGTTCTTCGAGATATCCTTTCAAAAACAAGGCGTTTTATTTAAGATTGTCAAGATACGTAAAAGTGAACAAAAGCGAAAAACTAGCACAACGTCTAAGGCAGCTATTCCAATATAAGTAACTTGCGTTCGAAGAGTCTAAGAATTCTGATTTTAACTAATTGAACGAATGATAGAGTCGCCTTCAATTAGACTATTTACATTTCATACACAATTTCTTTAATTTGTACAAATATAATTTTGAATATAGTTTTATGTATAGTTGCAACTCGTTTGTAGACCTACTTGTCAAATAAATTTTCATTTCTCGAGTATATGTACAGCAAAAAGAAATCTATTTTTTGTGACATCGAGAAAAACTTTTTTTCATTTTATTTAACTGTACGCCATATGGATGTTTCTCTCGCTTATTGTGAAATTGACAGAAATTGAAAAAAAATTTTTCTCGGTGACTAATAGAACTCGTTTATGTAGTATGATCCACATATAACAGCGAAGATATGATTATGTAAATAAATAAAAAATTGCAAAACATCGCTTTATAGCATTCTTCATTCCCACCGAGAAAAGTGTGGCGCATTCAAGCTCATTAATCGTATTACCATACCGAATAAATTTGTATAAAGGATTTCATGTGTTTGAATAGAGAATCTAAGATAATGATATATATGAATGATATACATACATATGACAAGGCCCTCTGTAGTATATTTACAATGGCATATCTGACGGTCGCGCAATGTTATAATTAAATAAATATATGAAGCTAAATGCATATAAGAAAAAAATCTACATTTGCCCACTTACGTTTATTTTAACGAAATATTTTACATCAATATAAAGTGTTTAAAATTAGCGATTAATAACCGTGACCATCTTTCGCGGTACTTGAAGTAAGAAATATAAGGCGTATGAAACTATAATAATGTATGTAAGAGTATTAATTATATTCAATTAATGAAAAGCGTGACTATATTCATTTTCGGGTATTTTCAAAGTGAGATTCAAGAAATAAGTGATATATTGTTAGTTGCAGATACTGAATCTCACTTTTAAAATACTTGACAGAGATTATACCTGATATTAAATGCTAAATCATAACGTATGGCTTATTGAGCATACCAGGACAATATTACAGTGTAATGTCAAATACAAGTGTTAGACTATTTAAAGGAAATAAAAGCATGTTATTTAAAATGATAATTCTCTAAGAATTAAGAAAAGGATTATAATTTATCACCTGACCGAATAAATGCTAAAATATAAATAAGAATCGGGAATCGGCGAATCGGTAAGAGTCGCGGCCTCATCCAATCGAAGGAGGTGAAAAAAGCAGAGGCGCAGAGGCAGGAAAAACAAATATCTAATTACTCGGCGCGAGCGGCGAGCTTCAGTCTATGTTTACCGAGAGAAGCCGCTGCTGGAAGGTGGCACAGATCGCTCAATGCGAACACGAAATGGAAGACAAAGGAATTGAGCGCAATTGGGGAAATTCCGTACTTCAGCGAGCTCTTCGATCCTGCTTCGCCGATTGCAAAACGCTTTAATCACTGCGACTTGACTACTCGAGCCGGAGGCTGGAATTACGGGACACTTGCTTTCGGGGAGCGTGTAGTTTCTTCGAAGCAGCCCAACAACTCGATTGCACGCACGCTACTTATCACGCTATTACAGAGGCTAAATAAAATGAATCGAGTTATGGCCGGAGGTTACGTCGCGCGCTGGAACTTGGAAGTAGCCTTGCGGAAAGGGATTTTCAGACGCGCAAAGCGCACGGTGCAGCTCGGAGGGGAAAATCTCGCGCGCCGCGAGCAGCCGCGAGCGAAGATGACGTTCTCATGGAGAGAAGCTGAGGTGAGAGTGCATTTGTGCCGATTGTATCGGGCGAGCTGCGCCGGCGTGACATTCCTCCTACAAGAGCCGGGGGTACATGCCCGCAGCGTAGCCTCTTCTTCTCTCCTCCGCGGCGGTGCACCGACAGTGAAAGCATGACCTCGCGAGACCCCGATAGATAAACTCAAACCAGAGAGAGGAGTAGAGGACCGAGCCAACCCTCCGGCCCCTCCGGCCCCTCCGATTGCCTATTGTCGCGAGTTTGCCGTCGCAGAGTTTCTTATGACCGCCAGAGATGCGCCGAGCTACGATAAACAAGCTTCTTCTCGATTTATTTCTTTTCAATTTTTTTATTTAACACTTCTTTATTGCGAATTGGCTACTATGCGTAAAGCTTGTATAGAAAGTGCAGAAAATTACTCTAAACTATCGTATTTCGCGACAAGAAAAAAGTAGAGAGCTATTTTGAGAGATGTAAAACAAGCGCGGCTAAATGGCGCCGTTAAAGTTTCCCATAATCCCATCACACACGAAATAGCGTATAGGCCTTTTTCTTATTATATTTCGACGACTTTCTTGCGCTTTCGAGACGATCGCACGCTCTCGTAATTATTTTAATACGCTCACGTTTTGTTTATAATATTCACTGATGCTTTCCGTGAACTCCAGGTACCAAGTGTTTGAACTTGAATGAAAGTTCGAGCCATGACCGCCAACCTGTTGAGGAAAATGAAAAATTAAGTTAATCAAGTTACTTATTTATAAAGGGAAAGATTTGGAGTGAAATTAGCGTTGGGAGTAAAGCTTAGACGGGCTCGACGTGTGCTTGTGCGTTTGAATTTTTCGCACCTCCGCTTGATGAATATTGGCGCCGCGCGGAAACAATCGAGGAATAGTACCCCTCTGAGCGGGATGCGAAGTGAGAGCTGCCGAGGAAGAGGAGATGGGAGTCACGAAGCTTCGCGGTCGCGTACTTCCGCCTTCACTTTTCCATTATTATTATTTTTATAATACATAACCACCGCGCTTCTTATTATAATTCATTGAATCAT
Source organism: Eurytoma adleriae (assembly GCA_900480045.1). Lineage (NCBI taxonomy): Eukaryota > Metazoa > Arthropoda > Insecta > Hymenoptera > Eurytomidae > Eurytoma > Eurytoma adleriae. The sequence goes on from UXGC01000108.1 coordinate 101,519, forward strand.
CTATAAAAATTCAATTTTTATTTAAGCCTTCACTTATTATGGAAGAAATATAAAAAAGGAAAAGCTTGAAACATTGCAAAATTAAAATGTATTCCCTGAAATATTATGTGACATGATCTATTTCTATTTTAATTGCTCGCACTTGGACTGTTAGTGTAGTTTCTTATGTGGATAATTACTTAATTAGAATTAGGAGGCATGAAATTATACTTGTACCTGTACTTGGAGATGCTTGTATTATTACGTTCGACATTTGAAATCAGCGTTAAATAGCTGCCTCATCTCGATGTCCATCTTATGGCTTCAAGTTACGAAAAAAAGCGAAAGTTTTATAACGAGTCAAAAGTGCATGATCTCCGTTCCAGATACATACTGCTATCCTATTTCCCACACTATATTTTTGTCGATCAAAGTCTGAGTAAAGGATAAAAAAGGCAAAAGGATGAGCGCAACGTGCGACGTAGTCTGTAATCTGAATCTAATACTCGCTCCCAAAAGCCGAATAATTGAGGTTGGCGCGTGCACGAGCTTCATTATGCATACGCGGAGGCTCTACGATGTGATTAATGCGAATTGAAAAAACGGAAGTTCGCCTCTTTCTTCCTTCGGCTCCTCTTCTCGCTTGTGTACATTGCTTTGCTTTTTTCACTTTTTCACTTTTTTTACTCGGTTGAGTAATTAAAAACGCATTAAAATAAGTGAGCTTGTGCTTTCCAGTTCCACAGCGGCATCAATACGATTTCTCGGCACTTACTCCTTACTCATCCGAACCACCATTACTTCCTTTTTTTCGGCCAACTCATACCAAGCCTCTTTCTTTCACCGATGCAATAGTCAGAATGTGTTAAAAGGGTTGAACATTCAGTGAATCTCCGAATATGAGATCATAAATTTTATCCTAGATGAAATGATATTTTAGGCTTTAGAGAAGATTTATAGACAATCTTATGAAATTTAGCTGCTTTTTAATAAGGGGAAAGTAAGTGATTTTGCTATTGTTTATTTCGTCTAAACCAGAAATTAAGAGTACGCATTTTTACATTTGAAATTACATTAGGTATTATGTAGCAAGATGCTTCGCGAAAGGAAACTACTAATTTTTCTTATTAGGTAGCGCATTACGAAATTAAACAGTTTTAATATTTTTAATTGATTCCTCTATGATTTTTTATTTTTTAGGCACAATGCTTGAATCGTATATGTATGTTGAAAGCTTAAAAAATCTTTGAAAATCATTAAATTGTGACCCAGAGGGTCGATGATAAATTCTTACGTAAATGTATATAACCTCAATAAAACAGCCAGAAAATCTTTTTTTAATGATCTCATAACATTTTACTTTACAGGCAATTACAACACTTACGAAAAACTATTATTTGTAGAAAAATAATCATATATACTCGTCTGTTAATTAAAAGGTCATTTTCCTACTCAAACAATTTTATTTCAGCGCAGGTTCTCATGCCTTTAAAGATTCAAATTCCAAATTCCAAAAGGGATCAAGGTCGCTATAAAGGTAATCCTTTTCAAATTAAAAGATGATGGATAATGAAGTAGAAATATAAAAAGTTTGATTAAGAAACAAATGATGTAAAGAAGAATAAGCTTCTATTAAATTTTGAGTACATTCTTTTAAGTTCTTTAATTTTGCTTCTATTCTATTAAACACCGTTTCATAGGATTGTAAGAATTAGTAATGATTAAAATTCAGTGACATCCATAAAGTAAGATTTTGCTATTTAGAAATAGATGAAGCGAAAGGTTAACAGTAAGAGACAATCCGTGATGAGCGGTAAGATAATCGATCGAATCAGTCACTAATCAAAGGCCCACATCCTCATTGCAAAGGCTCGTTGACGTCGCAGAATCATCGGCGACGTATAAACGAAGCCCAAACTTTCATCATGCGTGATGCGGTTTGCAAATAATCGGTTACGGGAAATACGAATAGGTTTCGTACAGATGATTTACGAGACGCTTAATTGTAATTGCACGAAATCTACCGAAACAGTGGGCGTAGCGAGGGACGCAGTCAGATACCACAAAAGGTCGCTGAGCGGATTCATCGCGAGCCTACTGTTGGATCCTCTAATTTTCTGGATCGCTCCAAGGGGCAGACAAAGAGTATCGCTGTATAATACACACACTTGAACACACATCTAGCTAGTGTCCCTCGATCTCCTTTCTTTTTCATTGAATTTCTTGCCGGCGCGGGCGGCGGACGCTTTGCCCGGAGAAAGTGCATCCTCTTAAAGCGTCTCCGCTAACTCAAAATATATCCTTAATTAATATCTTGTGAAATGGCAAATGGTGCTTGGGGATACTACAGTGGAGGGGGCCTGACTAATCGCAACTAAGACCCAAGATTTTCACGGCTCTCTGTATTGTGATATTTTTCTGACTGCTTGAACAATGGACTTGGGCAGAAAATTTGCAGGTTCTTCAAATGAATAAATATTTACGAAATTTAAAAATGTAACGAGTGAGAGTAAAACATTGAGGGTACGAAGTAGCAGACAATTGTGTAAAAAGTCGTCTAAACTTGCTGATTAATCGCAAGCGCGCTTCTTTGAGAAAAGTGCGCTCAACCACCGAGTAGTAGCGGGTCCGTACCGATCCTATGATTAGCAGAGCAAGCGCAGGGCAAAAATGCAGCCTCGACGCAGACTCTCGACACTCCCCGTCGCGTCGCGTCTCCTCGGATTGGGCAATGCCCCCGAAAGTATACATCCGCTTCGAAGCCCGTAATATTTAATTGAACGCGGGTGCAAAATGAGGAGGCCGGCGACGGGCTGCCGGGCTACCGGGAATAAGCAGAACCGCCGAAGAAACGACGCGCCTAATGAAGTAGGAAGCGCGCGGTAAAAGCGAATTTACGCGCTCTTTGATTAAGCGCCTGCTCCGTCAGCTTTCGTACGGCGGCAAGCGGGATTTCAATTTTGCGCCGCGGTGCACCGCACTCTGCACCGCGCCCGCGCGCCTCTATGCCACCTCGTCTTCTCTCGTAACGGCTTGCCGATTACTTTTCCTCGACTTTTATTCTGCCTCCCTGCGCCTCCGCGATCTACGCACGCTCTTGCTTTTACGCTCACCTTTGCGCGCAATTCCAGCAGCTTTATAAGTCAAAATGGAAGAGAAAATATGAAAAAATAGACAAACGAAAGGACAATTGAACGGCTTGTTAGTCTCGAAAAAATTCATCGGGGGTCGCCGAGGACAATAATTCGAATGAGGAAAGAGAAAAACGATGCATCACCGCCGGCGCAATTTGGTCTTGCACGCAAGCTACATTAATCCGTCATCCTTGCGCTCTCGGGCGAAGAACGCCAAATCGCGTGTAGCTAGGCTATCGACTGACGAATGGCTAATCCTCGTGGATCTTCGATCATAAACGGGGTCCCGAGTAAAAGCAGCGAAAGTACCCGATACACATCGGCCTAGAGAGAGGCGGCGTGGGAGTCGCGCCGCCTTTAATTGCTCCGCCGGCCCAAGAACAATCTTCCCTCTCCCTCTTACTCTCTCTGACTGGCTGACCGAGCTGACTCCCTGACTCCCTGACTCGCGCATCCGCGTAGCCGGAAGGATGCCGTTCCCGCCAGTCTAGACTTATTACAAGCTGATACCCATTGGGCCGATTCGCATCGACCTTAGAGCATTGTTATCGGGAAAATGTTTCTCACGCCGAGGAGAGCAGAAAATCATTTGACGCAACGCTTTGAGAGACGCGGCTGAACCGCGCTGACCGCATCGCTTTTTCGGTCGATCTCGTAGGGGCCTTTTGACAAGTTGCGCAACATCTGAGAAAGTTTGCCGTTGTCCCAACTATGTGACCGAGGATGGATCAAAAGCGTGTCTTTTAATGGTCAATCAAATTGCCTCACCTGCGTCTCATGATCTTCATAATTAGCTTTTTGACGACAGGCTCGTATCGGGGTTATTAAAATTCCTCTTGAAACTTAACACATTTTTTAACTATTAAGTATCTCGGAACATTTAGCGTACATTCTTGCTCGAAAACGTCCATTTTTTACTGATCAATAAAATACAGTTACTAGCTTGTATTGTCATAATTTAGTTGCTCGGAACATTTATGGCGAAACCAAGTTTTCTTACTAAAATGTTAAGTGCCTAGCAGCTGCGCTGTTCATAATTAACGACCGAAGCTGCATCTTAATTAAATTCAGTTATAATTCAATTTAAGAGGTCTAGTAAGAAAAAAAGTCTTAGTAATAAATAAAAATAATTTCGCTAAAATAGTCAGGTCTACTAGTTGCTTGGATACTCGCGATATGACGTCTTCACTGGACGGGAAGGGGCAGAGAGGCATGTTTATCGCAAGTCGCTCCTGACGCCTCTCCGCTTCCGGATTGCGGCTACGAGCTGGGGGTGGTCGTTTCGACGCTTTGCGAAATTGCTTCTGGGGAGATAAAAAGTAGGCGGGAGAGTAAGGAATCAAGATTTTTACTTGTCATCGCGTTCATTTTTCGATCTGCCTTAATAGAGTAGCTTTTCTTTCGGAATTACTGGGAGATTAGCATAAAGTCGAAAGTGCTGCCTGGTAATTCGTACAAATTCTTTGAACAGAAAAGGAAAGCATTTGAAAATAGAAGCTCTCGGAGATATTGCATTGTCTCCGGAGGTTGCTCTTGTCGATGTATGACTGTGTATCTACTTAAATTTCACTTTTCAAATTCTTACGTCAATTTTCGAATTTTACATTTACATTTGCCTATTCACGCTCTTTCGTTGCTCTTGTTGGCTGCGAGCTCATCGTTACAACTTGGTGTTCTTCAAGCTATTTTAATCGCAGCTTCTGGGAAAAGAATTAAAAAGGAAAGAAAAGAATTTCTTTAACGTTTGATTTTCATTGAAAAATCATAGAATTCAGTGGGAAAAGTTTGGCCAACGAAAGTTTGTTAAAGGCAAGCATGAGCAGCTCGAGGCTTTGATTTAAGGAAGCTCGATGTCGTCGAGTCGAGGCAAATAAAAAGTGTCTCGATAAGACTGCATCGGAACGTACCCCCGGAAAGAGCAAAAGCTCTCGCTGCAGCCGGTCGGTGTATCCGCTCGAGCGATTTCACCCGGGCGTGCAGCCGGGTAGCTGCGCTAGTGGAAAGCCGGGAGGCTCGTACACGGATCTGGCTCCTCCTCTTCGCCGTCTCGGCGTCCTCGGCGCGCAACAACGCACGCGGCCCATTGTCGCGCTCTTCGGCTCTTTCTCCGAGCGAGTCACGATCGCGCGATCCTCTGCGCGATCCTCTGTTTCCTCCGTGCTCGGCCCTACGTATACGAGGCTGATTTATCGGCGCGTTGCCCGCTCTTAACGACGAGCGCCTTTTTATTGTTCGCCGATTTTCCTTTTTGCGGCCACAAGGGAAAAGGGATTTAAAGGCGCGAGCCCGAGTTGTCGCGGCCGCGAGCTCGTGACGCGATTGTGTTAATGCGCGATTTTAGGAGCTCGATATCACGATCCTCCTGCGACGATTAATATTTATTATTTTTTCTTTTCTTGCACCCTCCATTATGTACGTTTTTTTAAGGAAGATATATTGTTCAAGTTTCACGTCGAGGTACTACTCCGGCGTAAACATCGTTGCTGCTCATAAGCTTTAAGTGCCACTAAAACTAATGTTTTTCAAATTTAAACTGTACAACTGACAATTACTTTGATGTTTTATTTATTGTTTCATTTTCCTATTTCTCAGAGTTGAATAAGTACGAGCTGCTCGTAAATCACTTTCGCCGCACGTGACAAAAACGGGAAATGCCGTAAAGGATACAAGTACCTATAGAATAGAAAGGATTAATGAGCTATCTCCAATTTCCTCGATATCAATAGGTGTCAACAAGAATTTCATAAAAGACACTTTAGTTCTTCTAATCTACGGGTGGAGAACACGATACCTTAGGCGCGTTCGTACAACAACAGCTGCAGAAGATCACGTTCACTTTCATTGAGTAAAAGCCAGCCGGCGCGCGTAAGAACACACGTGTCCTATTCGGTTTTTATCGCTCGCGGGCTGACCCGCAGCGCGACCCCAAGCGCGAGTTTCTTCCTTCTCGAGCTTTCTTACGATCTATAGCTGTACGCCTTGTAACCCGTTATTTTTTCGTTGGTCGGGATCGCGTGATGGGCCACATTCCGGCTTCACCTTATGACCGCGGGTGGAGTTGCTCGGCTTACACGATGACGGCCTTCGAGCAGTCTGCCGATTTGCATCGGAATGAACGCTCGATTTTTAGCAAAAGCTCTTCTCTTACTCTTGCAAACTTCCTAGTCCCAGCACTTTACGTAATTATTGATGAGAATGTCTATTTTATTTTAATGTTTATTGCACTTGAAGAATACATTATTTGCCAGAGAAATGGCTAATCGGTAAATTAGTACAGTACGTATATCTGTCTATTTGAAAATTCAGACAGTGAGCGAAAGTTAAATATTCTTCCTCAATTTCATTTTAAACATTTTGAAAAGCTTGTATTGTAATTTGGGTATTAAGTCTCTTTGCGTTATGCAAATGAGGATGACTCCGTGGGAAAACTGCTAATATAAGAAGATCATAGCCATTTTAAGATAAAGTTTCATCAATTTTTAATCCGTAAGTCAAAGTACTGTTTGCAAAATAAAAAAAGGAAAATAAATTATGTGCCACTGAAAATGAAGTCATTTATAACCCAATTTTGAGCTCGAAAAGCGGCAGTTTCGACGAAATTGTCCTTAAATTACAGGTAATTGAGCAGCATAGCGTTTCACCTATTTTTAGCCACCTTTCCATGACCACCTTTCCATCAAAGCAACTAAACAGAAAAAATTGTGAAATTATTGACAAGATAAAAAGTTCCTTCTCGCTTAACGCAAAAAAGATGAAATAATTTGTTTTGCAATAAAGAAAGTATAGAAAGCATCCCAAATTTTTTACAAAGAATTCTGAAATTCTGCCCAAAATCAGATGATCGTTTCCTGCAAAGCGTAACCGTATAGCCGGAACAGCGAGTCAAATTAAAAGGAGCCCCGTCCGACATATAATAGGTGGTCGGATCCCACGCTTTTTCGAAAAGCCTGCGATGAATCGTCGAGTGCGGTAGGCATGTACGCCGGTGTACGCCTCGTACGTCGCGAGCGCGCGAAAAGTGAAAACGCTCCCTGCGATCGCCGTGCGATAACGCCGGGGGGAATCTTCCTGGCGGCTCCCTTACTTTTTTCCTTCGGCGCCGCGTATGGTTTCTCTCGCTGCGCGGATTCGCCGACGCCCACGCGCTTTTAAAAAGAAAAAAAAACACGCGCGTCCGAGGACTTGCGTAAATTTATGGCGGGGATTTCTCCGGTGGTATAGAGGCGCGACTCGCGAGTCAGGAGATAGGCATCGCACCTTCATTAACGCTAAGCCGATTTATACGGCACTTAATCCACCGACGTTGACCACCTTTTACGTCTGGCTCGCGTGTAAGCTATTGAGCAAAATTGTCAATAATAAGCTTCTGGACTCAAGAGACTTTAGTTTTCAGGCTGTCGTAGATTTCCCTCTTTCCCTTTTCCTAAAATAAACGATATTGGCGAAACGAATTTTTCGTCTTTCAAAGAAAGAGGTATTGTACTTTAATTAAAGATAAAATGTTTCGTTCGCTTAAATTCCGATATAAAACTTTGTTAGCCTTTGTACATCTTTGTAGCTTTTTATAAATGCAGCTAGACGTTAAGAAATATTGTAAGCAGCAAGTATTTAAGTTTAGCTAAAATACCCTAGAGGTAAATTTCTCCGAAAAGACTCGACACCAGGCGACCCGATCAATCAATCATCGTGGATGGAGCTCGCCTCGGAGCATAAAGTTGCTGCATGCATAGCCCCAGTGCGGCTCGCGTGAGATAGCGAAAATGCGGCCTTGCTCTCGACACTTACTCGGCGCAAGCGCGAAAAAAGCCAAAAACGCGGGCGAAACCTTCAAAAGCAGCGTCGGCGGCCAGCTAATGAGCCGGCCATAAATCTCGACGCGCTCGAATTTATTTCGCTTTAACGGGGGCGTTGCGTAAATTTTCTGGTTCTGGTCGAAGCTCACTTGGAGCTAGTGATTCGCGTCGCGTCGCCGACTCGCCGCCCAGGGATGCGAGGATTCGCGGAAAAGCGCGCAGCGACCAGCGGCTTTCTCGAGTCGTAAAGCAGCCGCGCAAACTTTTTACCGCTTTGTTGGGGAGCTGACGCGTTGGTGTCGACGATTCGCCGACAGCCACGGAAAGACGCTTCTCGGAATACGCGATTTTCTATGACTACTCTTGCGGTTGCTATTCTTTTCGCCGATCAGATGGCTGATGGTATTCCTGAAGCGAATGGCGATCAAGATGCTACTGGGGAGGTGCTCATAAATACTATTTTGATTTGCTGAAAAACGACGAATGTGAATTCTGATGAATGCAAAAATCGCTTCGATGCTGCTGTGAAGAACTTTCACTTCGTCGCCTTTTATCTATTTTAAATCTGACAAAATATCGTTGAATCGTCATTGATAAGTCTAAGCTGATAAGCTTTTATTTTAGTCTCAACAATAAAACACACGGTAATCCTCTTAATGGAAATATTCATCGTTTGTTTTGTTTCTTCAATGTTTATCAAATCATGAAGCGATTTAACGAAAGACGAATACGCTGAGAGCGGGCTGAGTCACGGTTGCCGAATAATAATGAAAAATCTAGCGCGGGAACATTTGAAAAGGTGGTCGCACGCCCACTCGAAGCCCGCGCCGCCCGCGCCGCGCGCGCGTGTAATTAGTCAGGCGAAATCCGCCTAATCTGACTTTCACGAAAATTCGCGGTTCGACTTTCTCGTCGATTGGTATCGAGGGCTCCTCCCGCGCGAGCATCCGCATCCTCCTTCTGAACGAGATTTTTTCCTTTTTTTGGAGCGCGGGCCTGCTTCCTCGTGTTTGCTGCTCCAACCGATAATGCTGGGTCTCGCCGAGAAAGCCAAGGTATAACAGTTTCAGTAGTGTGGATTGCGAAAAAGGATGGACTGACTTGGACTCTAAACTTAACCGATCGATTTTTATGATCGTTTTTTCATTGTGAATTCGACTAAATTTTCTCGAATTATCCTAGAAATTTTAATATAGAGAGCGCTGCAGCCTCATGATTTTTTGAGTTTTCTTTTTTAAGGAAAATTATTACGAAGAACTGTAGTTAGTTCGCGCGAGCAGTCCACCTACTAACATTGCCACTAATTTAGACGTCAAGCGGAAAAAAGTATAATAGAGTCGAATGCGAGAAAAGGATGACTTTCTTCGAGTGAAAGAAGTGGCACGTAATTAGCTCTCGGGAATACCGCGTAACGTTTCGTAACAATCCGCGCAAAGCCGCGCACTATACCTCGTTCTTTCACATATGCCATTAAAAAATGCTATACCTCAACTATTAAGTCACAACAGTTTTTGGTAGGCCAAAGTAAATATTTTTTATCCCCAGTAAATTGTGCTACTTTTAGATTTTATTATTGCTAAAAGAACGATTATATCGAATATTACATCATTTAATGACAGACAAACACAACAATCAATCAAAAGGATACTTTCAGCAATGATTTTTTGAAACCGTGTACATTTTTATTATGATTTTCGATTCGCAAAGGAGAGACGTTTTTCACCTTCTTGCGTGAGATATGGAATTTGGAAAAGTATAAACTTGACTGGTAAAATAAGCTGTAAGAGTTATTTTTTCAAAATTAAGTTAAAAAAATTTTTAGGCCGTTTAAAATATTTTGTTGTTGCTCTATATTTATTGAAAAGAAAGAATATTGATTGTATCAATTAATTCGATTTTCATCGATGGGTCATATAAAAAGTGTGATAAGCATCTTATAGATATAAATTAATTACATATTCAGCTAGAATTTGACATCAAGCAGAATATCTGGACTTGAAGTCTTTAAGTCATGACGATCTATATCAAGTTGAAGAAAACTAATCGACTTGGGATGAGCAGCATTTTTTGAGCAATGATTCGTGTAAATAAATCGATTTAAATTATTTTTTTAATTATTGAAATAGATTAAATAAATTGATTGAATAATTATGACTATTTAATAAAATTGAAAAGTTGATCATGTAAATGGAACAATATTTTGAGAAAACGGGGAACCTATTTTGTGGATCGAGTTATTTTTGAAGTGCCCTTAATTCGTTTGCGCCAACTTTCGCCGACTTGACAGTGCGGGAGGTCTTTTGATGATCCAGCACTTCCTTTATCACGTTACTGATACTTTGGCAAACTTCGATTATTGTGCCTGATTGGCCATACATTCAGAAGCAAAATTCGTCATAGTGCCGTGATGTACTATTCATTTCATTGCGAACCTCGTTATTCACTAGGTACTTAATTCGATTTTAACTGCTTTAACTGTATGTCCGTATATTGTACACATTGCTCAGATACGTAGTATGCATGTAAAAATATAAAATACGACTAGAATTTATATAAATCATTTATGATATCGATTGATTGATGATCTAGACTTGAAAAAATAAGTATGTCGAAAGCCGAGCAACTAATAATCTTGAGAAGCTGAATAATAAGCGATAGTTACATCCTGACTTTCGACGCGTGCATTAACCACCTAAAACTTGTTTCCAGCTAATTCGACAAAACCTCAAGCGGCGAGCTCGCGATTGTACAGTGCGGCGCGATAAATTATGATTTTTCCTCGCACAAGAAATCGAGGCTCATTAGCTCGCTGGGGAGAGGAGGAGCCGCATCCGCATCCCTCCTAAACGGACATCTCCATAAGCGGGGCTTGCGTGGACGACTACAGAACTGCGCTTACGTAAAGGACAAAGGAGCGCAACTTGACGCGTAAAGCGCATAAATCGACTCGCCTGAAAGTCTGAAAAAAAGGAAACCTTAGAAGGATGCGACGTAAGTATTGAGTGTACAGCTCAAAATGGGAAACGTCCTTTTTTTCGCCGTCGTATATTTGTGCAGGATAGAGAAGATGCCATCTCATACTCTCCGACGCTTTCTCCCGCGAGCTTGGCAATGCCGCGATATTATTTATAGATGCACGAAGCGAGACGCTCGCTTTTTTAGGTATTAGGAGGTACGTATCGGCCGTGGAGCTCATAAATCCTGCCGGCCGATGGACCGACGGGCCGATGGGCCGTCCGGGTGACGAGCGAATGATGCCCGCCCCGTGCTCCGAGATGACGTTCGCCCGATAAATTTCGTCGGCTCGCATCTCTTCTCGCCGCTTTTACGAGAGGAAGTCTCCGCGTGATTTAGGGCTAATTAGATTAACGACCTGATATGCCATTGTCCGCGTTCAGCATTTTACAAATCTTTTACACAAATTATCTTTTTGCAGAAAAAGGATAAGCTGCAGATTTTCTGCAAATGATTAGAGCCGACTGATTGGTCATAAAATATTTTTATTGTTTGCCATTTTTTAACGAGATGCGACCGATGCGATATAAAGTGCATTGCGGCAAGTTTTAAGCGACAACACTTTGTGCTATATCATTCTGTCATTGCGGCATATCGTTAAATCTTCGAAAAGCGCGCTCTGCTAAAAATTATGTAAGCTTATCCGAAAGCTAGTGTAATGAGCCCGCATTCATACTAATAACTTGGACATTCGGGTGCAATCACTAGTTCAGTCAATAAGATAGCTGCGACACGTGTTGAGCAAACGTGTGCATCTTTTAAAATAATTTTGTCGCTGATGTTCAAGCAGAAGGTATTGATTAAAATATATCACCGTATTCGGTCAATAAATTATTATTAAAAAAATTAAAAATCATTCAACTTGAATGCTCAATCAAGAAATTTTGCTAAATTTTTTTACAATTGGCAATAATATGAAAATCATTTCACACTTTCGAACCGTGAAAGTCAATTGAAATAAAAAGTAGAAAACCTTTCTAACGGTCACGAACGAGTGGGATCAATCACTAGCATCCGATAGGCATCGATCTGCTTGGCTGTTTATATTATTCATACGGCCGACATTGTTATTAACAGAAAATTTCTCCCTGCACTGATGACCCCCGTTTTGGCTGGCGCAAAAAAGCGCAATGCATCCAATCGATCCTGCGAGTAGCGGCCGCGCAACGGCCGCGAGGTTCGGCGACGAGTGAGGAAAAAAGGTTGCGCGGAAGAAAGTTCGCGAAATCGATAGGTACGATCGCTGCACGAGCCCCGTTATAACCCTACAGCTCCTCTTCCTATCCGTTCCTTCGCACTCCATCCCCTCCACTGATCTCCCTACATACGCCACGGCCAATTTCTTGACGCTTCTCTCATCGAGGGTCCGCGAGGACCGATTGGTCGCTATACGATCGTTTATTGCTTGTTAGGTGAACAGTAATTGAATCGCTTCGGCATGGGCGGGCAGATTAGCGATGCCGATCTTGCGCTTGAGGCCTCTACTTACGAATATAACTTATATGCTACGTATATTATCCGTGAAAGTACATTAACCTTCTTATACCGGCATTAAAGCGATTGAATTTTTTGAAAAGCGTCATTCGACAAAATGAGGCTTGTTGAAAAATGCCGCCTTATAAACACTCTCTTTCGAGGTCATGAATTATTACCAATCTAATTGAGATTTTAACGCCTAATCGTTTTTTATCGAGTCAGATTATGTAGCACTTTCGACTCACCGAAAACGTACTTGGGATCCTTAATTGTAACACTAATAAGCTAATTTCATTAAATTTACATACTAAGAAAAATAATCTTCTAATTTATAGGCTCTTAAAAATTAAGTGATGTAGTATTTTAGAGAGCAATTAACATTAAAATAAAAAATAGAGATGTCTAATCCATTACCTCCCAAGCGGCTTACATAAAAAAAGAGTCGCCCTTTCGGATTTCGGGGTAACGTTTGAGAAATGCCGCCGTTTGGAATTATTGAATTTTTCAGCCTGGACTGTACAATAAGCTGAAAATGGCAAAGGTGCCAGGTATGGGTGGCAGTGCGCGCCAGACGGCTCAATCGGTCGCGAGCGCAAGATAAGAAGCGCCTTTCGATGCAGCTCGCCGATACGCATGCGGGGGGAGCACCGGGCGGACCGGCCGTTGTACCGGTCGTTGTGCTTTCACAACGGCGCGGGCAACCGACGTACGCGCGCGGCCTCCAGCCTCAACGAGGCGGTTTTCTCTTCGCTTAGCGCTTAACGAGGCGCCGTTTCGCGGTTGCCCTTTGTTCCTGCGGTTTTTCCGGCGCATAAGGCAAAGCCCCGCGCCTCATTTTTCCTCCGCTCGTCCGCGGCTCGCGTGGCTCGCGGCTCCACGCTAACGACGCATCGGTGCAGCCTTTTCCCATTCGACACCGCCTTGTTTGTTTTTCGCCTAAATAAGCCGCAAGAGCTCGCCTACCGTGCCAACGAGGCTCGTGCCTCCATTCTGACGCTTTCTGCGCTTTCAATGCCCCTTCGAGGACCTTCCCAAGCGGCTCCTTTTTTCTCGCTTCCCGAGTGCTTTGTTTGATCAAGCACTTTTTTCCTACTTCACTGAGGCAATCGCCAATCGCTCCTTCGCCTTTCAATAATAAAGTCATTAAAAACTTTTTATCGGCGATAAATTCAAAAATAATTATTATCCTGCATTATGTGTTTATTTTATGTTTTTGTTTATTCATTTCCCCTATCGACGGTGCAATTAACACATTTAATATAATGGCAACTTTTCTGAGGATCTTGAATGGTCGAGAGATTGTTTCATTGCAGCTTTTTTCAGTCCATTTTTTATCTCCAAGTCTTTTGAGTCGAACGCGATATTCCTATCAAGTGGTGATTGTTGCGAGTGTGCGAACGCGTCGTCGAAAGAGAAAAAACTGTCGAAACGCTTAGGGAGCTCCAGTAAGTGGCAGCCCCGGCGCAGCAATCGGATCGCGCGATAATGGGCCAGCACGCCGGCGTGCCGCATATGCATAATTTGCCGAGTACACGAATTTGCGCAATTTTTTTCGCGCTCCTTGCGTTGCGAAAGCCCGATAAAAATCAAAAGCGCCTCGTTATGTGGCGTCGCGCGCGCGGGAGTCAAAGGGGAGAAGCGCGTGCTCCCGCCACGGCAGATTCGCTGTCGTTGTTGGATAATATTGTTGGATAATACGTTCGCGGAACCCAAGCTGATAGGGCGTGAACCGAGTATTGCGTCATCGTAGCCTATGGAAAGACATAAGCAATTTATTGTCTTATTATTTCTTTAATCATCAGTCATTCGCGCATTGTATGCCAATTTCCGTTCTGAGTAATCGTTATTTTAATAGCAACAGTAGCTACATGACATGATTAGATTAGACGAAGACTTCGGATAGATCACAGTGTGAATCTTCAGAACTTGTATACAAATTCTCACATTTTAGAATAAACCCTATAATGGTTTTCTAAACAGAAATTTCTATTAAAAATTACCGTTGTTTTCACGGTAACCATGGACTTTCTAAATATACGAAAATTTTAATATAAACAAAAGAAACAATACCTGAGTCCACGGCAAAATATTTGAAATTATGATAATATTTCTTTTGTTTACATTAAAATTTGCCACTTTTTCTGTAATAAACTACATAGTGTCAGAAAGTCCATGGTTACCGTGAAAATAACGGTAATTTTTAATAGAAATTTCTAGCCGTGTGTTTCATTCATTTCGTTTTTGCAATAATAAGTAAAATGTTTTACTTTGAAAATGATGGTATTTCCGAGTAAAGTGTAAAAGATAAAAAGATTATCCCATAAATCGCGAGTTGCCAAAGAATTTTTGAAGCGAGGAGCGCGGGGTGGAAATCTATTGCAGCTCTCGTCGAGAGCTCCTCCAATTACAAGGAGAAAAAAACGGAAAGTTCGATCACTGACACGGGAGCCAAGAGCACCGACACACTCTACGAGTAGGAAATTTGGTACAGGGAGAGAATCGGGCGAAACGCGTGGAATTTTGGTCGGGTGACACTTGCAGACAACGCGCGGCTCGTTACTTTTCCGTCGCCATGGTTTGGCTCCCTCTCTGATTCCCCGCGCTTTCTATCGCGATCGCGTGTTCAACCTGGCCGGGGACGTGCTCTGATGTGTTTCGCTCCTCGCCTTCTCCATTTTTTACGTCGAGTGACGTTTTCGTTTTCTTCTTCGGTATTCTCTCACTTAAAATATTCAATAGAAAAGAATAAGATAATTTTAATAGTGTTAATAAGTTTAATGAAATATCGCTACTAATATGTCAAGTAATTCAGTTACGATTTATTGCAGCAGATAAGATAAATTATCGATCTTTAGTGTAAAATACGAGAATATTTGAGAAGGTAAAAGTATACAGAATGGGTTATACGATGCAGTTAAATCGAGAGATAAGCGCTACTCGTACGGTGACATGATATACGGCCAATATGCAGGATAAATCGTGGATGGGTTATTGGGAGGAATGCAGGATGAGGTAAAAAGGTTGCTCGCAAAAATGTCGAATCGAGTAAGCGAGAGGGCAAGATGCCGTTGGGAAGAGCAGTAAAGTTCGGGCAGAATGCAGAGCGACTTCCGGCGCTGTCGGGGAGTCGAGAGCTCGGTGCCGGGGTACCGGTGAATTATCGCAACCAGCTGCTAGCGCGGCGCTTGCTACTCTCCTCTTGCGTGCAGCCTCTTCCTGCAATTACATCGATATTTAAACGTCCCTTTGCCCGACTGCGGCTATGTTGAAACAAACGCCCAGCGGGCCAGCGCCGCTCTGATTCCATTTTCCATAGCCCCTTCCCTTTGTTTGTTTTCTCACGCAAAGGCGCCCTTCCTTTCTTATTCGGCCCCTCGACGTTTTGCGACAAATTTCTCTTTTCATTTCACTTTTCATTCAGAGATACAATTGATGCCGTTTCCTCTTTCCGACCTTCCAATTAACTCAAGGTATTAAGATGCTCTTTAACGCAAAAATGCGGTAAACAACTGCTTTTTATTAAAACTTTTCATAAATTTTAATTTTTCTGCAACTGTAGTCGTAGTGCCGGTAAAATTACATTCACCTCTAGCGGTAACCGTACGATCGGCTAATACGAGCGTACGGGAAAATTGCAGGCCCTAAAGTCGTCGATTTTTAACGAATATAATAACTCTTCTGCTTTTACTTGTTTCGTAAATGGTGTGCGCGAGAGGAGAGAGAAAATCGCAATTTCGCGCGTCGCATCCTCCAGTCACGATTACGCGTTTCCCGTGCACCGCTGCCGGTAGTGGACATTTTCCCATTAAATTTTCCTGACTTTTCGCTTATTTCGTTAATGAGGCGCCGTGATGACTCTTAAAAATTGCTCACTTGTGTAATCGGACCTATCGACGCCTAATTTTGATAGCCAGATAAAAATAATTCTAAAAATTAAAATTATTTTCACCTTTTTTTTACTAGGCAGAAAAAAGGAGAAAAGTCCCAAACAATTGTTAACGCAACTCGAGTAATGGCTTGCAGTTTAAAATAAAATTCGTGATAATTAGTCCGATTATAAACGTCAGTTTTTTGTCCTCGTAATACTTAACAGCAACGACTTTCGTCGCGCGAAGAAGAATGTAAATTATGGAGAAGCGCAACAAGAAAGAGTTGTACGAAATCTTTTCCAAGTCCTAAATTAAGAGGCAAGTAAAGCTTTCCATTAGGTGTTGAATATAATATAGAATACCGAAGGCCTTGGTTTTTCGATATTGCCATTAATTTTTTCTTAAAGTTGTCAATTTTTATGGACACGAAAGAAGTTCCCTCAAGTCTGAAGTCAACGTTCAAGTTGATCATTTGCGCAATTACTCAATAATAAAATGATAAAATACGAGGAAAGAAAATTTATCGCTGGTTATGTATTAATTGGCGAAAGAAGACAGAAGAAGACAGAAGAAGGCAGAAGATAGCCAGGCGTCGCTCCGTCGACAAGAGACGCCACGAAGCACTAATTAGTCGTTCGATTGCGAACTTGGGCTTTTTGGCGCTCGGCGTCGCAATCGCTGGGTAAATTATCGGCGTGGCAAAAAAAGTGAAGCGGTGGCTGCTCGCACTTTATTCAATTAAGTCGTAAAGCGTAAATCTTTAATCTGCGCGCCGCGCCGTCCCCGCCTCCCTCCGCCTCCGCCGATTTTTCGAACGGCCCGCGATGCGCCAGCTGCACAATCGTAAATCTAGCTTGTAATAACGGCGATTACTGGTAGTCATCTTTCTCGGGATTCTTGCGCAAAAGCAAAGCGAGCACCGGAGCGGCGCAGCGGCGCTCGTGACTTGACGAGCGGGTAGCGTGCATTTATTCGGGCGTCGTTCGACGTCGCGTCGCCGAAGCCATAGCTGGGACTTTTTGCGCGGCTGCCACGGTTTACTCCCTTCAAGACCGAGATGCTCGCTCGAGAGGAGTGATAATGAAGACGAGGCGGTTGGAGAAATCGACATTTTTGCGGTCACTCTTGTATTGTTTCTAGATTGCTTTTCTGATATTTTTTTAAACTTTACTTTTAAAAATACTTCCTTACCTCTTCACCAATTCAAGATGAGAAGGTGTCGCAGTCATTTCAGTTTTCTTGCACTTTACGCCTTAAAATTTTCATTTTTCAGAATTCTCATTTTCGCAGAGGATCACCTGATTATTATCTGTAAACGAATGAAAAAAAAGTTGAAAGTATTAGCAGCGGCAAAACAGTTTGCAACTATCTCAAACTGATAACAATTGACAAAAGAAGGTCATACCGCCTTCGCCCTCGTGAATCTTCAACTCGAGAATGGATTTGGAGGCGCAAGCGGGAGCTAGTAAATTCCCTGGCTATACATTATTTCTTGTTTTCTTAGCAGCCTACATATCTCCAGTCCGCCAGCTGCAAAATGCAGAGGACTCTCGGGGGAAGGAGCGTACCGGCGGCGGAGGAAACAACAGTAAACATCGTCGTGCGGCTTTTCGCTGGCGTTCGACGTCCTGACACGCGCGACACGCGACCACCGAAGGGCACACAAATGCACAATGCGCCGGCGCTTTTGACGGATCATTTCGTGCAACGATAAAATGCCATTCTTCTGAAGAAGCCTGGAGACAAATTGCTGCCACGAGCCCGTAGCGCCTTTTTGCCTGCGACGAATCGTGAAGATTCCTTCGCTTGACTCGACTGCTCAACCGCTCAACTGCTATTCGTCTAAGCCGCACCCGTGCAATATTAATACACGCCAGTGTCACTGGAAATTAAACCTCAAATTAAAATTTCTAATCTATTTCTAAACTGCAAATTAAAGTTTATTCGGAGCGCACGACGGTGCCGCAGGAGCAATGGCTTTCCAGATAAGCTGAATTTAATAATTAGCAAAGCTAAGAACATGTAGAATTTGATAAATAGGAGTGGAGTCATTATTAATCATCCCATTGAGGCGCGCTGCATTTGACGGTGCTCCAATCGGCAATTGGCGAAATGATTTTTTAATCTAACGAGGAGAAAGAGCGGCGCAGCCGAAAGGTCGAAGGTAAGGGAGATGACGACCCGGTGCACAGGCCAGAAATAAAGAAAGGATGACGCAAGCGTTGGCTCTTCTCTCTTTCTCCGTGCGCGACCTCGGCTGCGCTGTGTACCGAGCTGTGTACGGCCGCGAGTGGCGCGAGTGCATTTATCCTTCGATTTCGTTGGGTCCGCGGTGCGTCCCGGCCGCTTGTCCATAAATCAGCCGCTCTCCCCTACCCCCTCCCACGGGGGAGCATTATCAAATTGCCAAACGATCGTTCGCAAGCGGGTCCTTCTCTTTTGATTATATTGTCGTCCGCGCTGAAATTTTTTTTCAAAACCTTATGACTGCTCGTTAGTCTCAGACGATGGGAATAAGGCGGTAAAAATCACCGAGGCTTTGAATGATTGGAATTATTTGTCAATTTCAGAGGGATTGCCTTCGAAAGGTAAAGCCGTTGCCCGCCTAGCTTTATTCTGCCGGTCTTTAATGGATTTTAAGTAATCGTTCTTGCATTGCTTGGATTTTTTTCTATTGTCGCTACTTTCGCGCTTGGAAACTTCGTGGTACGCAGAGGACGGTTTGTCATATTTATTGCTTCGTTAATTCAGTAATCGAAGATAATTTTGCTTATTTTTTTATTTTTCTATTCGTAAATGTAAACGTGCATTAATTACGGAAAAAATGTTTGTTGTCAGCATTGAACGGAAGACGAAGTGTACGGTTAGGAAAAGAGAAGAGAAGAGGAGAGTCGAGACGAGAGCAGGTAAGGTAAGTGACCGGAGGAAGACGGTGCAGCGTGATACAAATTGATGAGAGCGCGATGAACTTTTTCTTTGGGAGCCAGGGACACAATGTTGTCCGGAGACAATGGCATCTCGACTCCCTCGCTCGTAATCAGCCGGCAATATCGATTATGAGCCTCGCGGCGAGTCGGAGACAAGAGATTCACCTCGATCGCTCCGCGGGATCGGTCCGTAATGACGGACACCTTTTTTATGCTCTCTTTTATAATCCCTGCACGAAGAGATACTTACCGAATTGTACCGAGGCGATCTCGAGATGGCGGTAAGTCAGCTATGATCCATCGGAGATCGACCACTGGATGCTAGACGCTAGGTGCTGGAATCTAGATGCCAGGTAGATGCTCGAGGTGAAATCGGCAGGCTTCGTTTTGGCAAGGAATTTTCGACGTACCATTGACCTCGATGTACATTCGATACGCTTCGTGTCAAGGATATCGATTGCTCATTTATTTTCGATTTATTTTCGGTTCATCGGATGATCAAAGCCTATTTTTCTATTATTGTTTGCAAACGACAGCGGCACGCCGTTCCTTCTGCGAATTTCTTTGACTTAGTATCACCAGAGTAAAATCATGAGAAAAATAAACTTTGATACATTGACTGTTACCTTTTAGCAATTATGTTTGAAAAAATTCGAAGAACAAAAAGAGTCGAAGACAATGTTTGAATGTTTCCTGGAGAAAGATAGGTGCAAACCGATACGTCAGTTTAATGATGCATCTATTTCCTTTCACGCATGGAAGTTGTTCCGACATTTTTTTCAACTAGAAATGATTATTACGGGTTTAACACAATGCTTTTATGCGATGCCTGCGATGCTACGATGATACAGGACGATTTAATGATGCGTCTGCTTTTTCTTCTTCATACTGGATGACGTTGCAATGAAAAATTTTTTCACCGTCTCACGCAACATCTTTCGCGCGGCACTTTAATCTCGGGATCAAAGTATTTTCTCGTCGACATTGATTTTTTAAAGAATCCCTATTTCGCAATTTCGAGTAGATTTAAATTTCCGAGTATGAAAAAGCACTTTGAGTAAATAAAAATAACAAAGGAATTAGTATAAAGTTCGAAAAAGCAAATTTTTGTAAATTTATTCGAAAGACGTGTACATAATCGACGCTATGAAACGTTGATTTGAATAAAGACAAAAGTAACTAGTAACGTGACTATTAAACTTTAAAAATTTTTCTTTTCCCTGAAGATGAGGCAAGCTGCAAATAAAAGTATTCCGAGTTACACTTGAGCGAATAATTGGTGCGCTTGAAAAAAGGTAACGTACCGCCTATTGATTTGGAAGAAATGGGGGTAGTGATTAACGGCGCCTTCGTGCCCTCATAATGTATCTGCAGCGCTCCTTCCGCGTCATGTTCCGCCAGCATCTTCCCGCTTCCTTGGCTACCCGTGTAACGCAGGCGCGCGGATTTTTTCGCAGCATCGCCAGAAAGAAAAGGATAAATCCGTTGACCTGCGGCTTTTTACATTTCCTCTTTTTCGGACAGGCCATCCTCCTAGATTTTCAATCGGCTTGCTGGCTGTCTGTAAAAATAATTGGATTTTCATTTCAAATATTTTCATCGCGTTTCCAAATAAAAATTCAAAGCGCACTGTCACTCAATGTTAAAAGTAAATGAATATTATTAATTGTAAAAAGAATTTTGAAAGAACATTGAATAATTGTAAGAAAAATATTGGATAGGTTATGAGGGTAGTGAGCCAAAGAAAAATAATTCTGCACAGATGAGCTATTTAAATTTGCGGTTATTAAAGGACACTTTTACCTTGTTCTAATGTAGTAGATTTTTCAGCTTTCGACCGAGCTGTCCAAAGTTTCGAGTTAACAGTTAACAGAAAAGATTTTGACTTGGTCCGTGGTTAGCGACTCGTGGAGATATGCGGATGAAAAGCAACGACCACATCACATTGTTCGAGGGCGGATACGGCGAATTTTATCGGAAGAAGCTGGCGGCTCGGCGAAACTGGTGGTATCTTTTTGCGCTGCTTTCCCCGCGCACGATACTCAAAAGACGTGCAAAATTTTGCTGGCTGGACGTGTGGCTCTCATCTCCGCATATCCGAAAGTGACGTTGTTTTGTTGATGAAACAGCGGAGGGTGCTGTTGCCTCGCGGTTTCTATAGGTTACGCGCTCATTTCACGTCACTTCTTTCAATTTTTGTGGGTTAGACTCCGACGCACCTAACTATTTCAAACAATAGAACAGAACGAACGATATTGCTTTACGCAATTTTTAAAAATACAAATTTTACATTTTACATTTTTTCAGTAGAAACAAAATAAAATGTGCACGCTGTTATTATCTGCAATTAGGATTATAATGAAAGCTATTTAAATTTCTTTCTTTAACACTCAGAAATTAATGTAAATGAGAAAAAGCTCTAACTTGTATTAATGACTTATTGTTTCTTAATTGGAAAATGAATAACTCTTCCGCTTCCAGAGTCGCAACTTTTCACATCTAATGGTAAGTACTGGACAGTGGATTCTGCGAACGCTATTTCAAACAATTCCGGATGACAGGGTAGGGATTGTCATTACTGAAAGAAACGAAAAACAAAACTGCGACCACACACGTCTCCATTGTCCGCGTGAAAAACGTGTTCGATTGGACTTTCCTCGACCCTCCCCGTCGAAACGAGAGACGTTCGATCCATCAAGACGCGAGAATAGAGACAAATCAATTTTTAGCCGGCACGCCGGCACGCCGGGCGAGAACTCATTGAAAATTAATAAGCAGCGTCGCGGTGCACAATGGGAAGACGCGTGCTTTCTCTGTACTCCGAGCCGTGTCCCGTTCTTCTTCACGGCGAGCCGAAGCTCCAAAGGGCTGCCGAGCTATCATTTTTTCCTTTTTCACTCCATTGTTCCAGCGAGAAATTCTTACTTCCCCGTGGATTCTCAATTTTCTCTGGGCGACGACGGCTTCAAGTGGCCGAGATTTTACGGCTACTCTAGATCAGTGATTGTCTGGCTCGATTCTCGACCTAATGTTTTGATCGAGGTGTGCTCGACTGGAGCTTCGTGATTTATTGCTAAAGTGTCTCTGTCAAATACTAATCGAAACGCCGATAAGCAACAATTCGACTATTATTCAAATGTAAATTTAATATTCTGACAAGCTGTAGTTACGATCTCGTGCTTTCTCCACGGGGCGTGATTAGACAATATTCGAATCATTCGTACTTTTGCTCTAGAGCATCCGAATGGATATCCTGCTTTTGTTTTTAAATTTTCCTTTTGCTTTTAGCCCATTGAAAAATGTTCGCTCACTTTCAACAGCATTTTTTCGAATTAGGAGCAAAGTGCTCTTTTTAGTCAAGTCAGGCGACTGGGGCGTCAGGGGAGAAATTTGGGCGCAGATAGCTCGTGCAAACTCGATCGATGAAAAATTGCAACGGAAAATCTCCCGGTAAGTCCTTTGTTGTTCTCGAAAAAAAATGACCTCAGGAATGCTCAGGACAAACTCGTAGTGCGGTTTATCTCGAGCCGCATCATTTTCGTCTGGAGAGCGATTCTTTGGCCGTTTTTCTTTTGTCTCGAGGATGATCCGATTGCGACGCGGGCCGTGGCTCTTTCGGCATTCTCGGCGGGACTCGGTCTCGCACTTTCCATCCACGCCGTAGTGACGAAAACCCGGAGATCCTTGCACTTTTGGAGTTGCCTCGTTTACGACATCGAAAATTCTTCAAATGCGACGGTCTGTCACCCGAGATTGAGTATCTGCCTCGGTGTTCTAGAATTATTTACATACTTTTGCACGATTAAAAGTAATGGGGATTGCAGCGAACATCATAAGTGAATTAGCGAGTAAACTACAAATTTTTAAATCATGCACAAGATTTTGCAACCTTTCATTACGCTATTATTTATTAAATGCGTCAAACTATAAGTTTATTCGTAATAGCTATATTTTACAATTAGCCATACTGCAAGTATTATTTGTAGACAGATTTTTCGATAGTTAATTTATCGATTTATCTATCATTATAATTATCGTGAATTAAGGTTAAACGCAAGAAAATCGAAAATCGTGATGGCCTACTTTATTTGCTGCAACAATTTACTGTTACAATAAAATTCAGAATATAAGCAGAAAAATGAATAAATGAAATTGAATTTAATGCTTTAGAGATAATCCACAGTAAGCATTAATTAGCGGTTAAATTCCTGTAATCAAAGGTATCGATTACAATGAAAAGTAAAGGAAACCGACGGTCAGCTTGGGCGTTAAAGTTATTATTATGCGCTGGCAAAAATATCAGTTAATGTGCCATCAAGAACGTTTTAAGGATCTTGGAAGTTAGCCGCGGCATTGATTGCTTAATTATAGGCTTCGTCGTTGAAAAAAAAGATCCAACGATCTCTCATTGTCGCTCCTTCCTGAGCAAGAGAGGCGCGACGTCTCAAACACAGACTCAGCCGCGTGCCAGCAGTACGAGAATTTCACTCGCTATTGATCCTTCTCGCGCGCGCGCGTGTGTGCGAGCCAGTGATTATGATCAATTAAGGAGGACGTTTTATCCGCGGACTTGTGCACATGAACTTTTGGAAATCGTTCGATACTTTCTATCTAATAGGTCGCACTATTATTACAAACGTTACTTATTTACGGCGGCCCGCTGCTGAGGATCGCGAGGATTTTAAGTGGAAAAGAGGCGGATTATGTAAGGGGATTCACAGACGAGGCGAGGATCACACGTGTAGAGACGCTACTCGACCTTTTTTCGGCGACGAATAAACGCTTGTATTCGATTACCAAGTCATTTTTTTGCCTTGGGAGTCGTTTAATCTAGGAATACGTATTCCTTACGTAAGTTTACGTAAATCTTATTTCATTGTCATTAGTTTGGTAAATAAAAATTTCATCACTTTAAAGGTTTTAGTGGGTTCATTACACACGTGTTTTAAAAAAATTATCGGTGGGAACATTTGAAGCGATGATTTTTTTCGTAAGTGTGTTTCTTGATTTACTAATTATCTGCATTGATCATAACAAAGTTGTTATAATTTTTTACGTGGTCGGAAAAAATGAAATTATAATAATTACTACTGAAATACTGTTAATTAATGCCTTTTCTGTCTCGGTCAGAATAGAAATGCTCAAATTTCACAACTCCATTTTTATATTTTCTTATTCAAATACATTGCTCAATTCATTTGCCGTGAACGTCGTTTTAAATACTATTATAATCTTCGTCTTTCGTTATAGTGGCGTGATATCTCAAGATAACGACGTGCTACAATTAACAATTATAGAGGAAATCCACTTTATTTCCTACCGAATTGTATCGAGAATTTAACGAAGCCAAGTTCATTTAGCTACGGTGATGATGAAGGAGTGAACTGAAGTTCCAGTTTTCGCGGTTTTAACTAAATGCGCTATATCATATAAACTTTCTAGATTCATTATAAAATTTTGCACGAGAAAAATATTCACATTGCACATGCATAAAGTAATTTTATTTGAACTTCTCAATGATCTCTAAGCGAGTGCAGTTTTAAACAATCCTTTCAACAAACATAATTATTTTTATTAAAATTTTATTTCGTAATAAAATTAAGAAGCCGTTTATATTTACATTTAAAATATCAAGAATAAAATTGCCCAATAGTTCGCAGTTTTACATCAATTTGACCGGTTTGCTGCATAGTAAAGTGCACTTAAGAAATACACCTTTAAATAATTAATAAACAGGATTCCTCCTTCATATAAACGATTATTCCAAATGAAATTCTACTGTTGCGCAAAGTGTGCGTAAAAATAGCTGCACTATTTGAACGATTTACTTTTTATCGGCCCATTAAAGGTCATCTAGGCTCTATTAACGTATCGGTAATAAGCGGTTATTGCGTTTGTGGGAATTCTTTCTTCTACTTGGAGGAAAAAAGACCTCGAGCTTCCAAATGATCTCTCTAATCGCCGGTGTGTGAGAAAAAAAGATTCTAGACTTTCGTTTAGTACATTTTTACGAGTATGCGGATGTGTTTTCATGCCCATCACTTGTGTACTCAAACATTAAGGATTTTTTTCAAATAAAGATAAGACTCGTCGTCGATGGATGCGTGTAATGTTTTCAAATTTACTGTAGGTTGTGTTAATAAATTTTTTCTAACTTAACTTAAACTTGTGGTTAGTGCAATTTATCGTTATGCTTAGGCACCTTTGGCAGAAGAAGAATTCATATTTTTAGCAAAGTAGTTAAAACTTTAAGATGAAATTTATGATATTTATTACGCAGAGGTTCGCGAAAGCTCAAAGTTTGATTAATGTTACGTGCGGGCTAATAACGAATCCCAAGCTCACATTGAAAATTCCTTTAATTTATTATAATCGTAAAACAAGGGGACGATGCATCATCTACACCTTAATAAGCTGTAAACGCTTTTTCATGCAAAAGTCATAGGAGCTAGTCTCTTCATAATAAGTTTGTAACTCATTATAATGTCATTTGAAATGAAGCAACAGCCGCGCGAATTGAAAGGACGAAAAAAGGCTAGTGCAGCGGCAAACTAATAAATACGGCGGGCAGGGTAAATCGCACTTTGCGAATAATGAGGTGCGCGGGTTTCAGATGGAGCGGCTCGGAGCCATTAGCCGAAGCGGCCAATTGTTGCGTACGTCTGCAATGGTGCTGAAGGAAAGTACCGAAAGCGCGTCGTCGCGACGCCCGTAAACATTGTCGTAATAGAATAATTTTCCGCAAAGGGACCGACGGCTCGCAATTTCCAGCTGCACACGCGTCGCTGCAGTTCAGCAGTTCCTCTCCTCGTCTCTCCCGCGCGCGAGTCGCAATCGCGAGTGCATAACGCGCTAATGCGAGCGCTAATGTATATATAGCGCCGCGCGATAAAATATGCACGAGCGCGCGGCCAGATTGCGAGCCGCGGAAAATATGTTAATTGTGCGCACGTTTAATTGGGATGGGCCCGGGCCTCCGGGGAGAGTAAGGGGTTATTAAATTCGCGGTTTTCGTAACGCCCGAGCCCAAGACTTCCGTCATTTTCCCTATATAGTAATATCGCTCGAGAACGCAATATTAAATTTTAGGCTCGTTTTACTCTGATTTTATTAAGCTAAGAGTTTCATCGCCCCGCAAGCCGATCTTATATTATATGGACTATGGAACAGATTGTTCTCCAACATTTTTCTTTAAACTTACAATTAAGAGATAATTAAGGGTTGTGGTTTACGTGCAGTTGTAAATCTTTTTGCACTAGAAATTATCTTCTGTCAAGCAAAAGCACTTTGCATCGCTATTTTTTTACATTTGCGCTAATGAAAATATTGAAACTTAATATTGTAATTATTTCGCGAGATGCTTACGCGAGTGCATGCAAGAACTAAATTTTATTTTCTGATTTAATATTAAAATAATAAAACAGTTTAGATTAATAATTATTGGTAATTTTCGGTACGCGTTATCTAATTACGTTAGTCTTTTTCAATTTCTCAATTGGCATGAAATGACAAAACAATGAAATTAACCCTTAAGGCCGTGTAAACATAGTTACGAAAAAAATGTCTGGATTCTTTAAAGTTTAATTGCGGGCGATGCGCGCAATCCTGCGCTTGCACGAGACGTGAGACATGAGACGTGAGACGTGAGACATGAGTCGTCTCGAAATTATAATTAGTACTAATTACAAAGTTCACGGGTCAGGAGTTTTCTGTGGAGCCACCTTGAGAACTTTCTTCAAGCGTGCGCAAAGCTTTGCGCGATGCTCGCTAAGCTGTCCGCACTCTTAAGTGCGGGATGATCCGCACTCGTGCTCTTCGTGCATTAATTAAACTATCGATTCACCGATGACAGCGATTACTCAAAATCATGACTATCCTTTTTAATATCACAATTGGCTTGTCATTGCAGAAGTTTACCTTTCATTCGCTAGAGATGAAATTACATTCGATCCAAGAAACGCCTCTAACTTATAAGGAATAAAATAAGGAAACTGCATATCTGTGTCAAAGTTTGAAAAGATACTGCAAACGACAGGCGGGAAGCAATTTCAAGCATCGGTATAACGTCGACTGCAAAACAGTTCGCGTCTCTTTTAGTGAAAAAGAAAACAGAGTAGCGGAAAAGCGACAAGCCGTCATCCGCTGCCCCATTTGCAAAGCTCCCCCGGCGCGTCGCGACTTTTCGAACTTGGCGCTAAACTCGACCGACTCGTATTTTTTGCTACGAAGGAGATCTGCTTCGGACAACTTTTCCGCGAATTGTCTATGCTACTTTTATTCTCACTGACGTTCTCTCCCTTTTCTTGATCGAACAACGAGATATACCGAAGATTCAATGACTTTTTGACCGGATCAATAATTAAATGACTTCGAATAAGGATTCCTCGTTTGTATAAGACTTCTCAAAGCAGAGATATTTTTACATCTTGCTCTGATTTACTCTTAATACAAGAGCTTCTTTTAACTTGAGAAACAAAAAGATTTTCCAACCCTTCCAAATAATTATTTAGATAATTTTATATAATCACAGATATAGGAAATAATGGACAATTCATAAAGCTTTTATTTTCTCATTAAATGTATAAAGTACACGATAGCATCAGGTCTACTCCCGAACGTTCAGTAAATGAAAAGAATAAATGACTGCAGCCAATAATCCATAAAACAAACACAAGAAGAAAGAATTTCTCTTAAAAGGATTACCGAGGCAGAAAATTGAACGCCATAATCGCAATTCGTGCGAGTAAAAAATCAGCGATCCTTCGAAGAGACGTGTTGCGCACTGGCTGGACGAAAGTAAAAGTTTCGCCGGAGTGGGAGCGCGGATGTATAATCGATGGGCACAATAAAGCCGCGCGATCGGCTTTTAATTAGAGCCGACGAACCTGCGCTAGGGCACGTAATAAATATTTAACGTCGCTTGTGGTTCAAACTTTCTTTTAACTCCAACAGGTTGATCCATTGTCGAACTGGGCTAATTTTCGTGCGTTTCAGTGTTTTCCTATTAAAATATCGTTTACTATCGCTAGTAAGTATATAAGAGAAAAGATGAAACGACTGAATTATCTTCAGTGCTTTTCAGTACGGTGCGCAGATACTAAGGGCTGCTATTCCGATAGTGATCTTTAATTTAATTCAGTCAGTTCGCTGCATTTTCTCAGCTTTCATTTTTAATAGAAAATGGACATCTCGTAAAGTTTTGCCTCTTGCTCGCTAAATTTAATTACGTTAGACTAGATATATCTAAGTCGAAAAGCGCCGAGAATAAATTACTTGCAATCTTACTTATTGATAAAAGAAAATATCCTCCTCGACGCGATTAAAATCCTCGAGCTATACATCTCTGCAGGGTGCTCCTTCCTTTTGCAGTTAAAGACTTTTAATTTCAATAGTTATTTAATTTACAAATGGATTTTTTTAGCTGCAAGATACGTTTATCAGCGCACAACTATCGCGCGCGGCTCTCCGTTGCGAGTAGATCGCAATTGGATTTTCTGCCCATTTAAAATTTCATCTTCCGTTGCAAGCGCTCTCGCGAGTTGCCGACGCCGTCAAATTCCACTCGAACAATAATCTATTCAATTACGGGGCTAATAGGGGGAGATGCATTTTCTCGCGCGACTCTTCCTATTGATCGGATCGATCGGCATTCGTGTCTGAGGTTCATCTTTTTTACCACAGCCGCGAGCGTGTCACGTGTGCGCTGGCACTATTGCGCGTGGAAAAGCCGCGAGGGCCATTGTTTTCGCGCGCACTACTCGGCTAGCCGCGAGGGTGACGTTTCTGACTTGTACGAGATCGGTAATGGAATCGGATTCCTTCCAAACTTTCGCGAGATTACGTCTCAACGTATTTGAAAACAAGCTGAACATTTAGAGTTGAATCAGTCGAAAGTTTCGAGTTTGATCGTCAAAAAAGTCACAAGCATGTTGTATTCGAGCACTTGCTTGCAAAATACATCGTATATAAAATATGTATTTTTGTTAAGCAGTCGATAATTCTTGATATATAACGCACGAGTAACGTTCCAGTAGCGAGTCTCGTCTCCAATCGAAAAGTTGCGAATGCACCAACTGTACATCCTGGTACATCCTCCTAACGACTCTCGTATATTCATTATCCTCCTTCTCGCTCGGGCGGTTGTCGGGTGCCTCATTAGGCTTTTCTGCCGCGCATACGCTTATTAACCGCTGGCGACGAGAACTCGTGGGCTAGCCGGTGAGAGGTTTAGGGCTCCTATGCAAATGACAGCAAATGCACTTGTGCGGCATATCTGATTGACTATTTTGGCTCGCTTGTCCATTTGCATACCACGTTACACTGTGATGCATCGCTCGAGCGATAAAAACTATGGGCTCTAGAATATCGAGAGGAGAGTCCAAAATGGAAGAGACAAAGGCGAAAGATGTATGCCCTACCGTGGACGTGTTCCTACTAGTCGCGTTGGGAATTACTTGTACAATATGTTGCAAGCTTTTGTACAATGTAACTTTTATTTACTTTAATTGAAAGGAGGGGACAATTCGACGATTGTTGTAGGATCAATCTTCGAGGTAATCGAATGCGGAATGAGTCATGGCAATTCAAGGCTGTCCTCTGTTATTTACAACCGACTACACACCCACATTTTTAAGAAAGGGATGAACTTCCTTAACTATTTTTTTATGATCAATACGTAATGTGTCCTATAATATGGGTAATGGGTATAGATACATTCGGATTTTCTTTTAAGCCCAGAATGGTTCGGTAAAGAAAAAGCATCGTCATACACATTTGTGTACAAGTCAACTACAGAAGGCTCATTGAGAAGGACAATGATCACTGAGAGCAACTTCCTAAAAAGATATTGCACAATTTCTGTCAAGTTTTTTTCGTAAAAACTACTGTTTGGAGAAAGAAAACATGAAGGAGACGAAGAAAATTATTAATAAAAAATGAATTTATTTTTTTTAAAAGAGTAAACTTGGAGACGTGACAAAGTTTTATTTACGAGAAAGCAAAATTGAAAAGATTAATAAAATTTATTTTAGAAAGTTAGACTTATCGAATAGCTAACAGTAGTGCTCGCAACGACCCTTAAGCTTTAGATGTTTGCAATTAATTTTCAGGCTCGTAAAATAGACTTTCAAGTGTTGGTATGAATCATAGCCGTAGTAAAAGAATGAAACGCCAAAGCTGTTTTCCAGTTTAAAAGGCAACATTTTATCGAGCGCACCGGAGGAATCAGGCCCGGCGTATAAACATCCTCGCGAAATCGCTCGTCGGAAATGCCTTTAAAAGCCACCGCGGCGTTTTCTCTCTCGGCTCTTGAAGAAAATCCGGCGCGCGATATTTCAATCTCCTATCAGATGCGCGGGGAAGGTCAGCGGGCGAGCGCGCAATATAAATCCATCGGGATCGATCGCGCGATCATAATCGAGCCATCGAAATTTTCGCTCGCGCGCGAAACAGCCAAGCGGACGCGTCCTCCGCCTCCCGCCGCCAATCAGATCGCGTCTATCCTCGGTTTCTCCTCTCCATCATTTTTATCGCGAACGTCCCCGAAAAGCACCTCGTGAAAATCTCTCTGCGCGCCTTTCGATTTATTCAAAATGCTGCCCCGAGCGATTGTCAGCTCCCGATAGCGTCTCATCTTCCTCGCCCTGCGAATACCATAGCGAATGCCATCCTCTGTTATTCCCGCGCAGAACCGATGAATGTGTACCGAGCCTTTTTGCTGTTACGATCGTGTTGTGAAAAAAATCAAAAAATTCGCTATTTTGACTTTAGTTATTCTTACCTTTTATACAGCAATCAAAAGGACATAACGATGTAATAAATTTAAATCGTCTCTCCGATAAATTTTAAAGATATACCGTTTTCCTTTAAAAGGCAACAACCCAAGCATTTTTTGGCTGCTTTATGGATGGATGGGAACACAAATTTATGTAACAATACTTTGACAAAGTGTTTCTCTTTTTTGAAAGATGTTTTTCCTTGTTAGTGCTGCATTAAAAAATTGCTCATCCATTAATTGAGTGCATTATTAACTGCGTTGAACCTCAAGAGAACGACAACTATTATGACAGCAAGACATAAGCAGAGAGCCATCTCGAGCACTTTATTATACCCGAGCTGGCAAGCAAACGCTGCTTTTTGTCACGATTTTGTATTAGCGGAAGCGTTTAACGGAACGCAGATGTAATCGAGATTGTGCAAGTGTACGACCACAAGACTTTTTTTTCGGTTCCTCTACTAAGACCGGAGATGAAAGCAAGCCACGGGACTAAAAGGATTCACCGAGCGCGCTGATCAGCCCTTTCGCTCCTCTTTTATCGTATCTTTCTGTTGCTTTCTGCCTGCAGCCTTATCACCGACGCTTTTGTCTCTTTTCCTTTCAGTTCTTCCAAAGGGGTCACTGCGAACTTTTCTTCCATTGTTTCGGGCTTGTTCTTATTTTCTTCAGAAATCCTTTTACTAATTTCACTTGTCCCTCAATATCAATCTTTTTTTCCGAATTCTGATAATTTTCTGATCTCGAAGTGCTTTCAAAAGAATAAGAAGGAAAAATCTCGCTTATAAAAGTTCCTAAAGCAATTGGTGAAACGAAATGGTAATGTGCCATTTGATCGATGATTTGGTAGCCGGTGCAGTCGATCGATTTTTTTCTTTTTTCGCAGAGCACGGTGCACTGGCGCCTGCGGGGGCGATCGCGGCCAGTCGAGAGTGACACGTTCTCCCACGCTAGGCGAGCGCTGCCCCATTATAGCCGAGGGCCGTGTAATGGAGGCGAAGATGCACGTTTTCCGATGCTCTCGAACGCGCAACAGCAGAGCCGTCTCTTTTTTGCTCGCCGCTCGATCAAAAATACGGAATATTCTCTGGCCCCGGCTCGAGAAAGCGCTCCCTTATCGGATCATGTTTTGGACTTTGCTCGACCAACTGACGAGTCGCTCAAATTTACGACTCTTGGTTTTCCTTTATTTTCCCTCAAAATCAATTCGCTCCTTATTATGATAAACAATCTTAATTTTTAATCAATTGGCAATATAAAAATATTGAGGTTAATCTCTTTTTACAGTTTTAAAATATTTTATTCTTAATGTAAATGTGATTTACTTTTTCTTTCTTATCTCTGGTTGTTTATTGTAACTGCGCAAGAAACGATAATCGTTCGGGCTGATCCGCGACTTGTAAGATTCATCGAGTGACTTGACATCGTAATCATTTTTCTCTCGAGATACCGATCAATCGGAATCAACTAGGCAAGTCGATTTTATTGCAGGAGGGATGATCGCCTATGCACGAATGTCTGAGATTGCACTTCATTAAAGTCATTAGCTAAATTTGCATTTTCTCAAATCACTTTATCCTGCTGTTTCATCAGCAAGAACAAATAAATGTCAAACTCTTTTAAATTGCTACTTTTCCTATAAATTTTACCATTACTCTAAATTGACCTTTTGATTGAATGAGAACTTAATTTTTTGACTTTTCATATTTCATTATTTATTGTGCATTTCTTTAAACTTGCATCTCCTCTTTTTCTTCGGCAAAGTCAGCTAAGTAGCAGTTAGGAGAAAAAATTTTCGAAATCGAATTGTGTAACATCAAAAGAGGAGATTTTTCAATCAGTTTCTACGGTTTCGTCCTCAATTCGTGTCAGCAACGATGATCGGAATCAATTTTAACTGATTTAACTGGATAGCTTCGCTTATCCAGCAGTGTTGAAAATGCCACCAGTATTTATCTACTCTTTAGTTACTTTTGCCGAAACCTTGTTAAATTTTTTTCTATTTAATGTTTTTATACAAGTTGTTTAATTTCTTACTGTACAAAAGTTAGTAGGTACTTAGGCAAGATTCGCAATACATGCAATACTTGTAGTGATCATTTTAATTGGTGATTAAATTTCATTAATTAGATAAAATTTAATTAACAAAGTTAGGTTTTGTTTGCATTTAAGACAATGAAAGAATTTCTTTCGCCATTTAGTAAAAATAACACATGTATTAGAATAAATCGTGATCAGAGCCGTTCTCGAGCAATGAATAAGAAAAGATCATAAATGACAAAATTTAGTCGACGAGGAGACTTCTACACGGGGGGCACACGGGGACCATTGTTATAATCTTCCCCGAGAAATGGATGAGGTATTTTATGGCGGTCGCGGATACGTGTCAATGTGGCTTCGGAATTGTCGCTGGAAAAATGCAGCCAATGTTTCTTTTGAAACGGAACCGCGAGGCGACCTCACGAAAAACATGCAAGTGTCACAACTCTGGGAAAATATTTCTTTTTGCAGGTTGACAATCCCTTCATAGTCAACCCATTGTGCGCATACCTACTTGCCACTAATTTTTCAGACATTCCTTTAAAAATTTAGGAATATTTAAGGTATCCTAATAAATTACGCGCAGTTCATCTGTCATAAACCGTTAGAGTTAATCTGCTTTACATAATAACTATTTTGTTTCCCATCTTGATAATATTTTAAAATTTTCTAAGGTTTAAGAAAAATAAATGTAGATTCAAAAATGTGCTTTCAATGACATTAAATTACTGGGAAGTAACATTTTAAAGTTGGCGACTTGTTCTGCAGAAAAAAATTCTGTAATTCCTTCCGCACAACCAAAATGCGAAGTAAAATAAAATATTACGCTCGGAGTATTCGATCTCGTTGAAAATCTGAAAGGACTTAATTTTTATGGATATTAAATTTTATTTGTCGCCGCGGCCTTTCCGTAACCTTCGTAGATGGGTAAACGTTTCATTCTTGTTCATCCGTACATTTATGGACAATAATAACTTTCTATTTTGTAGCCTTCGTCCAAACTGTTTACGGCGAAATTGTCCCGTCTTCCTGGAATATGCACATGAATTATGGATGTCTATGCAATAACTTTTCCAAATCCTAAATAATGCTTAAATTAAGAGCGGATTATATAATTTTTATTTTTAAATAGTTTTTCATTAACTTTTTCTGTAGAAATTAAAGTTTTATCTATTTGTAAGTGAACATAAGAGTTGCCACAGTGAAAGGATTAAAAATTTGATCAAAAGGTTAAAACTTGTAATAAATTTAGCTCGGGATGAAAAAATAACGCGAAAAAGTAATACCAATTAATTGTTTTCAACGAAATTTCAATTGAACAAATTGATTGCCAGTATAATACCAATAATTATTATTTTTCGATTTTCGCAATTCTTCAGTTATTCAATAAATAAAAGTTTATTAATGACCAGGCTAGATTATAAATAGATTTTAAAAAGCGGTTTATCTCTCAAAGCCTAAAATTGCATACTATTTCAAAATATGAAGAAACAAATCATTGAAATGAGTTTTTACGACATACTTAACCGGCGCTAAAATATTTTTCAGTTGCACTATTGCTCATGTTTATATCTCAGTACTTATCTGCACATATTAAGTAAACCATCGCCAATAAAAATTTAATTTCAAAAAGTGCCGGTAGTGCAACTGATTTTCGTTTTCGCTTAATCAATGGCGTTCCCGTCGTTTCACTATTTTGTTTCAGATTTAAAGTCCAGTTTTAAATTCACCAGAGTCAAGTTAGAAGCCAATACAAATTTAAGAAAAATTAAACTTTAATTATATTTATTTATTTATTTTTTATAAAAATTATTAGGGTCTTGTTTTTAAATCTTTTATTCGGATTGTTATGTCACCTACTTGTTTGTCAAATATTTCTGCTGCGGCTTCTGCTCAAAGGCACAGAGAGATGCAAGCATAATTAAAATCGCATTCAGTAAAAATGCGGTATTTTTGTATGTGCTTGCGAAATGTAATATTTCATTGAAGAATTTAGTGCGTATTAAAGTAGCATAAAATCGGGAGAGCATCGGTGAATAAGAGAGATTAGAATCATTAGATAGTGACGCGCGTGCATTAGCGGTGGCGCAATTTCCTCGTGGCTTTATACGCGAATGTTTCGAATAATTTGGGCCGCCTAAGAGCTTTCGGTGATAAATATTTTTTCTGCATTTCCATGCGTATGTTCAACTATAAGATACGATTCAACATATTTGATTGATTGTACGTCGATCCATGTGTTACAGTATAGTTGTAGTGAAAGTTTTACAAATCTATAAAAAGAAAAAAGTTAATCTGTCTTTTACTTACACTTCAATGATTTTATAAGTCACTGCAAACTGTTTCATTACAATCTTTTTACATCTAATTTGCTACTCCTTTAATTATGCAAAATTAATTGCCAAGAACATTAATATCAATTTATGGAAAATTCCGAAAAATGCAGTAATTATGGAACATTTAGTTATTATTTTAAAGTATTACCTATAAAAATTTAATTGTTTCAATATAAATTATAAAATTTTTACTTTAATTCCTTGTAATATATCGATATAACTGTCGCTGAAAAATGCGCATTAAATTTTTATTATAATAAAATTAAAAAATGTAATATAAAGTGTCTAAAAACTGCTGCGGTGTGTCGCAAGATAATGTTCAAACTCGGCAAAAACGGCTTACAGGCTTTAAAGTAACGTCTCGAAACAAGACTAATTCTTTTGGGCATATATGTATATACGAATATAAATGTTAAAAGCTTAAAGATGCAAAGGAAGACCGGGCGCTAACAGCCGGAGATGACGAAGAGAAAAAGTGTAGAGTGGATGACTGCTAAGCTTTCGCGCGGCGCGGCACGTGCTGTCGAATTTGAAATTCATGAGAACAATTGCGCTCCCGAAATCGTAGCATCATTCGGCAGCGAACGTCGTCCTTAATTTTCAGTTTAATGATTTTGCCCGATTGACGCGAGATTGCATTTCGACATTTGAGCATAACGGAGTGTGCTTACACATTTAATCAATTCTAAAAAAAGGTTCTAATTTAGATTACCTTAGGTCGCGTTCGAAATGATTCGTTCGTTCGAAAGTGTCGCTTATTCGCGAATAAAATGGAAAAGGTCAATTTGTGCAGGCTGCACACTTGGAGTTCATTTTTGCAACGATTGCTCGAAGTGCGCGCATTCTTTATTTTGAATTTCCTCGAGCGAAAATGATCGTCTATCTGAAAAATAGTTGTCAGAGGAGATTCTCGGCTCTGGTCGCCTCCGGTGGGAGAGAAGAAAGGCAGAGGGGGGCGGATTTGGCCGGCTGCACCGGCGATCATCCCATGGTCGCGAGAGCATCCCATGGAGGAGGAGGCGCAGGAGCCTCGGGAGGGGGTCGGCGCGGAGAACGGCGCGACGCGCGGGCGCGAGGCATGAGGTTTGCCGACCGGCAGCGCGGCTCGTCAGTACCGTGCCGCGACTCCTTCGCGCAGTTCGCGCCGAAGCCGACCGTCTCCTGCAAAGCCCCAGCTCCGCGCACAAGGGAAGACTCGCGCGAGTATTAGCGGACAGAGCCGCTCAGACAGACGCGCGTTGGGTGCCGTGCCTTGTAGCCGTGCCACGGGTGTCCAAGTGCCAGGACTCTTGCTTGTGTTGTTGACAATCGCGCTGCGCGCATGAGAGCGAGGCGCCAGTGACGGCCGCGGCTTCCATCCCCACTGGCCACCGACTACTCCACGTGGTGCGTATCTTTCACCTTTCAATTCACATCAATTTAAAGCTAATTTCGCCGAGGTAAAACCTTTAATATCGCTACTGGTGCAATTTCGCGCCAGTGCTTTTGCAAGCTTACCAAACACTATAGACGTACTTACAAACAAAACTTATAAAAATATTTCGAGCGTATTTATTTTAAACGGTTCCATTATTTCAAATTGTTATAATTTAGATTTGCTATAGTTTCGGAAACATTTACGAGATTTATGGGAGACAAGCGTTAGTAATTTGAATGTGTTATATAAATCTCTAAGCTTTTTACTTTAAAACAGTAGCCGGTAGCTTAATTATATAGATTATATTTAAGCGCACGCTCTAAGTCATAAAACTGCACCAAATGCTCTTTTATTTTGGAGACATGTGTACTTAAACAGTAACGTAAAAATTTCATTATGAAAAAAATACGTGTCATTAAGTAATTTTAAAAGGGCATTTATATTATGTATCATAAGAAGTATAAGTATAAGCGTAAGAATTAATGAAGGACGTAAAGAGCAGACCGGTTTTTTGCTTCAAAGTAAATGACTGTTATAGCTACTTTGTTCCAAACATTTTTGTTTACTTAAACTCTTTTCTTGGCAAGCTTATTGATTTATAACTACTTCCTTTGCAGTTAATTTGCAAAATTTTCTTCTTAGTGATAAATAATTTGCGTAATATTTAAAAAAAAATTGTTTCCACACTGCGAAATACATAGACTTTCTCCGAAAAAGAGTAAGAAGAATAAAAGTAAGACAGCCGCAAAAGTAAGATTAGTTCAGTCGTACGGCAAAAGTAAGAGTGACTTAAACTTCATCGCGCTCTTCATTTGTTTGATGCTTACGCACGCGTCGGGCAAAAGAGAAAGAGCATAGAAATCCGGCTTAATGACGCCGCATAATTAGATGCTGTAATTGGGAGATCCGCGAGGAGGACGGCTAGGCGAGCGGAGGGACGAGCGGAGGGACGCGCGGAGGGACGAGCGGAGGGGCGTGAGAAAGAACATTATACGCGCCGGCGAGGCGCAATAACTGGAACGCGCGCGGAGCTAGCGCATCGCTTTTCCTCGGCAACTTTTTGCTCGAAGGTCGTTTCGGGACCTTTTTCATCCGGGGTGCTCTCGAAAAACTGACGACTTGTCTGACCAACTCTTTTTCGATGACTAAATGGCTTCACTCTACTGCCTTGGCCCATTGCTCAAGTGCCTTTTTCGGCCTTTTGCAAGCGGACTCATTTTTCTATAATCGTTCTTATTAAGCCTAATGAGTCACTGATTTATCTTAAAATGCACGTCTCAATAAAAATTTATCGATTAAATATTATCATTAAAATATTACCTTTATTTTTACACTCTCTTAATACAAACAATTATAAAAATAAATGTAAAACAAGTTAAATGTGCAAAATTAATTTTTTAACTTATTTAGGTATTAACAAATTGAAATCATAAACGAGCAATGACATTCAGTTAGAATAAACGTTCAATGAAAGTAAACGTTTAATCGACGATGAAAAAAAATGTTATTCATACGTTTACGGCCATAACGCAAAGTGTCACATTTAGTCGAGCTAATCCAGTTTTAAATAAAAGCATAGTCAAAGTATTATTTAAAAAATTGATAATTAATAACAGCCTCGCCGTAAAAGGCATTAAGTAATTTAGTTCCGTACAAAATGAATTGGGCAGCATGTTGAGGGAGGGGTCCGAGTCGCGCGATCTTATCTCCAACTGGCGGTAGCCGCAACAGCCGTCACGCGTCATATATATATATATATTGCGCGGTGCTCGGCACTCGGAGCTCGGCGCCAGTAGTATAATTCCGCGATCCGTCAGACCGACGCGGCGCACGTCGCTTCATCATTTCCGACGGCCACCACCGCGCTGACTTATGACCGGCGTACCACCTGTACTACGACCTTTCCACCCTCATCTGCAATACGAAAACAGTTAGCGAATTCAGCCACTGCCTGTACAAATGACTACGCTGCTACTGTTTTTACCTTCCCTTATATCATTTTTATTTTGAAAAAGTGCGTAATGGACAGTTAAATACTTTTTTCAGATACTGTATAAAGATACATCTGAAGATTTGAAAATGTTTTACCTACAGATTCTGTTTGCATACTAAATTAAATGCTCTTATGAGTGTATTATAAATTTATTAATCTAATCATTATTAAGATTGAGCAAAAATGGTTATACTATAGCATTTAATGTTTTAATGAAATAAATGTAAATGTGTTATTCGTAGTTCACACGGCCGAGAGGAAACGCCGCGGACGCGTGACGGCGTCACGCATTGCAAAGAGATCGAGAAGAATCTTATATTATGCGCGCGGAACTTTCGGCAAAGGTTTCGGATACGCGGAGAAACAATTGCATCACGGCTCTCGCCACGTGGCTGAGAAAAAAGAGAAAAAAATGAGCGGCTGAAGAAATAATATGGATAGATCGATGTGACGAGATTAGGAGAAAATTGGCCACATCCGAATTTCTTTCACTCTTCTCGCGTAATTGATGCACGCGCTTCGGCTCTCGGCGACATGATATAATGCCGTTTCGCACCGGGTAATTAGAACAAGGACTGAACACCTTTCCCTAAAGTAGATTCCTTTTCATTTCATTCATTGTTTGCTGATTTATTTGGGAATTTGAATTTTTAACAGAAGCAACGCTTGTAAGCTACCCGTACTCTTCAATTAGTCGCACTTTCAATTGGCTCTTTACGCAATTGCTTTCTTTATTGCTTTTATTTAAATGTAGAATGGCACTAAAACATGAAAATTCTATGAAAAACATAAATATGGAAATACTTTTCCCTTTACCTACTTTCGTTTAAAAGTTTTAAAAAATTGCGAGCAATTAAAATAAAAGCAAGCATATAGCCGAATAAATAAAAGATAAATAAAATGTGAATGAATATCGATAAAATGATGAACGAAGATGTTTGCACTTACCGATTGAAAGAGTCTGGAAATAAAAAGCTGTAAGTAGCGAAGAAAAGAGAGTCAAAGCGTAGCGGCGGTGGCGCTAGCAGGGGCCGACGGTTTCGTAGGCTGCGCATCGTTCCACGAAAAAAAGGAAACAAGGCTAAGTAAGCCTCCGCGTCCTTTCCACCTTCGCCTCTCCCAAGCAGCATTCGAGACGAGCGACGGCACAATGACGCGCATTTCGCACGCTCGATGCTCGTCAATGTAATAATTACACAAAAGCGCCTCGCTCACCCGCTCCTTTTTATCTTTTTACCTTTTTCTGTTTTACAGAAGCGCTGGCCCGAGCGAGTTTGCGCCCGATCGGGTTCACCTTAGGAAAACTTTTTTTATTATCATTTCGTTTTTACTTCCTCTTCTGTTTTAATATACTTACCGTGTATTAACTTAAATTATTTATTTTATTTTTATTCAAACATTTTCCCGTTAAAATAACGAAATAATTTTCTTTTATCATCAATAGCATTAGTACTCAAATAAACTGGATGAGTCACTGATGTTACAATTTTTTTAATCGTACGCATATTACGTATCACCGCGTGTTAAGGTAATATGGAAGTCCGATGGAAAATCTTGCGGTACATTGGAATGCCATCGATGACTTTTAGATTATCTTTGAAAGGAGCTAATTGTTGTAACCGGAGTTTCTCTGTTGTAGTTGGCTTGTGTTCCATAGGTATGTGCATACGAATCCTTTGGACTTTCATTCATTAGACTTTTTTAACATAATGTGAATTATTACCGCTATTATTTAATAGCTAGCATATTCTTCTAGTATTCTTTTGTATACTCTTACTTAGACATAGTACCCTTGTGCGTTACGCAATATATATTTGGATGTTTTTTATTTGAATTTTTATTTCATATTGCCGTCACTATCTTTATTTAGCAAAGCAAAAAAATTGATAAAAGCTTTCATAGTTGCAATTAGAATTTTTTGAAAATGCAAAAAAAATGTTCCTGGCTGGCTTTCATAAGGCAATTCCGGAAAAAATGGGAAAGCTTTTTTGACCCGGGGAAAATTAAAAACAATCTCGCCGTGAGTCTAAAAAAAGGGGGCAAAATTAAAGCTCGCGCTCGTGCTTCCGCATTATTATTACTGTTTTCGAGCAAACTCCGCGAAAAGGTTCGGATACTTTCGCAGAGGAACAAACGAAACGCACGGTACGCGCGGCGACACATAAGCGAAGTTAATTCCGCGCACAATGGAGCGAGGCGCGCTACGAAACGTGCGCTTATGCGAAAATGCCGGATAACCCCTCCGCGCTGTATTCGCTCGCGCAAACACTTCAAATGAATTTTCATCCGCCCGAGGAAATGCAATCGCGCGTACCGCTGTGGTTTGATATAAAAATGGCTCGGACGATATCACGTCGAGCGCGAAGAAATTCACGACTGCTTGTACGACTGTTTACTTTTTTTCGTGCTTCTTCAATAATATTAAGTTTATATTCTTTTATTCTTTTTGCGATAGCTCATTATTTTCTTTTTAAATCATTATCAATGCCACCAAATTTTATCCTAAACTACTACTTATATTAAAAAATAGATTAGAACAAAAATAGGAAAGAATAACTTTAATTTTAATGTTAAAAGTAAAATATAACATTGTAAAAAAGAATCCTTCGATTCTTGCAATAAAATCCGGCTGATAAAATAAAAATTTATTTGATCGTTCAAAGTGAACTACAGACAATTATTATTATCTTTGTACACAATTGTGCGCAGTCTGTTGGACAACAATAGTTCGCCAAATGTATAGAGACAGATGCACGCTTGGTATATCACTTTGAACTTTTAGCTTATATACTTTGAATTCATAAACTTGTTCTCTTTTTCACTATTTTTTTGTTGATCCACTCAAACCACTTGATGTATTAATAATTAGTAAATTGCAACACTCAGGTACATATTTTCTTCTCTAATAAACCGTTGCCTCTTTCGAAAGATCCAAGCGAAACATCAAAAAAGAAGCAGGGAAACAAAAAAAAGCGCAAAGAGTAAGCCAACAATTAAAGGGACGGAATTTTTTCATTTCCGTTTTGCTCTCTCAATTTAAACTTCCATTCGTAAAATTTTATTTGCTGTAATACAATTAACGAAGGTTTTTTGCTCGTAACAAGTTTTTTTCTAGCGAATTCCACGGGAAAATTCACTCTGGCATTTCCATCTACGCCCGCTCTGTTTTTATGATTTAATTTGTAAAGCTTCCTATCAGGAGCTATAATTGCCCCTTTTCACAGCATTAAGCAATTGTTTTAGGTATTCTTTTTCCTTTAAATTATTTAATTTTTTCTCTATTACCTAGTTCGTACAGAATTGAATTCTTTGACTTGATCTTAAACGTTTAGTTTAGAAAAGAAAAGTTCATCTCCAATTCTACTGATAATAATGAAAAAGTTTGTTCTTATAAAAAGGATGAACTAGAGCAGAGGGACTATTTAAAATTCATCGATTTTCAAAGCAGCGAAAGAGAAAGCTCGCTTCGATTTATTCGATCGATACAACAATGAAGGTAAGTATCGTCAGAAAAAAGATTAGCCCGGCGTACATAATTCTCAAAGCCGCATTCATCCTCATCCCAGTGCGGAGCATCCGCGTTGTCCACGCTGTGTACATAGCAGCGGGGAATTAGTCGTGTTTGCGTTTCACCTTTCCCCGGTGCCCCTTTCTATGCGGGATCTTGCCTTGCATATCGCGTGCGACGATCTACGCCGAGCACCTCT
Organism: Eurytoma adleriae; assembly: GCA_900480045.1. Classification (NCBI taxonomy): domain Eukaryota; kingdom Metazoa; phylum Arthropoda; class Insecta; order Hymenoptera; family Eurytomidae; genus Eurytoma; species Eurytoma adleriae. Next base: position 143,978 of record UXGC01000108.1, read on the forward strand.
ACTTCCACCCGCCTCTGCGCGACTCTTCCGACGTTCGCCTTTTTTATTTTACATCCAACCGGTAGAAGGGATACATTCACAGATTCTTTTGTTTATCACTTTGGCTGCAGTCTGTAACCAATTTAATAACAGTCATTTTTCTTAAAAAAGTATATAAAACGCCAAAAACCATAGGTTTGATTATTTACTTATTAATGAAACATATTTAATATATTATCGATAAATTACATAAGAAGAATGTAGAAATTTTATGTAATCCTTTCTTCATATACGTTCTACGATACTTTTAACGAAATTAAAATAAAAGTGACCTTAACTTGGTTATTTAAATTAAATACAAGAGATTCGTAAAATAAATGCTGCAAAAGTTGTAGGTATATATACCTATGGGTCCAGATGATACGAGCAAAAGCGAATTCGCATTAAAGGAATCGACTTCGATAAGGAATGAAATGAGATTGCTCCGCGATAAAAGGCGTCACCGAAGCCCCGGAAGAAACGAAGAGCCGAGAAGAGAAAAACCCACGAGGAAACGGAAACACCTTGTTCGCGTAGATAAATATCTTCGACGCATATTGTCCCTGCACGCGTGTCTTACGTTATTTATTTTTTTAATTAATTTCATGAAATTTGCACATGTTTACGAGAAAACAAAGATTACTGATGATAATAAGTATAACTTCCGAATTTTTTTAATAAAATAACTTTTATGAGCGTATTATTTTTTAAATATGAATATTAAAAATTTTGAGCGACCTACAATGAAAATGAATAACTGAAAACACTCAAGTCACAATTCATTGGTGGAATATTCTCAGCTATTAACTGAGTAATATTTACGAGATTTTAGGTTTTATTGACTGTCTGAAAATATAATTATAATGTCAATCAGTTATGTAATTGAAGCTTATTGGAATTCATTATAATAGATGACGTGTTTTTATTAATAATTATTTGTAATCGTAGAAGATCTTTAAAATTTTTCTCAAAATCAATCTTCGTGTGTGAAACTCTCGTAGTGAGTATTCTCGCAATCGCGCATTAAACCTATACAAAATGTCATTAAAACTTTTTCTTTACAAGCAAAGAAATTAATTTAATGATTTTATTAGTAATTTCTGATGATTAAGTTTTGACTTGAGAATTTGTCAGTGATCAGTAAAATAATTAGAAGATGGGTTTGTTTATAAAAAATTTGTAACGATAATAGCTTCTTCATGTCCTAATATTATTCGGTTAATGACATACGGGATGGGCAAAACTTTTTAAATTCCTTTGAGAATCTTTTATTAGAAGGGCTTTGCTTTGGCGGCTGCGATGTGGTAATTATCGAAAACTCAAATGAACAATGTATTCATTTGGCAGTGTCAGATCAGCTATCATTGAATTTGAATCTACTCTAGCGAAGTTAACGATAACGCGCCGGGATGCTTTTCCAAACATTTTGTTCAGTCATGCTAACGTTTCCGACGAACGTTTCAAATTCCGACTGATTATAATCGCGTCTGCAGCGTCCACTTGCATTAACGCTTCGTTTGATTAATTCCTCGGCTAATGGTGACCCTTCATTGCATCTCTTAATGCAATCGAGTAACGCACAGTTTTTAATGAATTTTCACAGCTCACAAGCTGAAAATTTTCTTTTGTTAGCGAGGCTTTAGGTGTCACTTAGAGATTTATGAATCTCTAGCTAAATTATTACGGAAAAGAAGAAAGGAGCTTTCTGTATAAAAACTGATCGAAAGTAATTACTTTTCGATTTAAATCTCTAATTACCGTAGCTCTTTTTCTTTTCTGCATTAATTTGGTCCTAATATTGACTGTTTCTAATTGGCAAGCATCCTTTGACACTTGAATTAAATTCTGTACAAGTCAATGCAAGGTCGAAATTCAATTGAATTCGACTAATCCACAAAATTGCGTTTCTCGGTCGAAGAAGCGCAATGCCGTATGCCGTAGCATGTAGTTCATTACCAGCTCAGTTTGCCTCATACCGATATTCCACCGGGAGCAAGCATCGCTGGGCTCCGGCTTCCTTCGGCAAATATTGCCTTTTCTCTACAGCTGTAAATATTTAGACTATATTTCCTGCACGTCATTTTATTTTCTACGCAAGCTCGACTTACTCGATCAAAGTGCTTTTATCGGATTTTGGTAAAGTTAATTTGATTTTCACACATTTTCTTTTGCAAAAAGTACTTTTTTCTTACAAATGTTGTAATTGCTGCAAATTTGTATTATTTGAGAAAGGAGAAAAAGCCGCCTCATTGCGTAATTATTTACATTGGAGCTAATTTTGCGTATTCGAATATAGGTACTACAATTCGAACTTTCTAAACTTTTCCGAGTATTGTTTACGTTAAGAAAGTTTTTTCATTAATCCCGGTGATAAGTATGAGTAAGCAGTATAATTTGCTTTTATGTTTTTGTCATCGACGATTGTTGTGAGCGAGCCTTTAACGAGATGAATTAGCTTATGAAAGACGAATAAAAAGCAGTTTGTTATGAAGACGTTAACCTGCGCCAGGTCATTTCAATGGTATTCTCGCGCACGTATGCGCGCGTATGCAAGATTGTACAAATAGAACATGTACTCGTGTCTTGCTACCCGATCTCAATTATACGCAGGATAGTTACACGCGAGTCACGGCGGAACAATAACAGGCAGTATTATATAAATAGAGCAATGCGAGTGGCGAGGATTCGTGGATCGAATTACAATGAGCAGGAGGTTCGCACGCGTCGGAGAAATTTCCGATGCTTAAAAAAAATTTGGAATTTCAATATTATATAGGCCGCAGCTCGGGCCGCACGCGGCACTTACACGGCACGCGCCCGGCGCGCCGCCAAAATCTCGGCTCGCGTGTCGCTTTGATTCAATGCTAATGAAGCTCGCACCGCCCCACACAAAAGCTTACTTTTCCTTTCCAAATGCTTTCTCTTAACTTCCTGCAAATACATCTCCTATTTAACTTTATATGCTATAAAAATTCTCGCACTCGACGAAACAATCTAGAATCTGGAAGGGATCCGCGGTAGCGTCGCCATGCAGCAGAAAGGTTAAGCGCAACATTGCAGCCTAGACTGTAGCACAGGTGGGACGCAGGTTTGGCCGGCGGTACCGGCAGTGCCGCTGAATAAGTGAGTAATTGCCGAATTAGCATTACAAAGGAGAGCACGGGTGGGGGAGAGCGGGAGGGGAAAAGACGCGGCATTGCGCGCCAGCGCTGGCGCGATCGGCTATCTCGCGCGTCTGGAGAGACTCGGCATTGTGTCATTGCGACACACATCCAGGCAAGATCTCGGGCAGGTCGCAGGTGAGCGCACGAGCGCGCGTTCCAGCCGCGCTTCTCTTCGCGCTTCTTTTCGCGCCTACAGCCTTTCGCTCAAATTTCATTTTGCATCGATCACACCGTTAACCTTATAAAAAAAAGTTGCAAGGCGGAAGCGCGGTGGGACCAGTTCGTTGTTTCTTCCTTCAAAACATTGGAGCCTCTACAATCGAGCGAAATTTGCGCGGCCGGAAATCGACACTGCGAAGGAAGGCCGGAGGTGATGCGCATCGCGAAAAAGTTCCAGCCCCATCGCAGCTAGCTTGCGCACGCCGATAAATGGTGAAAGCGTTAAAAGTGCACGCGACGCGTTCGCACGGATCTTATGTAAACTTGCGCGTCTCCTTAGTCACTCGCACTTTGGCTCTTTGGGGGGAAGGATTCGTTTTCAAGATTCTTTTTTAACTCGAAGGGGGATGGCGGCCTTAACGAGTTTCGACTGATCGTTTTTTATGTCACAGCGAACGACAAAAACGTATTTTTAATATCCATAAGACGTAAAATAAATGATTCAGTAACTAAAGCCTCTTAAATATCTCTATCTCTATCTCTACTAATCTTTGAAGTAAGTTAAAAAAAAATGCACGTAAAAGAGGAGCGGGGAGAAAGGGGGATACTGAATTGGAAGATTAGATTATCATTTGCGTGTGGTTGCAATAGGACAGGAAGCGAGCTTTCGACGTCGACGAGTAAACACGTGTATGCGCCTACCTACGAATGCATTCACCAAATTCCCTGCTTAATTTAATCACGAAAGTTATCTTGTCCGTATTCTAAATGCAGTATTGATCCGCGCGGAAACTTCTGTTGATAAGCACATCATCACGCTTCGTAAAAAAGTCTGGATAGATTTGTAAAGCATACTGATACCATCTTTAAGTTTCTTTAAATCAACTACTGTTCAAAACACAAAAACGTTTTAAATAGCAGGTTACTCGAATAGCAGTAATTATTTTGTTTAAATAAATGTTTCCTTATTTAAAATATGTAAATTTCCATTTTATTGTTTTGCGAGAAAATGCTATCGAGTTCTTAAAGAGAAAGTTGATAAAGTAAAAAAATATAAATGCAGGAATTTTTTGCAGTAATTGATTATTAGATAGTCATTAGGCCAAGCGAAAATATCAAGTCCCCGAGAGTGCCGTGATCTCTAGCTCATCGGATTATTGATGCAATTAATTGATAAACTGTCGTTTGATAATTAGGAATACCGAGCCCTTCGTAAGATTTTTTGCCTCATCTTACATCGCGTTACGTCGATTATTCCCGCCTCCTGTCGGCTTTGTCATTATAGATGCGATATTTTATGTAAGGGCCGAATATCCGTGGCTGTCTCTAATAGTCCTAGCACAAACGGCCGCTTCATGCTCCGACATGTTGCTTTTTTAGATGTGAACATGATAAACTCGATGCTCTTTCTTTCTTCCTTTTTTCATTCGTGTAACGGCTCAGAGGTTAATGACTGCGGGCTTCTCTCGTTTTCAGGATGAATCGCGACATTGTCAGGCTGATGTTTGCTTTAACGACGACGTGGAAGAGGCTTAATTGTTCGCTCGTTAATCGTTTCATGCCTTTATGGTCCATTGGTCAATGTGTGCTTTATGTTGGATATGTAATTGCAAACGGGTACTTCGCTGTTGCTTGTTGCGTTTAATTAAATTTTGCTCCAGTTTCGTTCTTTTTCAAGAGACAACATTAAGTCTAATAAAAATTGTTCTTCATTTGTCCAAATACAACATAAGTTATTATTAAAAAGGTACGAGTGAAATTTTTTAAACATCAGATCTTAGTACTGCGGTCTATTCAGCAAAGTTGAAAAAAATCACGAGGGATATTGTTGAAAGGGGACAACAACGTGCAGTTTTTTTTGCCCGTTCACTCGCACCTTTGTGTTGTTGGAACAATCGGAGGACGTAGAAAATGCTTGAAAATTAATAATGATGCGCGAAAAATGAAAAAGTACGCATGAAGTGCGAGACTGGCACTGAATGGCTATGCGGGAGGCGCGAGAGCGAGACGAAACAAGAAGACTCGCTGACGGGCCGATTGATTCACGGCCGCGAGGATGTTGCCGTAACAGTGACCGTCTGACCTGCCGGTCTGTTGTGAAGTTCGGGCTTTTTTCAGCGCCTGCTCTTGCGTTACTCTTTTCGTAGGTTACTTTCCGGGAGCCACATGCATACTTTAACAGCTGTTTTCATTTTCAAGCGATTTAATGTTTAATCTGTAAGAATTTATAATAATTTAAAAAATGAATGCTTTGCAGTTGCCGATTTCAACGCCAATCGCATAGTCCTGAATTATCTTTCTAATTTTTGCATTATTTAACATACATTACGCATGGAAAACTGCAAACTCATTAGGAAAATTTTCAAAATTGCATTTGCAGCGTTCAAACAAACGTTGTTTACGTAACCGGGAAAATTATTCTTTAAACGTCAAACGTTAAAGCTAGTGGAATTGAAGGTTCTCGAGGAGAGACCGCACGTGAAAGTCTATGCCCAGAGTACAGAAAAGTTGTCCATTGAACGGAAATGTAGAGGAATGGAAATATAATTTTTGTCGAAAGTGCCGTAAAAATGTGTAGGTGTACTAAAATTCAAGTAAACCGGGTTGAAGCGGCTTTCGTCACGGTTTCTAATTAACTTATCCCTCGGTACTAGAGCCGGGACTTTGCGCAAGCGGCCCCGTCCGATCGCTCCCCTTGTATTTACGTGACGCGCGTGCTCTCGCTCTCGCGAGAAAGTAAGCATCCTTGGCAGATGAGCAGAGCCGATCGGGCCGATCGGGCCGATCGGTCCCGGACCGCGAGACGGGAAGAGTCGCCCCGTTGGCCCGAAGGAGGGAGATATTTTGCGGAAGAGGACAGAGAGGATAATTATTGGCCGGCTCGCGCGCGCAAAAAGCCGAGCGCTCCAACTTTATTTGAGGAAGTCGCATTGTTCGAGGCCCTTGAGAAAGAGGATCTACTGATCGAACGAAAGTATCGGGGAGGGAGCTCCATCGCGCGTCCATTGTTCGCCAAAATACCCTAATCAATTAATCGGATTTCGATAATGTTCCTACTAATTTCAATATTTAATATGGCCGTTCAATCCAGCTCATTAACAAGCGTACGTTCTCTCTTTTAATTTATTTCTTCTTTAAACATTGCTTTTAAATGCATCAATTATCGCAGCAAGAGGAATTCGGATTTTATTTAAAACGTAGCTCGCGTATCCCTTCTGAAACTTTTATTTCGTTCTATTTGATTGAACCCCTTCGAGCCTGCGCGAGAGGTGAGAGAAAACAAAAAGTGATGGCAAGGCAATTGCACACGATCGGAAGCGACATCCAGTGCATCCATCGCCTCCGGCTAATTCCCCTCTCACGCCCCATTATTTCGCGCTTTTATTTGAGAAGCGTCGACCGGTAGTGGGCCTTGGCAAATAAAGGAACTTTTAAAAGCCCTTACAGATTTTAAGAGGGATCTTTTCTTCACGTTAAATAATAAATTTAGTGCATTATTTTATCAGCAATTACAAGATATTTCAAATACAAATCTTAATAATTTCAAATAAATCTAATTTTAAAAAATTCATTATTTATATAAAATTCATTTTTTTCTGTTGCAGGTAAGTTGATAAATCAACTAACTGCCGTGATAATAATCGAGATAAAAAATCTACAGCATGTGAGTTACATAAAATAAGATTGAAATAATCATTTTCAAAGATGGAATAATCGTTAGTATGCAGGAGATGAAAATTTGCTTTAAAATTGCAATAAAGCTTTCCACGGGTTGGGCGCCAGCACTACGGCTCTCCGACAGGCGGCAATTGAAGCTGCATCGGCTGGACAGGCAGAAATGAACCCGCCGCTTGCCCCAGGAGATAGGACTCCGCGCTAAACGTCCGCGGCTAATTAAAACGTCTCGAAGCGTTTGGGTGTGCGCGACCTTAACCCAGGCACAGCCTCCTGCACAGGCAATTATAAATTTCCACTTGTCAGGGCGGCTCGCAGCCGCTATCCTCGCTAGGGCAGCGATGTACGTGTGTGCGCGTCCGCACGGAGAAGATCTAGGGTCGGAAGGAAACTACGACGACCCAATTTCCGTCGCTCGGCCACTTTCTCCCGCTCTCCTAGTGTGTATCGCACGAAATTTCAGATGTGCAATTACACGGACAGCTCACGGAAATTGTCCGACTGCCGTTGCGCGATGCACACGCGCACTCGCGCGCACTGGGGCTTCGGCTTCGATTTTTCGCGGATATGAAGTTCGCGCAGCGCAACGTTACCGGATATGGACTTTCGAAGCTCGCAGCCCAAGTCCCGCCGATAGCTAGCGGCGCTTTCGACAGTTGCAGTCGATTTTGTGCTGGCTTTAACACATCAATTTCTGTGGGAATACTGCAATGCGAAGTGCGAAATACTACAACGAGAGGCTTCAAAGTCGTGTCCTAAAAAAGACCTTCCGCTTGCAAGTTGCGTAATATCTCGAAAAAATGTTCCCACCCTCGGCGGCTCGCTGTACCCCTTTGGAAAGTTTAATTTTCGGAAGATTCTGGAGGGTGCTCTTGGCGAGCCTCCCTCAAAGGTCGGTGAAGCGCCGAGGCGTGGCAGCGTGGTAGCGCGGCTAAATCGTTAATCGAAGCACGAACTTTGATTTTATGGAGCCGTGGTCGGGAGAGTCGTTTAAAACTCCTCGGCGCATGGTTTATAACGGGTTTACGACTTTTGCACGTGACTTTCACCGAGCTCCGAGGCGCCCACTGTTTACCCTCGCTGCCTGCGCCTTCTCCCTCGGTTCTCTTTCTCCCCCATTGTGCACCGGCTCGTATAGAATGCCCAGGCGAAGCGGGAAATGTGTGCAATCCGCGGCAGCACTTGTTTGCGAATAAAGATTATCCAAGGTCCGACGGTTGGCAAGAAGTTGAACCAGAAATTTTCCATGATTATAAATATATTAACTATTATTTTTCGAGATTAGCCAACTTGTTATCCGAGAAAAGGTAATAAGCTGGTGCAACGATTTCAAGTGGCGTATTACGCATTCGGATGTTCTTCCGTCGCGATTCTCCCAGCGGGCGCCTCTCGGGCACCTCTCGGCCGCTAATCCGGACGACGACTGCGAACAATGGACGGCGAGGGTGCACCGCCGAGCGATTCCCATATTATGCAAATGCCGGTATCGTTCGCACGTCGCCCGCTCCTGGCGGCAACGGTGCAACGAATGCTCCGAGAGCGGCGAGAGCCATCCGAAAATGCAGTGCCCGTTGTCGCTTTTATCTCTGCGCTTTGCATGGCGCGCTACTCAATTTTCAAGTCGCGCTCAAACATTTTTCCAGCGAATTATTCAGCTCGAAATCGCCGCTTTTACAGTTTGTTCGCCGAGCTCGAACCCGAGCCCCGGCCATTATTTTCCTATCAATTTCTAACTCGAGCGAATTTGTTTCTCCACAGTTTTCGGCGAAGCTCTTTTTTTTAAATATCGGTCGATGGTGCAGATCTTTGAATCTCCGTGAAATATCGCCAAAGGGTTCCAGCTCGGAATTGCAGCTTTCGACAGATTCGGACGCGGCTGAAATTTCAATTCGGAGGAAGCGAAAGAAATTTCGGAAGAATATAAGTTCGCGAGGAAAATGCATTCCGACTTTCGCGTGAAAAGTCAACGGTAATGCTATCGCAGAGTCGGGACTGTGCGAGAGCCAGAAGAAGAAGCGTGCGTCGCCCGCAAAGTTTCCGCGGCTACTTTTATAAGCAAGCTACCTTGCACCGAGATCGCTCTTGTGCAGGAATTTTTCTGAGCGCGCTTCTTCCTCTCTACTTATTCCGCACTTTTTGAAAAATGATAAGGGCTGACTTATCATTTGCTGCCGCATAAAAGGTGCAGTTTTTAATAAAAATTGACTTGTCTTTGCTTTTTTACTTTGCAAATTGAACGATTCTAATCTGCATATTATTCTCGGATAGGGGAAGCAAGCACGTTAGTTGTAAAGGATATCTTAATTAGTCGAAAGCAGAGAGAATTATAAAAGGTTTGAACTGTCGAGGATGTAGGCAATTTGGAGAGATCGGGTTAATGGGTGCGCGGAGAAAAAGGAGACGCTCGGCGGTAAGATAAAAGTACAAAGGCTAAGTAGGGATTCGCGAGGCTGCAGTGCAAAAGAATTTTAATTACCCATAACTGCTTTATAAGGAGAGATCCGCGTAGATATTAAAATACGCTAGAAAGAGAATTCAACAGATAGTAAGCCGTCGGTACTTTGCGTAAGGCGATATGCAGATTTACCAGACTTTTACAATTTAAATGAATAACGTTCTCACAGCTTAATTACTGCGCAAACTTTATTATTGATAAATTATTGGACTAGACATTTCCTAGTAAATATTCTTCGCGTTACTTGCTACACTAGCTGTTGGCATTTATTTGAATTAGTCTGTTACTCGTAGAATAAAAAAATAATCGAATGTTAAAAGTTGAAAATCTCAATGTGGCACGTCCGATGTTTCCTTTTTTATTATCAATTACCTTCCTGTTAAATGCCAGTCGCATATGTAACACTTGATATTTAGGGGGTTGCAGATCGAGTTTATGTCACGGATAATTAACATCAGGTCGTTAGCTGTAAATGCTGAGCAAATATAGAATTGCAAGTTGAATAAGCAGTGCAGCTGGCTGTTTGGACGCTCGAGAGCCGGCTTAGCATAGATGCGCACACGTGTTTGGTATCGTGTATCGTGAGCTGGTCTCCTGGCGGTCCGCGCTCGTCTCCCAGTTCCCTCCTTTCGCTTTCTCGAGAGAGTCGCGCTCCGCGTACACACACGACTGCCTGGCGCGGAAAACAGCGGGAAATAGATGAGCTGCGCTGCCGCTTCTCGTAATTTATAATAAACGAAGAGCGAGACGCCGAGGCGCTAAGGCGCGACAGAAAATAACAAATTATATGGCTCGACATAAGAAACAGTTATAATTTAGTTATTTTTTAAATTTGCATTCTTCCCATATTGCTGTATTCGCCTTTATGTTGCACTAGAACTTTGAATTGATAATATCTAAATAATAAATGTAAATAGTAACAAATGCAAATTCGTGCGAGTTGCGAATACACTTTGTATGCACTTTCGAAAAGTCAAAGTTCACGATCTTCGATCGATTAATTAAGAGCGGTAATAGGAAACGGCCGAGCCTCGAAAGAGCGCTTCCAGGTAAAAGTCTGCGAGAGTGAAAGAGTCGCGCTTCTTCACTCCGCACGATAGAGCGAGTGCTTCCGTATATGTCTTTGGTATATTTCAGCACGTATAGTCTCCGACAGTCCTCGCGCAGGCATTTTAATGGACGAAAGTCGCGGAGTCTCATTCTCATTCTCTCTGAATATTTTATATGAGAGCACATGTTCGTATTTTCCCTTTTTCTTTTTTCCTCTCGCTTCACGCACCGGACCTGCATCTATCGAGGCTTGATGTTCTTTTTTCGCGCCCTGTACTTTGCTGCTCTATTTCGCGACTTGCCCAGTTATAGGTATATGGCACTTTGACACGGCGACGGTGCGACGCGCGGCCGGAAAGGAGAAAATGGAATCATTCACCTCTGATCGTCTGTTTCCTTTTTTTGCCCGCCTAGTCGATTAGAAATGTGACTTTCAGTGCTGGAAAGAAGTTGTTCCGTTGAAATCTCTTCCTGAAAGTTTGAAAAAAATATAGTTTGATCGTAAGAAAGACTTTGTTTAGTTAAAAGGTAGCAAACAACAAAAATGTAAAAGACTTTTTTAATCATTCGTTTTAAAGCTTTAAAATTTTATTTTAAAATTATAAATAAAATCCTCGTAAGATTTAATGAGAATGGACAAAAGAAATAACATTTAGATACGGGTAGGAGTAATCGGAAAGTGAAAAAGATGAACCGATCGCACGATGAAATGTGTCCACAGAGCCGTAAAGGACCTCCTGCGTTTACAGCCTGGCGGAACGAACGTCAGCAGCGCGGACCTTAACGAGCGATATCGTCGCGTTCGCGTTAAAGTAACACCAGCGCCGCGCACGTATTACGGAGCTGCAGGGCAGCTTTATGGGGACCGCGGCGATTTCTCCGCCGCGGTCGAGCTTTTTTCCCTCCGAGCGACGAATTCGCGTGGAATCACACTGATAGCGGCACCAAGGCCATTCGCTTTGTTTCTCTTTTGTGCACCGGCATACCGGTCATAAAACGATTACTTTTATGAAGGTGACTGTAATGTCGCTGACATGTATAGCGCTGTCAGCGATTTCGTGAGGGATGATGCTTCAAATGCTGCTCGTACATTTTACTTTTTCTCTTTAAGCGCGGAAGTTAAACTTGATTGCACCGTACGGCATATTGTAGATAAGTTCGTCGTCAGAAACTACATTTTAAACTTTAATACCTCGACTGACTTTGGAGATTCTTTTAAATATTTTATACTGCAATCCATTTTTCAATACAGATATTAATATTTCAAAAACGAATAATCATAAGTTACATTCACGCGAACAGCTAAAAGTTAAAAATTCTCTTCACAGAAAACTAAATGCAGCCGCGCTTCAATTTCATCTCATCTTCGTTCACATCATCATTCGTTAAAGTTTCATATCGATAATTAAAGTGTTTAAATCCCGCATATAAAAAATTTCTTTTTAGTTTATCTTACTGCATATATTATTGAAGAAGATCAGTTAGGTGTTTTAGAGTTAGTCCTTAATTTAATTGAAGCCTTAATTATTTCAGCTAAGAAAAGAGAGATAAATTTTCACACCACGGCACCACGTTTGGTGCATTATTTCTGTAAATTATGCACTCAGAATTTGATTGAGTATATTTAACGGGAAATATATATAGTGCGTCTAAAATAGCTTTGAATAACTCGATTAATTTGTAATGACGGTTGAAACTAATAGAGAAAGGAAATGAAAAATCGTCAATTTGGAAGGCTATATTTAAAAATATATTTGAACCCATATTAGTTGATCCACTAATTTATTTTATGCTTTGATACTTTCCGAACCACTGGAGGTGGTTGTGCGCTGCATTACAACTTTTTCATGTCGCAAATACCGTGGATTATTCAGCAAATTGGGAAATGGCGTTCTCTGCCCTTCTGGGAAATCTGAGCGAAACTTTTGAAACAAAATATATTTGGAGAAGCTGTGAGTAAAACTCGAGTAACTTTGAACCTTTTGAGAATAGTAAATTTTAGAATTGTTCTTCCTGCTAGCTATGAAGTAAATGAAATACATGGTAAAATGTAAATGGCAAACAATGAATTTTTTAATGAAATGAGGAAAATAGTGGGAAAGTACGTGGAAGTATATGCATGAAAAGAAGTCTGATAAACGATGGCGATAGCCATTAAATTTCACAATGGCAATAATGAGCAGCGACCGCAAGAGGAAGAAGAGCCCCATAAATATCGTGGCGTGCGCGCGCCTCACGCAAGACGCAAGACAATTTACCGGCGGGGGAAGCTCTAATTACCGCATTTAGGTCGGGCGCCGCGCGTATAATCGCGTTTTGCCGGCTGATTGGATTTCCCTTTTGTCGCTGTCCGTCTAAATATCGCAGAGCGGCTGGTTGCCTTTCTGGCTTTCTCCGCAGCTGTGCGCGAGCCGTGTGCCGGCAATTTTCATCGGGCCAAGCGGCGATCTCCCCTGATTGCCTCCCACAGATTGAGCGATTGATGGCCGAGCTTCATTTGTTTACCTCTCATAAGTGACCCGATCGTTACTTCTACCAGGCGATACCATTGACTAACTTAGTTTATTCCTAATTAGTCCCTGCAATCTCATCTGGGAGTATCATCTGCTTTAACGAGGGCCTCGTTCAAGGAGACTTAAGAAATTTTCCCATTTCGTTGAAAAACCAAAGGGAAATCTGCATTTTCCCACCTAAAATTCCACTAGCGAAGCTTCACACCCGTCAATGCCGCCGTCCGTGTAAATAGTCCGTGCGAGAGCGCGCAAGACTTAATCCGTTCGAGAATTATGCAAAGCCCGCTGTGCCAAGGCATCGTCTGACCGAAAACGGGCGTGCAGATTTGCACGCGTCTTCGGATATTAAAGCAGTCCTGACGCAACATTCGAATTTCCGCTGCACTGACTTTACGCTCTTCCCTTCTTCACCGCAGCTCTTCCTTCATATATCAATCTACTTTATTTCTATTCAATAGCAATAGTACTTTAATACTTTTTAAGTAAGGCTTTTTTTAAACCGTTAGAATTGAATTTTTCATTTATGTTATAAACACAACTTGCGTGGCGGTACTGTGCAATTCTGGTAGTTTTTCAATAAATTTCATTAATTTCTTTTCATTCAGATTTAGTCGAGTTCTAAAGCTTAAAACACCAATCAATTACAAGTTTCCTAAGCTTTCTCCGATACATAACTATATTAGGGTGAGTAATTACGAATGACGCGTAAGATGAATCTTTAAATCATTAATAAAATTTAACTAATGTGAAAGGTGAAATAAATTATTGAATTTATTAAAAAATATAATCGAAGATTTTCGTGGTTACTCGAGTTTCTTAGAAAGCAAGTAAGTATTTATTCGTATTTTTGGATTTTGTTGACTATTTAGTCATCATTTAAAAGTGATCGCCTGAAACGGTTCACTCTACTTTCGTATCGGTGTGAAAAAATATCCTGGGAATGTTGCGTGTCAATTGACGCTAGATTCGAAAGCGCGTTTTTTGCGAAGAGAACAACGTCGCTTGCTGGATAAGCAAAGAAAAAATGCAAACTATCATTATAAAGAAGTTCGCAATCTTCCGCCATTTGTCATGAGAATAGGGGAACCCCGGAGTCTCTCAGAGCAACAGTGCCAAAGGGAGGGGAGGGAGAATATCCGCGCGTCATAATTATCTCGCTCGCTAGTCCCCCACCCTCGCGTAATTGCTTTCTAATTAGCTGTGGCGCCGCTGCGACTCAAACGTTTGACTCTAGCACGCGCCAAGAAAAGGTTTTAAACATCAAAAGTGGCGTGTGATGCAATTAGCCGCAACCTGCTAGTGTGAGAAAAATAACTCATCGGTAACCGTAGCTCGAATCTCTTGTACTAATTGTCGAATACGCATTGAATATTCAATTGCAGTGTGATAAAATTAAAAATAAACACTTGCTTCGAATAAAGCCATTTCGGTAAATCGGACGAGTGTAAAAGTCGATATCGGAGCTGAAAGCGCAACAATCGCTCGGAGACTCGATCGTTCGAAAGGGTGTTCCCCTTCCCCGTTTGGGGAAAATAGGGACACCTTGCGCAAGGCGTCGTAACTCTTGTAAACTCGTTGTAGCGCTCGGAGAGGTCAAAGGACCGGCTCTCGAGAGATGGGGAGTGCGATACAAATTTTGCCTCCTCTCGACCAGAGCGCCTAGTCAAATAATTGGCCGTCGGAATTTTATGACGCGATCCTCCTCCCCCGAGCGAGCAGGAAGAGATGAAAATCTCGCCGAGAGAAGAGAGGACTCCGCGAAGCGGCCTCCAATTACGCGCCACTACCTTTTTCCTCTCGAGCGGAACGGCGGCGGCTTCTGTGCGGACTATCGTCTCCGAAGCGAAATTACGGGCTGCCGCGCGGGGGCGTGATGGCGAGATATTCGCTCCTGCTTGCCGAACTTTTTCCCCATCGCCTTTGAGAAGTAGGTGACGTCGCCGGGAGTCGGGACTTTCGATCACTCGCGGTAATACCAGATAGTGGATAACGATTTTTTTACTTTTCCACTCTTATTCTTTGATCGAACGGCATCTCATCCGAGATTTCAAGCAAACTATTCACTTAAATTGGTAATGTCATTCATTTTCACATCAGAATTTTAGTCAAACATGTAAAATTGACGACTTGCGGAAAATCAATTTTCGCTCGAGCGTTTGCACAATAAGTCATTTGCTGAAAGGCAGGTACCGAAGTTGCGGGAAAAACTCTGCGATTTAGAAAGCGAAGGAAGCAAAACTACTACACAAATCGCAGGTCTTTAAACAAAATGTGCGTGCGGGGGAGGTAAATTGAGCAACAGTCTGATCAGTTGCTACGAATTTGCAGAAGATAGAAGCAAACCCTAATTACGATAAAAATAAAGGCACATCTATCTAATCAGTTGCAACAGGGCGCATTAATGGATTTGCATATCGGGTTACAAAAGGAGGACGGTAACGCGCGAAACTCGTATAATAAAAGGGGGAAAAGGCAACATTGATGAGGCGTCGGGCTAGCTGGCGCAAGAGAATAATCAGTCCGACTCTGAAAATATATCACTGGCGTTTCGACTCCGAGGATTAATTAGCAGGCTTTTTATGATCGCTTCGCTTTGTAATATCCGGAGACGAGCTTGCCTAGAAGCTGCACGTACGCTTCGCTGATTTCGTTACAGCGCGTTATACTGCGTTATGAGAAACAAAAAGACTGCGGGACAATTGCTCTCACGCGCTGACCCGAAATTTTGCTGTTGCCACTTTTTTATTGTTTATAGCATGATAAACTGCTTGATCCAGATAACAATAGCCGAAAGATCTATTCTACATACAAACATACTTTATAATCTGCAATTACAATCAACTAATTCAATTTTCATAAAACTAGCAGTGTTAAAGCGTATTATAAGAGCAATTAAATTAGTTACGTCTCACGAAAGATGGCATATTATAAAATAAAAGAAGATGAAAATGAATGTTACGCAGGTGAAGGAAATATAGAGAGAAATAATTTCTTTCGTCGAGTGTTGGCCTGTTGGCCAACTCAACGAAGGACTAAAAGTTATGATTTGTGCACTAATAAAAGGCTTCCTAAAGCTGCGCTCGCTTATTAACGTCGGCGCGCGCACTCTCGTTAATTAAACGCTCGGTTACACGGCGGCCCGTTCGTATACCCATGCTAAACGAATAATTCCTGCACTTTCAATTACGCGCCCCGAGCGCGCATCATCTCAATTTGCGCCTGTTGTGCCTGTTGCGCCTGTTGCGCGCTAGCGCCCGACCTCTTGTGGACTTTCATTAATCGGGATAATTTTCATTGCGCGATAATAATTGCGGTTCGCCCGTGATTGAGCGCTTTGAAATTTTCAAACGGCCCGCCCCGTTTCGTACCTCACTTTGCTCATTTCCAATTTTGGTAGAAGCGCCGTAAACAAGATTACTCTTTTATCGCGATGCAAGGTGCACTCATAATTGCGTACAGATTTTCAAAAATGCGCCAATTCAAGGTTTGCGTTTGGCACACTTTAAATCAACATTTGTAAACCCAACGTAAATAATATTTTTTAAAGCAAAGGCTTTTATTCTACTTTTTTACAAACTTGAAAAATGATACTGAAAAAGCGGAAATATTTGAGATTAACTGAGAGAATTAATCAAAATAATTTGCCTACACCTGTTGATTGCTCAAGAAAGTGAAGCTGGGTGAAACGAGACTTCCCTGTAAGGTTTTTATAACAGTGCTGTACACGTATACGTAAGGGAAGCGGAATATACGCAGCCGCGCTCCTGCCAGCATCTGCTTCATATTCCAAAGAGACCGTAGTGGCGAACGAGTCACTTTCGATCTTTTTCGCGATGGATCTGCTCTCGAATCCCGCTCTTTTCATTGCTCAATGCACTTCGCATTTATCTCGTCCACAAGCTCAAGTTGGATTTCGTATTTTCTTTCATTCACGTTCATAGGCATTATCGCGATATCACCCGTTCAGAGTTTGAAACTGAATAGCAATAAAGGACTTTTTTTCCGCGGAAAAAGGTGCAAGTAAATTGAGATTAAAATTTTTTTTATTAATTATATAACCGCTGCATATTATTATTAATTAGAGTGTATGTAATAACGAAAAAAATGTGCCGTTAATAGAAACCGCTGCTGAATGTAACATATGAGCGCATTTATTTGCTCGAAAGCAGAGCCGAGCGGCGAGCGCAAGCTGAAGCACGTGGCATAGACTCTTTTAGAAAGGCCGCGAATAGCCTGCGGCAAATCAGCATGGTCTTCTCGACTTACGCAGCCGGCAGCCAGCGTCGAAAGTACAGTCGAGCTAATGCGAGGATCCACAAAGTAGAGCCACGGAGGCCGTTGCATGCAATTCGCGAGCCTCGAGATTCCTCCGATTTTTCGACGCTAGGACCGGGCGCGAGTGGAACAATCGGCTTGCGCTGCTCATTGCAAGACGTACATGAATTCGGCTGCTGATGTGCGGCTGCGATCGATGTTAGGCTTTGTGTTTCATACTTCCCGACAGGATTTTATTTCATTTCGAAATTGATGGATGATGAGTAAATTGTTTGGAAATGCGATTTATTGTGTGTGCTTTATTACGCATTGAATTTCTCAAATTCTTTACAATCTAAGCACTAATTAATTAATGTATTTTTTCGCGTTCAACGATTCAATGGCTTAGCCTTAAGCCTTAGCCGATTAATTGTGCATTTCAGTAGAAAAAGGATCTTCAAAATAAATCCTCTAATTTATTGATGTGTGTTTTTACGATCATCACTTTTCTTATTTATGTTGATGTTGAACTCAGCCAACCATAAAAATTACTAAAACTGCTAAAACTTTCATAATAAAAGGAAAATGAGTCGTAGAACGTGATCGTAAATATTTTCAAAGATTCATACTTTTGATACTTTTGTAACTGCAGAATTAGGAAAAGAAAAAATGAAACAGAAACTATTTTGACGATAAGTAAAAGTAACGATGATAAAGATAATTAAAGGAATGCAATAAGGTTTATAGCAGAGTTAGTTAGTTTGAATAGCGAAGAAATAAAGTGTGCGACTGATAATGAAAAAATGAGTTATAAAGCATACAGATAATGAATAACAATTTAGCTAGTATAATTGAGCGTCGTGAAAAGTCGAGGATGCTCAAGGAAAACTTTCACAAGAGGCTTGCTTGTATTTTCGTCAAAGCCACAGCACATAGCAATTAATACGCGCACCTAAAAAAAAATTCTTCCCTGGCTGTGAGGAGGAGGTAGGTCGCGTACTCGTGTCTCCTCTCCCGGCAGCTTGATTTATCGGCTACATTAGCTTGCGCCGTTTCCGGATTCGTCGGCGGCGGCGCGAGGAGGGAGCCGCCGACACCGAGATTCTGCATTATAAATCCGCACGCACTTTCACCCGCGATTACGCCGAGAGCCGCCAAGAGTCACTGATTCGTCATCGTCTCATCACCTTAACGGCTGCAGGCACTTCCCGACATGAGCTTGTCTCAATGACTGAAGATGAGTCGGGAGGCCAATTGTTTTATCATTGCTCAAGAATACCGGACTGTTGCATCGTTTTATGAGTCTACCTTTCCTATTGTAGAATAATAGAATATGGCAAAACTGTACATACCTATTTACTCATTTACTCTACACATTTAAATACACTGTGCCTTTTTATGATACTCATCAAATTTGCATTTCTTCATTCTCACGGCTCTTTTGCATTAAAAAAGATGTATTTGCCGGAAAAATAGGCTTTATTGGCATATTTCTTTTGTTTTCGAAAGTTTCCTTAAAACGCTAGCTCTAATAAACGCTAGCTCTTGGTAAATACTTTGTAAACCAAAAGTTTCAAGTTCAATTGCACAAAAAAATGTTATTTCTTTCTGCTGCTCGTTTTCTTTTCTCATCGCTTTTCCATTAAACGGTAATAATTTTAAGCTAAATTAAATTTTACAGTATGAAAGTTGACTAACGCCCGAATAATGCGTTAAGATACATCAAGACGAATTTACAGAATTTACACCAAGACGATTTTTTATTATCATACACTTAGTAAAGCACTACTTGTAAGCAGCGATTATGAAAAAATTTATAGTAAAATGCCGGAAAAAGTCAAAGCATCCCAGTAAAAAGTGTGATCCCGGTCGGTGATGCTGATGAACCGGTATTAAATGTTCAATAAACGAGTTTTTCTGTAATGATGTGCCAATCATTTTAATGGCCCAGATCCAAGAAAGAGGCTTTCTCTTATCGGGCAGAGTGTGCGTTCAGCGTTGTCCTATAGCCACCGATTAAGAGAGTTTCAGTCAAACCACTTGACGTAGTCCATTATCTTGTGAGCAAATACACGCAATTTTATTTCTGGGCTATCAACATTTTATGCAACTCAATATCAGTTGAGTTGCAGTCTTCACAGTTTGAACTACTTACAAACTTTTTACTCATAAAATACAATTCTAATAATGGCAGAGAACATTTCTTCTCCGTATCGCTATTATCTGTTGGTAGCTAATTCTCGAACAGGGCATGCAGAAATTCGCGGATGCAGAACTTCTTTCACGAAGGGTAACGAGTTGCTCGTTAAAGACTGCGAATACTTACTTACTGCCGCTGATCTGATGCTGTGACTTTTTTCCACTTCTATCAATGGCGAAGTCGATGCTCCTTCGAAACTATTTGAGAAGCGACGGAAGAAAGTTCCACAAGGCTAATTATAAATTTGCACGTAACTGCGAGGCTCCGCAATTATATCCCCGAGAATCTGGAACAAATGAAATTTTGGAAATAAGACTATTCAACTGACTAGCATACTTTCACAGATATAAGGAAGGAAAACTTTTATAAATATCGAAATCTGGGCTTTGTGTTATTAAGTTTTGTAGTATATACCAAATCCAAATTGATGCGGCAATTTTACAAATGCTAGCCTAATTCTGATATACGTGTAAGTCACGAGCGCTGTGAGTCACGTCAGGAGTTGTACACCACATAAGACAATTGATTTTGTAATTTACATAATTTGAAACTATTACGGATTTATGAATAATTAATAAAAAGTATTAGGGTATATTTGAAGATGCTAAAATAAGAATTAATATACACGTGTTCTTATATAGAGTTGAGTTATAACTATATATGCTTCCTGAACGGGACGGGCAAGTGGTGGGGGTACACGTTTTATGAGCTCTCCTCCTTTCAGAACGATACGCCGAAATAGCTCAGTTGGGAGAGCGTTAGACTGAAGATCTAAATGTCCCCGGTTCAATCCCGGGTTTCGGCAAATTTTTTTTTTAACACATTGATCATTTAATTTGTAAAAAATATTGCTAAACTAATCTTTTATTGAAATATTGTGAGATAAATTATCTAATTGAATTTATTATTGATTGCAGTTTTGTTAAATATTTAGATGTTA
The DNA here is from genome assembly GCA_900480045.1 of Eurytoma adleriae. Taxonomy (NCBI): domain Eukaryota; kingdom Metazoa; phylum Arthropoda; class Insecta; order Hymenoptera; family Eurytomidae; genus Eurytoma; species Eurytoma adleriae. Next base: position 164,406 of record UXGC01000108.1, read on the forward strand.
TAATGAAATTGCTTCTTTAGTAGCATAACTACCCGAGTTCTCATAAATCTTTAAAAATGAAAACGAAGTACATTGATGCGAAGTGGGATATTATAGGGCAACCCACGTAATATTTCCCTTGTTCTTTTTCCTATAGACACTGAGAAAACGAAGACCTTTTTTGCTGGCGTTCCATCCGCATAGCCGTCGAGCTAACGATTCCGCATCGGCAAAAGCGTGAGAGCGTGCACATCCTCTTTGATTTATTGCGGAAAATGCACTATATAATAGTCATATAAAGCCCTCTATAATGTATCGATATTAAAAATGTCAGTGAGAAAAACCACTGCTGTCATTTTTGTAAAATGTTATTTATATCTGTTTTGTGACAAGGAAATTTTAAAAGAACCTGTTTTATATAATAAATAATATTAATTTAATATTATTAAACTGTTCTACTTTGATTGCATAATAAGTCTATTATTTTTTAGATTATGCCCATCCATTTAAATGGTTTTTATGTATGCTAATGGCATTTTGAAATCCTACGCAATAAAGAATATCTGAAATTGAAACCAGAGTAATATTGCGTAAATTATATAAACTCGTTATTAATTTAAATATACTTCTTTGACATTTTAGATAAGACAAATATTGATAAACTATAATTTTTTATTTCAGGCTTCGAGCTGGCGTCCCGATAGCGACGATGATTTTCAACTTCTTCCTTTTGCTATGTAAGTAGAAATTTTGATATCTCTTTAAAGTAGAGGTAAAACAAAAATTTTAAGCACAAACTAGCAACAAATAATAAGCGACACTGTAACATGGCAAAATTCAATCTGAAGATTCATTAAAGCATTAAATGTAACTCGTGGAAAGGGTAAAAGATTTGTCATCGTCCATTGACGTTGACAGTAGATTTTTGAGATAACGGTCAGATGCAAGTTTGATGTGCTGGCGCGGCGGCCAATTGGCTATGCATGAAGTCCTCGGTTCAACTTTTCGTCGATGATTGGCCAACAGCGCCATTGTCGGTGGGGCGCAAATGCGGCAAATACCGCAAATGCGCAATATTACGCCGGCGATGTGCGATGTCGAGCAGTGATTAATTGTCAATTTCAAGGTTGCGTTGCGCACCGGCATCGCTGAAGCCTCGAGAGGAGGAGAGGAGAGGAGTGGATCTCCTCAGACCGGAAATTTCACCGCCGCTACTTTTTCGGGGCATGCGCCGCGCTCCGTGACGATCAAGAACGCGATAGTGGCCAGACGCTCTGGCTCTTGGGGGGCAGGTGGGGAGCAGGTGGGGAGAGAAGTACCTCCGCACACGAATTGCAAGAAAATTGGGAAACGCTAACGCTCTTCCTTTTACCTTTGTCTTTCCTGGCTGCCTCGAAATTGTTTGTCTGCGCAAGCGCTTTATGTACCTATGCTGGAACAAAATGCTGCTGCAGGATGAATCGTCCGATATATTTTTACGCCCGACTCCGCGGCAGTCAACACCTTGCAAAATGCTTTTCGCACTGGCCTCAATTTTCCAAGGTCGGCCTCCACGCATTTTCCTGCCAAAAATTATTCTTCCGATTTGGGACAAGTTTCAACCAAGTCCTTTAGCCTAGTTTTCTACCTATCAAGCGCTAATGGCTACTTCGATTCTTCAATTAGCGCTTGAATTAGAATTACGGAAGGCGGGACGCGCCAACTGCTTTCGATTTCGTACTTCGGCTCAAAGAGAATCTCGGCGAGCATTTTGCAGATTACAGAATGCAACTTCCTTCTCTCCGCTGCTATCCTAGTTTGAAAACTTTTCGCGAATGGCTAACTTTTTAACGGCTGCGAGTGATTGTTTTAAGTAATGGGCAAAACTCTGCTGGAGATTCACTAGCTCCTCTTTTCCTTTCTTTCTTTTCATTGCGTGCGGATCAGCATTGAATGTTCACTTTTTTTTCATCGTAATTGGCTTGCTGAAAAAGTGCACTTGAAGCACTTTAAATTTCCTCTTTCTTGTCTTTGCGTTTTTTCCTTTCTTTCTTTCCTTTGCTTAAGGGCGAGGGTACTTGTACCCGCTAACGATCGTTTGTTCATTTGAACAAATCACTATTTTTTTAAGAGCCTTTTTAACGATATAGATCATTTTGCTTTTTAAACTTTGCTCCATAATACGATTTACTCAAGCTTGCAAAAGGTTTGGCAAAAAATGTGGACGAATTTTTGACGTAAATATTAAAGTATTCAATTTCTTCCTGAATGTTAATGACTCATTATTCGCATCGCATCCCATGGAAAGCTGACGCTTAGAAAAGCTCGATAATTCCTCCAGCTTCGTAAATTTCCAGTCGCTCCGTCATAATGCATTTTCAAGTCCTGAGTGCAGCTTAACGCATTGCAGTCTTCCGTGAAATCCTCGTCGGTGCTGGATATTTTTCTTTTTTCCTTGGTTTGAATTTATAATGCTGCAGTACAGCTCCCTTTTTACTGCTCTCTTTTTTAAAATAGAAAATACGCAAAGTACCAAAAAAAAAAACAGTAGTTTATTGCTACCGTATATTTCTTAATATTTGCATATAATTTAGCGTAACATTTTTTAGAAAAAGCTTTGAACTTATTTTTTCATCGTTTCTACTTCAAACACTTGTATCCTTTCATAAAATGAAAAAATGAAGGATTAAGTAAATGTATTGAAAAAGTACTAAAGTAAAAACTGCGATTAAAATCGCTTTAGCTTTGACGGCAATTGAACGATCAAAGCTCTTAGCTAGCTTATAATGATTTTGCCAGTAAACGTGTATAAGAATAACAGAAGAAGGAAGACATCGCACTCCGGCTCAAGTGCATCACAGTTTCCATCGGTGATCGCCTCCATATCGGTCGATCGAGCTGTTCTCTCTTGAATGCGCGGCGGGGCGGAAACAATCGGTCCTTTGTTTTTCGCTCTGCATCCCGAGCATGTCTCGAGCCTGTCGAAAATCCGACGTAGAACGATCCGCGAGCTGCGGCGCCAAGGCCGAATCGATCGATCGCAGAGAATCCCCCCTCGATGCATCGGCGCGAGTCGACGACACGCGCGCGCATAGACCACGGCACTCTTCAACAATGAACACTCCTTCGCAGTTGGATTTCCACAGGCTTGTGGAGCGCGACTGGCGGATCTCGCAACGGTCACCATGGGCTCGTCCGCGAGCAGTGCTAACAACACAATGTTCCGCCTGTCTAATTCACTGCCGCGACTGCCGCGTGTCACTATTGTACATTTATAAGCCAGTCCTAGCCGCGGCGCTTCTTTCACCATTTTCGCGCGTTAGCTCGTCTTCTCGAGGGATAACGAGGCAATACAACCGTCTTGGGGATACACATCAGCCTCATTGTTTCAGCGAAGCAAGAGGACGAGGCCACGTTTGACATTCGATTCTGCTAATGACGGCGGATGAAAAAAAAATGAATCCCTCGCGCGAGTAAGAAGATTTTGATCGTTACAAAAATATTGATACTCATCCGCTGTGATTTATAATCGCTCAAGCAATAATCAATAAAAGCGTCATGTGCGAGCGCGATCCAATAAGACGAACTTTCTAATATTACCCAATACAATGGGCGAGCTTATCAGAGCGAGGCTTCGCGAGCGCGGAGTCGCGCGAAAAGTTATGCTCGAGTCGAAGGCGCCTGGGCCTTTATCGTGGAATGCGCGCCTCGGAGCCCCCGGAGGGAGAAATAAAGGAGGATGGACCGAACTCGAGTGCTTGGCGCGCGCCTTTTTCGCAAGCGTGTAAATCAGGAAGCGCGCGCGAGCTCGCGCGTAACCTCGTCGGGCCTCCAGAGAAGGGAGAACTGCAAGTCGCGCGAAATTCATTGATTGGAAAGACGTGGGTGTTGGAGGCTCGTCTAGCGCGTGCCCGGCACAACGGTATACATTAATTATGTCGTAATACTGAATTTTCTTCTTTCATTAGTGGCTGCGCCGGCCTATTCGTTTAAATAGCTACTTATATTGAATTTATATAGCAACATTTAAATATTAGCTTCGCACATGCTGCTTCCTGTTAATTTATTAATATTATTTGCTATAGAAAAGAATTTTTGAGATCTGTGGAGCACATAATTCAACTATTAGAGATTTATAAGAAAGGAGCTCGTGTAATGGTGCATTACAAGATAGAGTCTCGAAGATAAAATTACTGTTAATGGCTGAGTAATTATAAGGCGCAAGAATTTAATGCATTCTTTAAAACGAAGTGTTTGATGAATAGCTGCTAATTATTATGTAAACCTAATAGTTGAGTAATCTTGGCAAAACATTTCCAATTACAATTATTTTAATTACGTTATATTTATTTATCATTAAGGTTTCCTGCAGTTTACTGTGTTGCGCGTGTTGCATCGCTTTTTCAATAGTCAATGGAGAGAAAAAAGGAGGATAAAGAAAGGGTACAGGAAATCAACGACGGAGTAGAAAGGGCGAGCTGGAAAAAGTAAATGAATGATCGTCTCAAGATGATTTTATTGCCTTTGGCGCTTGCGTAATCTTGAGTAACGAGATACTCTTGACTGTAGAAGCGTTAGGGTCGTCGGGATAAAGCATAAAACTCTTCAATATACTAAAGAAGATCGTTTTCATTCATCCACTTTAAACAGTATTAGTAAGATGAGATTTTACTCACAAAGAAAATATTCATTTTTACGTCCTAATTGAATTTTCATTTTGAAGTATAGATTAAGTTCGTTCTATGTCTAAACAAAAAACTACAAGATAAAGGTAAAGTAAAGCACTTGCTACTAAGTAAGAGATAGGCTTTAGTTTTATCGAATTAATTAAATTTTGGCACAATTAAACATAGCTAATGAAATGATATTAGCCAATCAGTGTCGAAAACTATTAACTACAGTTTCGGATAGTCCAGTCAGTTTAACGCAGGCGTAAGTCGAGTAGCGTCGGCTCCCGTCAGCACGTTACGCTATAATAGACGCTAGACTGTCAGGCTTCAATCAGACTCCGAAAATAATTTCAATTTATTTTCATGTTAGGTAGATGGAGCAACTTAGATCTTTCCTGTTAATACAATATAATATGATATTTGTAAGATCAATATTAACGCTTGAGTAAGGGACTAATTGAGTATGCAACTGGGACATCTAAATGTTTAAACAGATTCAATGATTGCGCGATCTCAAAATGATCTTCTAACAAATGAAGCTCGAAATCTAAGTTATCTGAAAATCTGACAATTGAACAAACGGCCAAAACAATTGACATGTTTAAAATTTATCAATTTCGCTAGACGCACGGAGTATTGATTTATCGCATTGATGTATAGGTGCAGTCTGGCATTACTTCATAGGTGCATTATTAATCGAGTTATCCGTGCGACAAAGCCTGTAAACTTGTAATACCGAGGGTGAATGTCATTCCACTCGGATACCTTAAGACGAACTTATTATCTGACAGACTCGATCTTTTCACCGATGATTATTAGAATAATTTCGCCGCCAAGTTCCTTGTACTAGGTGATAGTCGAATCCTCGTCGCCTCGCGCCCACCGTGGGATTAGCCTCGAGCTCTTTCACTCGTCGGCGTGACCTTAAGTGCGTATAATTACAATGCAAGACTTTTCTCCGATAGTATTCGATGAAGAGCTGCGTACACGTCGTGTCTTTCATCTTTTATTTTCTCCGTATTAAACTTTCATCTGACGCGCATATAATATACAATATATTTTCAATATTTCGGTAATTCCAACAAATGCACGCGCCTCTCACTTTTATTTAATCATTATAAATGAAGCTAATAATAATTATAAAAGAAAGTGCAGAGATCTGAGGAAGAAAAATTGAATCGACCCGCGGAGCCTGGTAAAAGTATGAATAACAAGCTCCATTAGGTGAGGGCGCGATCGTTGGATTAACTAACTCCTAACCCTCGGTTTAGATTTCAAAAGGGAGCTTCATTAAAAGCCTCGGGGAGCGAGTAATAGCGAGCAAGAGCGGGCCCGAGCGAGCGAGAGCGAGCGACAGCTGAATGTAAACCTCTTCCTCTCTCTTTTTCTCTGCATCGGGCTCGCTGGTACGGGTAAAAGTCAAGGATCGCGGCGCGTCTCCAGGGAGCCTCGCGCTGGCCGTGCGGCGGACTCTCGCTCGTGACCTCGCGACTCGCGGCTCGCGGCTAACGGCTCCGAGGGCGCGAGCGTGCCCTGGTGCACGGCCCGCGCGAACCTGTCTCGGCGATGATGAGCAGCGCGACTCCAAGTGCACGACCTCACGCCGACGTCTTCCCTTGCAGTTTGGCTCGATCTTACTTACGGTCATTGTGCTCACGACCATTGTACGATTAGTTTTCACATGTTTTTTCTCCGTATACAATGCTTCTTCCCTCGTGTTACTGTAAATAAATAAATTAAGTAATTATCCATCATGTTAATTAAATAACGAGCTGATAGTTTAATTAAATTGATTTTGAAAGCTTCATTATCCATTCACTGCAGGAAGATTTACCTCGTAAAGGGATAGTTGAAAAAATTATTTATTAAAATGTTCATTTTACTTATCCAGTCACAGGATGAAACTCTTACTAAAGTATTATATTTTATTATATTTCATTAATAATATATTTTAATAGGACACATACACATTCTTTCGTAATAAAAACTATTAATAAATAATCCTGTTTTGTGTTGCAGAAGAATATGCTTATCTGATTAAATGAAACGAACATTTCACATGTTATTCTGGATAAATAGCGCATTACATAATTTTAATAAAAATGTAAAGATGGTCAATAAATATTGAAAGGAAAAAATTCTTACAATCTTCGGCTACAATTTCTTTCTAAAAAATAAATATTTAATGCAGTACGTACACATTTCTGCACATAATGGATTAAGATGCACTAAATAAAATTGGTAGATAAGGGATAAAAGTGAGAGAAGAAAAATGATCAGATTTGAGGAGAAAAAATCAGGCTCATCTCTGGAGTATAATTTCTGGTTTGCGTCGAATCTCCCTACCTACTGCTGCAATTTACAATCTTCGGCTCTGCAAGCGCACATTCGCAAGAGTCGAGAAATATTCTGAATTTATAGATTCTCTACGAGGCGCGAGAGGCGCGAGCGAACATCGGCCGCGCGATGATTATTATCCTCGATTCACTTTCACGCGCCCTCGGGTCGTCGGCGCGCGTTTTCTTTACTTGGCGGATTCGCGGATAGCGCATGCACGGATGGCGACGAAACGATCATCGAGCACACTTTTCGTAATCTTATCGTCACTGAGATCGACGCCGCAAGGAAATTCAAGCGACCGCTCGGTATTTATCTCAAGTGCCATCTGACTTCCAACAACCAAATGTTAAGGACAGGCTTTCGTGTTCTCTGTAACCTTTACAATTATTATACACATTTTCCTTTCAAGCTCTTTATATATTCAAATTTTTCTAATTATTATTTCAATTAATATTATTCCTCAGATCAATATTCCAGCTTATAATAATGAACAATAAATTAGCTTAAAAGAATAGAAATATATTGACAATTAATTACGAGTGTAACGTCAAATGCTAGCTAGGTAAGAGATTTAAATACTTTCAAGCAAATGCTATCTTGAAGGTTATCCGTATTCTTCATCGCATCTTCTATGCCAAAGCAATTTTCTGCTCGCGGAACCGCGTCAAAAGCTACAAGCGTTCTTTTATCTTATTATTGCTTATGAGCAATTAACTGCTGATTTTTAACAATGACTGCTGATAATATTGCAAAACAATTAATTAATGATAGTGATAATCCTGAAAAGTTATTTATATAAGAATTAAGAATCCATCGTAAGTCTAATGCACATACGCATTAGCTAGTTAGCTTCAGCTGATGTTCAGGAACTTTAACACAGGAATGAAGGCAGTCTTATGTTTAGATTTTGCTCACATTTACCGATGCGCTCTATTACCGCAATATATGTTTTGTTTTCTTTTCTTTTTTTTTGTTTTTCAATTGCACTTATTTTATTGATTTAAGAATATTGACGGTTACGTGTTTACTTTGCATAGAGTAAACAAGTTGTTCTCAGTCAGATCAATCAGTTTTGACAACGTAAAAATTGTGCAAAATTTTGTTTTTGAAAGTTGTGACTTATCTGATTTTTATATAAGAATGTAATAGTTTACATCACTGCCTGATCACCTGTCAAAATTAGCAGTTAAAAGGCACAAAAGCACACTGTAGAGTTTGCAAATATTTTCGAAAGTATCTTAATGTGATAATAGGTTGCAAGTTACTGACATAATATATGCTGATGTGATTCAATTTGCTTATATCATCCAGCTCATATCTCTTTTACATGATTTATAGGTTTAATCGAAAAAAATGTCATTTAATTAACTAATTTAGCTAACTATACTGCTTTTACCTCTTTTATGTAGATTAGGCTAAATTTAGTGACGTATTCATTAGGAATGTGCATGTACCATGTTTACCTCGCTTTAAACTTCAATGCTAGAAATTTGCATAAAAATAATGCTGTCGGCCTGCATTATTCTCCATTTGTCAGTTGTTGTCTACACAATTCGATATGTTGTTTTGTTTTTTTTCTGCAATCTTTTTTCTGAGATCCATTTGATGAATATCAAAATGGATGTTGCGTTACTTTGATACCAGCATGCAGAAAGTAGGTCGATTTTTATTTTTGTTCCAAATCACTTTTGTTAAATAACTGGCGCGACCCATTAAATTTCGTAACGTGACTGTTTGTTTTTTCAATGGGTTATTCATTACGCATTCTTTTTTTTATAGCTCTACTATCCCTGTATATATATATACATGTATTCACACTTTTACTGGAGAATTTGAATCGCCTATTATCAATGTAAATGTTATTGTGATGTTAAAATATTTAATGATTTGGCCAATCAGTTAAATTGTTCTTAAGTGGAATATTTAAATGAATTGTTCGCCACCTGCACTGGAGACTAATAGAGTTGTGAAGCCAAGCAAGTCACGCCCGAATTTGGTAGGATTGCATCTGAAAGGCAGAGGTGGTTAGAGCTAATCGAAATTCACGTGGCATTCATCTCAATTGTGTCGAGCCACGGAGAGCATTAATGGAGACGTTCGCGCATGCGTAAGAAGCCTGCTGTATAATTGGATAGCGCTGCTCGATAAATTTAATGAAGGCCGCCAGAGCAGGATCGATCATTCGAGTCCGCTACTCGAATATCGGATAATATTAGAAGATACCTTCTAAGAGTAGGCTATATAGCCTACTCTTGCTGTTCTATGCTGGCCTTTCGGTAGATATTGAAATACCGAATAAAGATCTCAATTATGATATATCAATTTCAGAGGATGGGGGATGACCAGGAAACTATATCGAAATGTTTGATTTTAATTATTTATTATTTAAGTTAGCAAATTTCAAATATTTAGAATTACCTATTATAATTTAATCAATTTATTTGTTTGTTCTTGTATAATGTGCAATAATTAACTGTAGACAAAGATCGATATATTAACATTAGTATATTCAAACCTTTGAAAATGACGGAGTAAAATAATAATTAAAAGATTAATCGACATATAATTTGTTAAAAAAATTTAAATTAGCGTGAAATTTCATCCGACGTGATTGTACATATTATATCTTTTTTTTGCAAAGCAGGAAGAAACCGGCAGCGTCCAACGTTGCGACACGCTAATACGCGCGTTCGGCAAAGTCTTTGACGGACGAACCAGCGTGCTCGGTATTTCTTCCTGAGTCGAGTAGTTGGTTACAATGCCGCAGATCGCTATCTACAGGCGCTTGCCGCTCTAGATGCGAACCGATAAGTAGTCACCACCGCTAAATGCGCGCCAATTTTCATTGCAACCTATAGTGCACGCACTGCTCGAAGACGTCGCAAGAGCGATCCGCAATATAATTCGAAAGTACGATCCTCGGAACGTGTTCGCTTCTAACTCTAGAATAGAATATCGCTCAGATTTAGAATTCCGAGAATTGCGTAAATTATTAAGCTAACGGCGCTGTCAACTCGAAGGGAAAGATGAAAAGAGCTTGAGAATAAAATAGAGAGTGCAGTGAGCAAGGACGAGACGTCGCGTCAACGGCCCGCCGGGCAAGGAGTGTCGCACGACGTGCCGTCAGGCGCAGCGTTAGCCTGCAGCCGTGCAGTCGATTCCATCGATCTCGCGTGCAAATTTCATTGCGCGAGACTCCGACGGTGTCCATGGATATGTCGCGCATCTGCCCTCTGCTTTCTCCCTCCGCTTCAACGATCCATTGCTTGCAGCTGAACTCAAACTGACGGCTGATTTATGCTTTCGACGTTATTCGCTAGATTTTTTATTCCCACCTAGCAACTTTTAAAAGATTATTTTAATCCTTTCATTAAGGCTGTTTTTTTAAAGAATTTAAGTACTAATTGCGCATCAAACGGGACAGACGGTAGGGCAATGAGCGAAGGGAGGTCTAAATAATAAATTTTCCAATATGGCATCCTCTAATGGCATCATTTACGATATATCGTAACGGGTCTCTCTACCACCCTGACACTTGAATGTGGGTAAAATATCCGCGGCTTTGACAGACGGAGCTATGAGTGCTTTCGCCCAGCATCGACTTGTCTCATTCGACACTTTGACATGTTCGCGAACGTTTCGGCGCTATTGCGATCGATCATCCAAATTGCTGATTAGACCGGACGTGTACACGACGCTCTTTTTTTTTAAACTTTAAACGTTTAATTAACTCGTTCGGGCGATCGACACGTCGACGTTGCTCGTTTAAAAGTACGATGGCATTGCACTGACAGCGCTAGCTGCTTCAAATGACACAGCTGCCGTTTATTTGAACGAGTTAAAATCAGCCAATTGAAAAATAGTTACCGTACTATTCTCACTGGTAAAATAGCTCTTAAAAAAGAAAGCGAGACGTTCTCATACTTAATCATCGCTAAAAGGCAAAAATCATGATTTTATAATCACCCATCCTTTGACGAATGCTTCGCATCCGCTCATCAATCCTGTACATTATAGAACCGGAAAAACGTCCATTCGATTTATAATATTACATTTTTTCACATTTTTTCCAATATTTATTTCCATTGATTAAGTAATTAAAGACAACGGATTTGAGTAATTTTCTTAGGTAATCAAGCATAAATAATTGTCAAATAAATACTTGCCATCAAACTAAATGAGCATCGTGCACTAAGAAAAACGAATTAATGACTAAAAAACTGTTTGATGTATGTTCCGTAAGTGAGAATCTCAATTACATAATTCAAGACTTACCAGTCGAATAAGATTATATAAAATTAAGAGCTGATAATTTTTTAAGTAATTAAATCAACCTTATCCTCGGTCTGAAAAATGTAATTAATCATGATCGTAAAAAACGTTGAATTCAATTTTGCGATTTCTAAGAAGACACCTGTACATTTCTGGTAAGAATAAACTTGTTCTTCTAAAGCATTAAATCTGCAACAGTGTCACGTAAAATTACTTTTAAAGCGCATCCACGCAAACATCTTTTGAGGCGGGAAATATACACAAGCCAGTGGTGACCGTAATGGATGCAAAGTTTCAAGTAACCGCAAATGCCTCGTAAAGAAAAGAAAGTCCGAAGAAATGCAATGCGAATTATGAATCTCTATAGCAGTAAAAGGCAACTGCCAGATTTCTAATACAAATATTCGATCGCGAACAATAGTATCATGTTGTCCCCCGAAAACCGGCAGGAATGCAAATGCTTCGCCACAACCCTCGACTTATCTCTCCTGTTTACTCAAGCCAAGACAGATTGGCGAGCTCACCTTCTCGGCGTTTTCTACGCTGTTTTGCAGCCTATTGGAATTAAATAGTTGGACCTATAATGTGAAATTACTTTTAGTTGAATTTCATTAAGAAGAACAGGTTATGAAGGGGTACAATTCTTTAATTGTCGATGAAAACAACTTGTTACAGATTTTATTCGATAATATTTGTTGAAAGGGCTCTTTATCTTTCTAGCAGAATGTACTATAAAAGCCAGCTGTAAAGTAGCGGAGGCACTCTAGATGTTTTTAAATTGTCGCTTGCAGGGAAGATTTTGCAAATGTAAGAGCGAAATAAAAATGGTGTATATCAATATTTTACATAAAACTTGTGCTGCAATAATGCTTAAAGCAAAGATAATTTTTATGAAATAAATTCCATGGGCTACTCTCAGAATGTTTATATTTGACAGAATATAATTTTAATACTCGTGAAAGCGCGCGGAATTTTGACGAGAAACAGCATGTACAAGGTCTTTTTACGCGCCAAATAGCTCTTACGAAGGCCACAAAACGTAATGACAGTGTCCCTTATTATTTGGTGGCTTTGAATGAAGCGTCATGCCGAGCAGTAAAATGGCAGAAAGACGCGGAAAAGCTTTTTTTACGAGCGTTTGCGCGCGTTTCCCGTTAAAAATTTGTTTGCAAAGGGACCGAGATCGTGCGAAAGCTCTCGCTGCATTTCCTATTAGTACGACGTTCGCGTGACACTCGAATGCCTGCCTCTGATTCGATGCTCTTCTTTCATGTTGCAGGTGTTGCGGCTACCTTCGTACCGGGCCACTGCGAGGAAAAGGTGAGTTCACTTGGGCAACGCTTTATAACCTTGCCGCTGGCATTGCTTTTGCTACTACCGGCTGTTCAATCAAAATGAGAAGCGTTGGGCACAAGCGCACGATTTTCCAAGTATCGACATTGCTTTTTTAACGAACCTACTGCACCATTTCAATTTTTTTCTCGCTATTTTTTTTACAATCCACAAATTTTTTAAATTTAAGAGAAACTCCTGGTAAACACCATATATAGAGGTGCTCACACTTATTAAAAGTAGATAGGTGAAGTGAAAAAAGTTGGTAGTGGTAAGGCGGATTCAAACACTACGCAGACAACAATATATTGGCTTTTCATTTTCATTTTGTGTAAATAAAACTAGAATTTCGAGCAGTTATAAAAGCCGAGATGAATTAAAAAATGTTACATGTTAGAGACAGTGAATAAAAAGACGCTGCATGTTTGGAACGAAAATAGGACAAGCAGGGGTGGTATCTGGGTAGGCTTAAGCAGCAAGTGCATAGCTGCAGCTGCAGCTCGCGCAAGTCGGGCGCTTGGACTTGGGCGCTTACATCCGCGTTAGCTTGCTCGCGGCGGCGTAGGAGCGAGAGAGCAGCCAGGGAGCTTCCGGCGGCGTTCATCAGATTGGCAAGACAATGGGATATGCCGTGACGCAATGGTATTATGGAAGCGGCGCGGGCTCTCTCGGGTCCTGCTGCTCCTCCTACCTCGTCTTCGTTTGAAATCACGCGCAGAGAGGCGAAATTTAGCGCGCCGCGCAATTCCCTCCCTCCCAGCCTCCTCCTGCAGTCTCGCGTGTGTACTCGCATGTTTTTCCCGGGACTATTCCGCTTGCGGAAGTCGTCGAGGGCTTATATTGGTCCTCCGCTCGTGAACCGATTTCGCCATTGGCGCAGGCCGAGGCCTATGTAATTTCCACTTCCTTGCATTAACGTTAGAGCCGAGAGTACAGTTTCTTTATTACATCATTCGCAATATCGAATTTACCACTTTTTTCCCATTTTCCTTTTTTCCTTTCCTGCGCCCCCACAAATTCTCACATTTTCTTCACACCAAACGTGATCATTTTGAGCAGGAGAAATTAATACGCGCACGGTCAGGGCCAAGGAAGTGTCGATCGCGACTATTGCATGCGGGCCCGAGTCTGGAGGAGGCGGCGACGCTCGCGGAAGCCCGACCCGTCGTTAATGCCTCGCTTCCTATATTTTTCCACAGCTCATTAACGTGGCGTGGGTACCTCTCGCGCCAACTGCGTTGGCTCATCCTCGTCTTCGCGGCCTATTACGTGTTCAACCTTTCGCCTATCACTCTCCGCTCTCCGGCTACTCTTTATCGTCGTTTCACGCGGCTCGAGCTACAAACTAACTTTCGGTGCTTCGAGGTGTCATTCTTTTTTTACTCACCATTTTCTCGCGCAAACGGCTCTTTTTTCGCTTTTACTTTCTTTCCGACGCGACTTTTAAAAGGAAAAAACTAATTGTAGGCTTGCGTTGCTTGCTCGCGTCTTCGACCGGAGAGATTTTCGAGGAATTTTAAGAAGCCGCAACTTAAGGCTGACTTATGATTTTAAAATTTAAGCTGTTACTTCATTATCTTCGATTGAGCTCCACTCTTGATGCCATTAACTTTTTTAATTACTTGCCCACTCCATTATTTCATCTCATAATTATGTTGCAACGATCGTTATTGAATTATGTAAAAATTGAATGTTCACGAAGCTATTTTTTGCAATTGAGTATAATAGAGATTCGCTTAAAAGCGCAATAATAAAAATTGAGTAAGAAAGGCGTGAATCGATAAGAAAGTAGTAAAGATCAAAGGCAAAGATAGGGTGGCTCGCGAGTCGCGACGGACGTTATCCAACGTTGGCGGAGCTTGCGTAAGTGCGGGCGCGCGCCTCGGATTATCCGCGATTCCGGTCCAGGAGGGCAGGCCGGCAGGCCTTCGCCGCCCCTCCCATTGCATCAGCGATATGAGTTCGCGCCCAACGGAACGTGGCCGGAGATCCCGGGGGCCCGATACGCGCGCAAAAGTATGCTCCTCATTTTTTTCGCGTCCACGACTCCGCTTTTTCCTCGCTCGCTTCGCCGGCTTTTTTCCGCTCCCGCAGTCGAACCGTGACCGCATCGATTTAACGATCGTTTAACTCATATTTCACGCCGGGCTGGACTCGTCGGGGCCCGCTGCGTCCGCGATCGAGTCTCATTCGATCGACGCCGCCGATAAAATTATCTAACACGTGTATTACTCACGGTTTTTCCATTTTTTTCATTACTTATCTCCTCGTGCTGATGCAAGAGGATTATGCTTTATTGTTTTACTATGACAAAATTAAACTTTTTCTGCCTCCATTTATTTTCAACTTAACGTTATTAGTAATCTTTCAATCAGTTGCCGGAAACTCAGGGGTTTTCCTACTAATAGTACAGAATATAAAAATAAAAATAAATGTTGAAATTTGAACTAGAGATAAAATATAAAATTATTAATACACTAGATAAATTTCTTATTGTGTATAGATTCGTGTATTTCTCGAGTATACTATAACTTTCCAGGAGAATTTAATCAACGTTCGAGATTTAATTCTGTACTTGTATCTGATTTAAATGTTTCATTTAAGTACAAGTTTTTCAGATTTTATGATCAAGCATTGGGTTCTCTGACACATTGAACTGGAAACAAGTAATGGAAGATAATCGCGTTTTAATAATTTTAATACAATTTTTAACTGTATTGTTTTTCCTTTTCTCCTGGACTTGTTATCTGAATATTAATCAGAATAAGGGGCTACCTTCAACAGCGATACATTTCAATATTACTACTAACCGAATGATAGAAAGATGTCTTCATATTAAACTTATTAATGTGTCTTTTATTGTATAACAGCTCAAAATATACTTTTCTGATTACTGGAAAGTTGTTCTTATATCAAGAGACGCGGCATTTTTATAACTTCAATACAAAAAAATAATATATACGTATAAGTGATACCCGTACTGAAATAAAATTTCTATAAAAATCTGAAGAAGTAAGTCTTTGTGAAAGTTTAAGTTTTCCTAAATTTGCAATGTACAAAGTAGTAAATTAGCAAGAGTTTAAAAGGTGAATCAAAGCGAGTAATATTAAATTAAAAACCAGCAACCTGATAAACAACAACTAGATGAAGCAAAACTTTTTAATTGTGTTGCGAAAATATTTGCTTGAGCAAAGTGAAGAATCAAGGAACGTCTGAAAGTTTTCATTAAACTTACCGCAAGGAATTCACATAAACAATTCAGTAGCTTTAATTCATTTTAGTCTTTGAGCAAAAGAAATGCATAACGCGTAAAATATTATTTTTTGATTACAATTTATTAACGCTCCTAATTAATAATAAACAGCTCGCACATTCTTAATGCAGTCGAGTAGGATGAAAATAGAAAAAATGAACTTTCATCAGCAAGATAGTGAAAAAAGCGAACCAGCTCGCAATTAAAATTACTGGCAGTATCCTCCTACCGGGCTACGCAAGTTCCTCGGCTGTTTTTCATTGAGCATTCTTGTCCGCTCGCACGGGCCGATCAAGATTAGCGATCGGCTCGCTGGAAGCGTCTCTGCGCCGCAGTTCGCTTTTCATCCATGCACAGCCTGCAGCGTCTGCCACGTGCGCTAGCAAAATAGGCCTTTCCCTTCGAGACCTTGGCGCTCTCGAACTGGAGCAACGAGGCTGCATTCGGCGCTTGTCTAGCCGCATACCGTTGCTAAATTTCGACAGTCGAAAGATGAACCTCTTATTTTCCTGCTTTTTTTCTCTATTTTATGCGCAGCATTATGAATAGTGCGACAAAGCATATTAATATAAAAATAATGATGTCATGCAGATATAACTATTTAATCGATTTAAGGAAATTTGAATCTATCGGAAAATTTACAACACGATTAGTAAAAATTATGTGCGAAGTATAGTAAATGAATAAAGTTATTAGATTTGCAATAAATTACTAGATTTATATCAAAATAACAATATTTTTATAACTTTTTACTGCAAGTCTAACAGCTTTCAACGATTAACCAGTTTATATATATTTTTTCTAGTTAAATAACAGAAAACATATAAAATAAAGTTTTGGAAGATTTATGATTTTGCCGAAAAAATACGCAGATATTAATGCTTCCGCAGTATATTATAGCGGTGCATAAATATCAATTGAGTTAGAGTAGTGCAAATGAATGTTGTAGAGGAAAACGTGAATACCAAGGGAATATAGT
The DNA here is from genome assembly GCA_900480045.1 of Eurytoma adleriae. NCBI lineage: Eukaryota > Metazoa > Arthropoda > Insecta > Hymenoptera > Eurytomidae > Eurytoma > Eurytoma adleriae. The sequence continues at coordinate 181,210 of UXGC01000108.1, forward strand.
TAGCGCCTTGACGTAGGCAGTGAAAGGTAACTGCTAGCAAGAAAGGTTGCCGTTCGGCGGGCGCATGTTGATGTTCCATTTAAGCATTTCTGCCGTTTCCGCCGGTCGAGGTATGCTTACGCGATTCAGTCGAAAAGTACTGGTAAATGAAGCAATAAACGTCGAGCTCCTCTTCCTTCTTTTATCATCTACTTAATTATCGCACCGCCTCACCTTTTGGCATAACTTACATTCGAAGGAGGTATTATGCAGAGGCACGCGCGATGAGTATCTCGCTGCTGTTGGAAAAGCGCTTGGGTTCCCACGCATTCGCGCGGTGCTGCGTGATTCCAATAGCGAAGCGCAGACCGCGGATCGCGGAGTTTTAGAGCCGACGTCGGATAACAATAAGACGAATCGCGGCTGAGAGAAACTCGGGCGCGAGAAATGACATTGTGTGCGCGCGCCAGCTACCATGAAAAGATGGCTGGAAAGCCGAAAGAGCATCTTCCGACGGTGCTTCCGCCGAAGCGCGCCAACTCGATCAGGAAGGGAAGAGTGAGCTTTTACGCGCGACGCGTGCCGCGCTTCCGCAATTCGGAACTGCGTTCTTTGCATTTTTTTCACCGCCTTCGTTTCTTATTTGCACATTTTAATCTAGGCATGTATCTATCATTTGATTTTGACTAATTGTATTTTTTTTACAGACGTCACACGATGAAGAAAGAGCACGGCTACCAGAATTTCTCTCCGAGCTGGACGTGGCGAGTGCCGAAGCATCGGTGGAAGATGTTAAGGCCTTAAGGAATATAGTCAAAAGGCTTGCACCGGAAAAGAATGGCGAGTACTTAGGAATCCAAGGTCTTACTAACTCTGTATATTAACAAATGGCAACTACATTTATTTTAAATAACATTTTTAAAATATTTATGTGTAATCTCTTCTTAGTGTTCTTTGGGAACAAGAACCTTTTAAGAAAATGGCTTAAGGGAGCTGGTACAGTGCTTTTTTAATTAAGTTGTTTAAATTAAGTAATTCATTTAGTAATTAGTAAATAATTATAGCACGAGTGCAAGCACTTTATAAATACGCATGATTCTCACAATGCAATTAACATTACGTCAATTCTAGTTTACGTTTAATTAAAGCTTTTGCATGACATTATATTACGCTTTTCTTATACGAATAAATGTATGTTTAAATACTGAATGTCAGCATAAGTAGTTATTACGTAATTTAATTAAAAAGTAAGTGAATTTCTGTAAAATGTGTTACATTAATTTTGTATTTTAGAAATAACGGGTCAACCAGGGGTGGACTACCCAGCGTTAACAACGATTCCCGCCACCTCATTCAGTTGCCGAGGTCAAAAGGGTGGTTATTACGCTGATTTGGAGACAAATTGTCAAGTAAATAACAATTTTATTTTAGCAATACTTATTTTTGTATAAATATGTACTAAAAGTTTACATTTTTAGGTTTTCCATATATGCGACAATGGGAGGAAGATCTCATTCTTGTGCCCGAATGGCACCATCTTTCAACAGTCGCAATTAATTTGCGACTGGTGGTTCAAGGTGGATTGCAGCAAATCCGCTGAGCTTTACGAGCAGAGCGCCGAACTTCTTGCCGAAGAAGAAAGAAAGCGCATTGAAAACAAGAAAATGAACTCTGAATTCCATAGAACCGACAATGACGATAACAGTGAGCAACGTTTCTTCCAAAATACTAATTATGATGGACGACAAAATGGCAGAATGAACCCGTATGGTCAGTCTGCAACACAGAATCAATTACCTAATAGTCAGAATGTAAAAACAACGCCGTCATTTGATCCTAATCAAATATATGAGAAACAAACGACTAGATCAGGAAATCAAGGATCTTATTCAATCAAAGATGATTATAATAAACCACAAAATAATAGACAACAAAACCAACTTATCGCAAATGATGGAAAATCAAGTCAAAGTAATATCTATGATCAAAGAGGTTCAAATAAGTACTACAATAATCAAATTAAATCTAGCCAAGAAGATGAGTATTATGGCTCAGCTGCAAATGTGAATGCTCAACGAGAGGATAAACAAAATATTAAACAGTCTACAAAACCACGAACTTTTACCCGGCAAAATTTCAATGTACCTATTCAAAAAGTAACACCAGCGTACACGGAAACTACTACTTTCCGTACATCAACTTCCAGTCCTGTAAAAGAATTTCAGCACCTGGCTGAAAGTGCATCTTTTGCAACGAATCGTGGCAATCGATACAAGCCTCATAGCACCAATCAATTTAACAGTTTCTACTCCAATAATAAACAATCAAGCTCTAATGCAGAACTATCTCAACCATCTACAGCAGCAACGACTACTGTAAGCTCGTTAAAGGATAGAAGTAGTCCGCACAGTTTCGTCCGATCTCGTGTAGGTATACCTGCCTACCCGGGACCTACATTTACCCCTATTTATAAGCCTAGGACAACTACCGTATCGCCAAGGGAAGCTCCGACCACTACTGAGCGAGCTTACACAAATACAGATTTCTATAGATCAGGTTCTCAGGAACAATCTTCTACTTTCAGCAACTATGAAACAACTACTTTATATCCCGAATACACGACTTCAGATTCGAAAACAGCTTATACTACAAGAAACTATGAGGACAGAAATACCAATGCAGGTCAAACCTTATTCAATAATGAACGCTATACTACAGCTATTCCGACTACGGAGAGGCCCTATTATACAAGAGATTTTTATAGAGAAACGACAACTCCTGCAACAACTACAATATATTATGACAATACTCAAACGACAACACGCTACAATGATAATTATTCAGGATCTTTTACAACCGTGAGGCCTGTTTACACTGATACTTACAATCAAAATACTGTATCTTCGAATACAATTGAGGAAAACGGAAGTACGACGCCTACTGCTCCATACTTTGAAAGCATTCAGGCCCAAGATACTGCTCGTTTTGGATCAACCAAATTCTCAACGAAAAATCCTGAACTGCAGTCGCAAACATACAGATCAAATTTGATCAGCGCATCTACAGAAAAACCAAGACGAATCGAATTCAATAAGACGTATGACTCAACTATTCCTCGTCGCACTCTTAATCCTTACGATACAAGCGTGACATATCAACACGGAAAAATAATGTCTACATTAGGACCGTACATACCGTTCACTAAAAATTACGCTTATACAACGACTAGCACAACCCCAAAGCCAAATTACACGCCGACTGCTTCTAATTATAATCAAATATATAATAATTTAGTGTCCAAACCTTCGCAAACATTTGTTTCCTCAAATTACGGTAAATCAGGAAGCAGAGCAACTTACTTACCGGAAAAGACTACGCAGCCTTCATTTGTGACTGAGAAAAGCATTCTTGATAATAGACCAGCCAATGAAAGAGAACATGCATTAGAAATGTTAAAGTCTCTTCAAGGGCTTGAAGGTAATGCCCCTAATTTAAATTTAAATAACGTGAATACAACTAGAACTGGTTTGGAAATACCAAGTTCTTCAGGGCCGTCTACGCTGCACACTTTGGCATTGTATTTTGCGAATGCAGACGATAGTGAAGATAGCGAAAGACCTACAGATGCTGCAGTAAATGTGCCGTACTTTGAAACAACAGCTAATCCAGTCGCAAAGAAAAATACTTCGGTTGTAGAGTTTCCAGCAAGTATTTTGACGCAACATACTATAAGTTCTTATATTGAATTATTTAACTTAAACAATGCTCTTGAAAACAATATAACTGGAGATACAAGCTACGATAACAGTGATGAAAATTTAACTGATGAAGATACAAGTGATTTAGATATACAACAAAGCGAAGGACCCTTAGCCGGTGTTAAAAAGTCAAACAATACGAAACTGAGAGAGTTAGCTCAAGTTTTCACACAAGCCTTATCGGCTTACTTGCAAGATCCAGATACATTTAAAAAAGTATTAACTGAAATAAGGCCAACGGAACCACCGCAAACTATCGAGAACGAAGTAACTACAGCGTCTCCGACTACTACGGAAGACTATCCATCGGTTACCAAAGAAAAAGATGAAGTTCTTGACTTTTCGGATGACATAAATGGTATACGAAGACGAAGACCTACTACAACTTCTTTCCCCGAAACCACTACTATAAGAGAATCGTTTGAAAATACAAGGGAAACGACATATCAGCCATACTATACACCTGAGTACATTTCAACAACTACACCCTATCCCGACGAATCATTAAATGAAGCTCAAAGTGGTTATATCCACCAACCAAATGATCAAGAAGACAAGAAATTTTCTTATCAAATTAATAATATTTTTGATTCTAAAAAAATACACGAAACTCAAAATTATAAGTCTTCTACTACTTATAGTGCAAGTTCTGGCAATTCAGGCAAGGATTATGAAAGCTACTTCCCCAATGAACCAAATAAATATGGAGGTTTTCAAAATAATTCGGCAAATACTTACTCTCCATACGGAAAATATGTTAAACCATTAAATTCCACACCAATTAGCGACAATTACGTTGCTTCTTCTACACCAGCTACTTACGAAGTGCTGGCACCGCAAAGTTTTGCACCTAGTAAGTCTAACGCAAACGTAGACAATAAACTGCGTGAAGATTTGACGCCTCCCGCATTTCCAAGTTACTCAACTTCAAATACTATCAATGCTGTTTCAAGCGGTACAGTAAATTACAAACCAACAAATACCGGAAATACCGGAAATACCGGAACATCTAGCAGCAGCGTGACGCCTGTATATAAAAGAACCCAAGAAAGTACTTCTACTACTAAGGAACCATTCAGAATACGATATTACGATACTACGACTAATCAGCCACCATCAGAATCTCTTGTAACAGCTAGTAGCATTCATTCCAGTTACGGAAACAATTACAACAGTCCGGATAATAACTACCGACAGAATGAGAACTCGGTAAATAATAATAAATTTACTAATTCGATAAATCATCACTGGACGTCGTCACCTACAGTGACGCAGCTGTGGGAAACTACTGTTTTTATTGATCCAGATCACATAAACCGAGGTTTAGATAATGATCCTAAGAACACACAGTCTAACAACGTCGATTATAGAAGTACAACTTCCTCGATTAAAGATGATTTTCTGAACAACAACCAAAATAACGATGCGCAAAATGCAGTTACGCCGCAAAGCTTTAATGCTGACCAATCAACGCCCTGGCAGTGGGCATCAAACAGTGACGCGCCAACTGCTTTTTCGCTGTTTCCTAATATATATTCAAGTAACGAAAATACCGCTACACCTACTCCAACGTATACAACGAGATCTAGTATAACAACAACAATTACTTCTTCAATTACCACAACAAATAATGTTCCCACTCGGGATTCTAATTTTCCTTCAAGGATAAGCGTTTACAATGTGACTGAAAACGAAATCCAAAAGGCTCAAGAAATGTTCGGAAACCTTAATGAAACTAGCTCGAATACATTAATGAAGGTAATGAAACAAGCTGACAGCAATGCTACAGTCCGACAGCTTGTGTTACTTTTGATCAGTCACTGTAACGGACCCATGAACAAGACTATGGAAGAAGAAAAAGAACAACTTTTGAATGCTTTACTGCGAATGCCCGTAAATGAATTTACTAGCGAAGAGTCCCGAGAACTAATTAAAGGCATCAGTAAATTGCATTTGCCAATTGGACGATCTGTAAGTGAAAACACAAGTCCCACGACTACTGACATATCAACGACAACTCCTGTAGCAAGTCAACCATCGGTAACAACGTTCAGGAGCCGATCCGGTCGAAAATTTAAAAGCACCACGGTGAAACCGATTACATCCTACTCAAAGGCCACTTCACATAATATCGCCGACAGGTCCGACAGGCTTGCAGCATCAGAGTCAAGAAGTGCCGTAGCATTAGAGGAAGGAACTGCCTCTGATAATAGAGCGCTTGATCTTCTTAGGTCTCTGTATAGTATAGCCGCCAAATGGGGTTGAACAAACGGTAATAATTGGGTAACATGATCGCTCGCAGGTTGTCTATTTATTTTCTACAATCCAAAAATTAAGATTAAATTATCGCTTTTTTAAATAAATCATTTTAATTCTTTTAAATATTTTTCAAAACTAGTTCTCTTACTGATGGAAGATGTATATTTTTTATAATATTGAAAAAGGACTTTGAGGAGCTGTCGTGTATCCAGTTATTGTTTTTAAACAATTATTGGCCAGCATAAATGGACTAAGTAACTTTTAGCGATAATTATTGTTCAAGAAACTCGAGGACTCTGGCTCGACGAAATCAATTCTTGTATAATAAGTAAAAGCATTTAAGCTCAATATTTATAACTGCGCGACTTGATAAATCTTTTATTGTCGCAATAAAGCAGTTTTATTTAATGAGAATTAATTAAAATCAGAAACTATAATTGAAAGTTGTAAAGAAGAAACAATGTTAAAATAAATGTAAATCGTGAGAGAGTCCTCTTCTTGAGTTTCGACCTCGCGACATTTAAATGAGAAATCAGTTTGTCATTCTCGTTCCTAAATATAATTTGTTGTATACTCTGTTCTCTGCGTCTGAACAGTTACCACAGATATACGTACACATCTAAACTTAGCGTAGTTGATGAGAAACTCTGTTCCCTGAATACTTATTAGCTTGTATGTCGAATTGATAAAATCCTGAAAATAAAATAAATGACTACTCCCCTAATTTCAGGGAGAGAAATTTTATAAATATGTGTACTAGAACATAGTGCATGAATTTTACTATTATTTTATTCATGCTAGATGTTCCGTCTCAGGTGAAATTATCATTATAAAAAATCACAAAAAACTATCCTCGTCTTCATGAAATTGAATCTAAATATCACCTTAATGTAACAATCTATTTGGTGAAATTAATAAAATTAAGATGAGAAAATAATAGTTAAACAATTCGTTTTTAAAGCGTAGGCTAATTAATATCGAGACGTTTGCGAAGAACGAGAAAAGCAGCTGGATAAATATCCGCCATAACGAAAATGTTAATTATATAAGACCGTTAAAAATCAAAATTATTTATTCCCTTCCCATTATAATTATTATTAAGTCAAAGTTTATTAAGACTTGAGAGAAAAATGTATTATTAAAGGTGTACGGTGTCGGTTCAACAAAAATTTAAGAAAAATCGATTGTCGTAAAGCGTAAAGCGTTCATATCGATTGACCATAATTATAAAGTCGATCTGCGAATCGCTTGATTACTCGATAATTTTTTTTCTTACATAAAAGCGCATGCGCACACATAGATTTGTCGATAAGAATGCGTGAGTTTATGAAGTAGATGTATCGATTTTATGTAAAATATGTTTGTACAGAATGTGAATAAATAAATGAGGGTTTTGTTATAATATACTATAAAACTAAGGTGTTTTAATTTATTTATTTACGACGAGCTATCAAATCACCTGAAAACTAACTAGGAGAGTGTCAACCCACCGGATCACCAGTTTGTATGTCTCTAGAAATTGTTCTCTGATACCTCTTAATGAAAGACACCACTTTTAGTTTGATCTCATAGGGATATATTTCGCAGATATACAACTTATGTACAGCTTCTTTTGTTAATATTATACACAATATTTCTAACTTTGCATACGTGAACTATGCTAATCTTTTAAGTTTATTATTTATTAAACAAAAACTTATGATATCGGGCAAGGAGTGGTTTACTTCGTTTTGCTCTATCAGAAAACAATTTCCAATATTTCATACGCATTGTGACCCAGTGGGTTGACACTCTTCTAGTGAGTAATTCCATTTAAATGACTTCAATGACTCTCTAAAAAGATATTTTCAAAGTTCGTACACTTACATTATTTTGCACACAATAGTAATAACGAAATGTTGGTACAAATGAAAATTTCGTGTGAAAACGGCCCACTCTGAAAAAGAGCTTTTTACAACATAAAATATATTTCGATTTTATAATTTATTGTTTTCAAACAATTTTAGTCATTAGAGTCAATACTGCTTATATGAATATAAATTGATCCAAAGAAGTCGCTCTCATTCTCAAATGTTTGTCTTTGCAAAATTTTATGCTGGAACGAAACAACAAGTTAGGAGCTTTACTGACGATTATAGCTAGAACATGAAAATAAGACAAAACTTGAAAGCTCCAATGTGAGAGATGAAATTAAAAAATATTTGGTTCAAAATTTCTATTTTTATATAAATTTTATTTCATTTAAATGTATATTTTTGCTATATCTTCAAAAGTCTCGCGTTTTCATTGAAATTCCCAAGATATGTGTTCATTATTTTTGTAAATGATGCTTGTAAACGATAAAGATGGCGAAGAAACTAAATAACTACATTGTACTAAGAAAATTCAATTATAGCAAATGGTTTATTGATTGAACATTCCAACGGTTACTCGTTTTTTTAGGTTAGACCGTCATTTTACTGTATATGTTTCCTTTAATTTGCCGAATGCCAAACAAGAGAGTCACTGCAGTTATGAAAATGCAAAGGCGGATAATCATCGTGAAAGTTGAAACGTATACGAAACACATAGAGCCCGTGAACCTATGGTGCGAAGATGCCTATAGGGTAAGACTTGCAGATAGAAAAAGAGATAATGAGGGAAAAAGAGGAGGGGAAGATGAGATAATAATTACATGGGTACGTGCTTGCAATTTGGAGGCTTGTACGCAATATGCGTTAACCTATAGCGAAACACTTCTAAAAAGGACTTCGTATATATAGGTAAGTGTTTTTAATAATCTGACGAAATTACTATATTTATTTCGAGAAAAATTAGAAAAATTTAATAGATTAATAATAGACGCATAATTGGCGACTGTGGCAATCTTGTAAATGTTGACGAAAACAATTACTAACGCGTTACTGAAAAATTGAAACCTTCTAAGTAAAAAGGAATTAGGAAAAGAATAGTTGACTAATTTAAATAATATATAATTGTTCATAACGCATCAGTAGCCCTTGTACTGCAGAAGAAGTGTTGAAAAATTCAGGCTCTATTCGTTGGTCATATAATGCATTATTTAAGGCTCCCGTTTCACTTTTAAATCCCAAAAGGAATAGCTACATATCAAATGTTCATCTGTGCATCTTCCGTAGCGTCGCGCCTTGCCGCACGGCGTGCTGTGCGCTAAATAGATTTCTGTCTGTTCGCGCTATGACAAATGCGGGAATCGTGGTGACGTGACTCCGGGGTCTTAGACCCGCATACGTACAGTTGGGAAGCTTCGTATAATATGTTGATAGAACATCCAGAAAAATCAACGACTTACGTAATTCCATCAAGTACTCACTTTACTCTTCCAACCCTCGAAAAAATCATCATTGCGTTTTAATTACTTTGATTTTTTACATTTTACACGAATATTATAAAACAAATAGTGTGAATTTTTTTCGAAATAAAATTATTATCGATATCAGTATTTAGCAAGAGCTGATGCTTATCGGTTTCATCCATCACGTTAGAACTGAAAGGTGCTTTGTGAACGACGGCGACGCGACGGCTTTAATCATACTTAACTCCTAAGGAGCGTTTACAAAAAGTATCCACATAAAAGGAAAATAGAAAGCTCGGCAAGCCCGACGCTCCTCATCGCGGGCATAAGTAGTCGACGGTACCCCTCGAACTTGCAATTATGTTCGCGCTCTGCCGGCGAGGCGGTAAAAGGTCGAGCCGATTGCATCAGCGTCAGCATCAGCGATCCGCGAGATACATACTTGCGCGCACGCGCGCGCGTGCACAACAATACGCGACTGACTTACAGCTGACGTTGGCCAACGCGGGGGCCGCGCCGCGGCTCAATTAACTTACGCCCGGCTCCTCGCGCGCTCTTTATCATCGATCGGTGCTCGTGCGCTGGAATTACATTGCAAGGCCGCGAGCGCGCCCACACACTTGCCATTTCTTCCTCACTTGCACTCTCTGCGATATTGGACTTTTCGCCTATAAACTGTTTCTTCTTATATCGACCTCATCAAAAAACCTCCGAATTCTTCTGTCCAACCGATTCCATCAGTTGTATTCTCATTATTTGCATAAATAAAAACGTCAAACATTGAAATTCAGGACAGAAGGCAATGCAGAAAGAGAAAGTCCTTTCTTCCTGCACGAAAGCTGGAGAAAAAAAGAGTGCACCTACATGCCTTGCAGATCCTCTCTCGAGTCTCGACTTTATCTCTCATTTAAATACGGTGCGCGCCTATATTTAAATGAGGCTCGGAAGCGAATCGGTGATTTCAATGAATTGCGCAGTCTCCCGATGCGCGTGCACGAAGATCAAGCGGCTCCATAGGATTCGGTAAAGGCGAGGTCACAGCAGACGGAAACTGGAACACAGAACACAGCTGGCGGAAACGTGTGGAAATGCCGCAGTACCGAAATCCTCGCTTATCCTAATTTCTAGATTTGAGAAAGGTACTTTGAGAAAAAAGATATAACTTTCGGTATAATAGCGTGTAGAAGGAGCCGAACGAGCGTGTAAACATTAGCCTTCATTAATAATCCTTCGCGTCAATCGTTTTGAAGCCGAAGCCTCGGAGGTAGAAGTGCCGACTTGCAACAGCGTATTATCCAGTAGACTTACACGTCCTTGCATACTGTCACGAAATTTGCGAGCGCCGCACGGCTTACCGCGGATCATTAGAGCCCCCATAAGTCCTCGCTGACGGCAATTAATCAGATGACTCTGGCGCGGCGTATCGCGGCGTATCGCGGCGTATCGCGACGGCACGATCGACGTGCGATTGTCGCAACGCAAGCGTCTCTTCGGAATTTATGCACGCAACCTCCGAAAAATCCCTCACAGCCGCGTGCCTGAATGTTGATGAGGGACGCCGCTGCGAGCGCAGCTCAGTTATTATAATCATAGTTGCAGTCTTACTTTACTCGGATTTTTTCATGCCGCGCGCTTTTAATTAGATTCACAAAGGTTTAGCTCGCTTAAGACAGAGGAGTGTTTGTAATTGAAAATAAAATAAGCATTGTTGAAAGTTGAAAATATGAAATATCGATTGTTGGCAGCTACAAAGGAACAATTCGGGAGAGCGAAGGCGATTCCGCAACGGACGTAAACGTCGATCAGGCAAAATGGGGCAGCGCTATTACCGGACCAAAGTGCAGCCGTTACGTTACTTCGGCCGGGCTCACCGGGGCGTGAGGAGAGGGAGTCAAGCGCGTAAAATTCGCGTGATGGTACCTTTACAGTCGTGAGTGTGGGAAGATGGGAGATTATGGCTCGAGGCGAGCGCGTGTCTGAGAGTTCGGCATCTCTAACTATCCCAGGACGTGTGCCCAGATCCGGCTAATTGCGTACGTACTCTCGCGATTCGATGCCAAACTTTGAACGCTTCGCTGCTTTAAACGATCGAGCTTTAATTGTTCTCTGCCCAACTTCCACCTGGACACTTGATCGTCAAACTCACTTCGATTCTTCTTCAATTCTTCCTTCAATCCGCGTTACAAATCTTTTATAAATAAGTCAAGTATTCACTTTTTAAAATATATTTCCACAATTGCATGGAAACATTAATACATAATTAATGTACCAACAAGAGCTTTTTTTCGGGGGTACGCCAATACTGTTCGTTTTTTCGAATGTGTCAGAGAAGCGTAAAGTTGAATCCACTTAAAAAAATTATAAAATGCTACTGAGAACGGTAAACAATGATAATAAATAATTAAAGTGTCAGAACTCGCTAGTCCTCTCAGTTGAATAACTGTTGAGTTTTATATTGTGAAGTGAAAAGATGAAATGCGGTCGATCATTAAGCTCATAACAATGACTTTGGTTCGAGAATTTCATTGACAAACAATGCGTCATTTAGATTTTCCAATTAACTTAGCATTTTTGTGAGTTTTAAATAAGTTTTTAAGCGTTACACAAATTAGTGTGTTTATTGTTACAAACATGATGTGCTATGGAAATTCTGCTGTTTTACTTTTCACATTTTAATAGAATTAAAAGAAAAACTGAAGCTTTTAGTTGCAATTATCTAAAAAGGTACATTATTAAGTAGGTATAATAATAATATAAGAAATGTTTGAACGTAATAGTTTAAGTGGCACATAAATGCTTCATTGACGTAATTAAAATTACGATCATTAGAAGAGCAGTTATTAAAAAACGTCAAGGCGCAGGAGAAAAAAAAGGTTTGTGTGCAAACATGCGATCGCGGAAGGAGCATAGTTCGTGAAGATAGGCGAAAATCGGAGGGCTCCTGGAGAAAGCAGCGCGCAGCGCGCAGCGTGCCGGTGCGCCAGCGCGGGGCTAATTAAGCGTGTCCCACTGACTCCACGTGCTCTCACCGACGAAGAAGAGCTGGGGATAATTGCGAAAGCACCGAGGGCTGCCAGCTAAAGAAAGCTGCACACAAGAGCGAGCGAGGAAAATATAATTCGGGGCTACAGCCGATCGTCGAAACCGATAGCCCCTCATCGATAATGGATAATATATATTTGTGCGGCGCTCGATATCTATGCATATCGAGAGTCTGCGTTGTACACATCTTGTAACGGAACCTTTAACAAGATGCGCTGGCTGCGCGGGAGATTGTCTATACTGCACGGTAGTCGTGAATGAGAAGCACGCTAGAAAACGATCGAGGAAGTGATTTTAAGAGTGAGTGAATCATTGAAAATATTAATGGATATCCCGATGCTCTCGTTTGAATTCAATTTAATTCATCAAATCAACATTCATTCGTAACATTCGTGCAAACGAATATAAACTCTTTTTTTCTTTTTCACTTTACTCGAATTGTATTCGAGAAAAGGAGACATTTCTATTTGATCTATGTAATTGGCACGCAACCTCCAGCAGCGTAGTTTATTGAAAAATGACCTTTCAGCCTTCGTTAACGATCGTCTTTTCGCATTGCGGAAAAGTTCGCTTGCAGTATCTGCGCGGTATTAAAGCTAATGAAACGTTACACGTTACGTTACACCCTAGCCGTTAGTTAGAAAATAACTGTGGTTATTATAACATCACGTAAAGCTTTTTTTGCATTCCATAAAAAAATATCAGCACTAAAATTGCTCACACCTACACCCGATACATCGTGCTGCGAAACTTACTTAATGGGAGTAATTGAGTTTGCTCGTCATTAAGAGCAACAGCCCATCGTAATTAAAGTAAAATGTTACCTGTGGAATCTTCTGCATTATGTAAGATTTCGAAGCAAACTTTATGCGTGCCAACATTTTTTAGAATAGAATTAAATTAATTATTAAGGAGCATTATTCAGGTCTGTTAAAAACTCTCGCATGAAAATTAAATAAAATGTTTTTAATATCCAGCTAATTCGTTTATCGAAATGTTACTGGAGACAAACTTTTTTAAAGCGCCAAAGTAAGTAGGAAAAAGCAAAAGATTCATCGCTCGAAATCGTGTAGCCTCCTTATATAAATATCGGTGCGATAGATCTTGGCGATTCTTCAGCAAAACGAAAAAGCAGGCGCACTGCACGGTCGCGGAGATATCGCTCTCCCGGTTCGTCTTCCGTACCGTCAGCCTCCCGTCCATTACGGGGGACCGAGAGAGTTGCGCGTTGTGCTGGCAGAAGTGCTAAGGCTCCGAGATACTTTCTCCCCCAGTACACACGCCATGGCGCGCCACTTCCCCAATTGATCGACCTTATTAATCGCGCTCACTTGACAATGCTCTCCCTTTTATCAAGGGTTAATTCGTTGTAGCTAGAGCATATAGCAGATTCACTACGACTTGATAAAGTAACTTTTATTCTCGAATCTCCCTTGCCGGCGATTCCAATACATCTTCGTTTAAAAATAATAAAATAGTTTTATTTAGCCAGTTGTAAGAAAAAAATACATAAATCAAAGTACGAAAAAGATTTCTCTTGTCAACGGAAAGGACACATCAAGGAGTGAGATATGCATCTATAATTATCTATCGATGAGCAGTCAGATAAAGTGGAGAAACGGCTCTCACCTGTCGAGAGATTGCCACTGCATTTATTTGCCTCTTTAAATGTGCCCTGGACGCAGGAGGGTCTATTAACACTCGCCTCGTCCCATTACAAATATTTATATATTTCTACGTTTCACCCGAGCTACTAAGCTCAGTGGCTCTGCCTGATATTTACGGCCGATAAAAGAATGAATAACTTTTTAATTTCAGATGGAAAATTCAATTCTTCAATAATTCGTTAAGTGTTGTGGGTGATATGTAAGAGACTTTGGAAATTGTTTTTGGTAGGGCGCAATGAAATAAACCACTCCTGATTCAATGGCCTGAGTTTTTGTTTATTATATACAAGTAAAAACATTAGTATTGTTGATATTATATGCAATGCTAAAAATATCGTATACACAGGTATACTAGCAATGTTAACAAAACAAGCGATGACTCGGAGGGTTGACACCCGAGTCTCTTAGTCAGTGTATTCTGAATATAAATCTTCGTTCAAAACCTTTGCAGTTCATAGGAATTAAAAATTTGTCGCCAACCTTAAAAAATTATTATTTTCTCCCACTATGTGACCGTAGAAGCAGTTGTTAGTCTTGGAAGTGAGGTCACTGATCTTGTGGCCTGAGTAGACGACAGAGAAAACCCTGACAATGGACGCTGACCTCTTACTTGGATTATTACTATAGGACTCGTAAGTGTAATTTCTGCAAATTTAAGTATATATTAGTTTTCACGTAGGGTATCCGATTTTTTTATTTTGTATGCTAATTAATTATAATAGGTATGTCAAGTTGTATAAAATGGGAAATACATATTATTATTGTTTTATGCTAATTTCAATGTATATTAAATATTTGCATAAGGAGTATACGTAAAAAGTAACACAAATAAATTCTTTTACTACGCAGAAATTTTCTTTCAATTCAAGAAATGATTAAGAATCTTGAAAAAATACGCATCTACAAAAATTAGTGAACCACTGCAAAAAATCTACAGAATACTAAATTATTGCGTCACTTTTATCTTCCGCTATATTTCAGCCTTTCACTAATTAAAATTTTTACGTGTACATGCTCTTTCTATATAATTACCATTAAATGCGTAAAATGCTCGAACATAAAGTATAGCGAAATTTCTTAAACTGAAGAATTCAGAATCACATACCATCAAATTGTCTGCAAAGACCCTAATACACTGTACGTACATTCTAATGGGCTCGGTTACATTCGGTTCATTCATCACATCGTACTCGCGCTATTCAAACCGACACGACTTACATGAATTATTTTCTAATGAGTATGTAAGCAAATCACTTTATCGGTTTACAAGATCGAAATACTTAGATATACTATATGAACCGAAATGCTCATTTAATCATGTCTGCTTTAATAAAACTTTTAACTTTGAACTAAAAATATGGGGCATTCTTATAGTAATACAATGGCGACCCATTACATGGAGTGTCCTAGAGTTCATCTGGCAGTAAAAACTAACTAGCTATTTCGGGTTACTCTCTACAATATTAGTAAGTCGATACTTCAATATTTCTTATCTTACTTGGAGAAGATTATCTTACAATTGTGCAAAATTGTAAGAATGTTATGTTTTACCTTGACAAAATCAAGACTGATTTATTGCTAATCGTAACCCAATAAAAGTCCGCAGTTCAAAGTCAAATTGGCTCCGTAAATTTCAATAATAAATTGTCGAAGTTAAAACGGACTGCCAATCAAACAAAGCGTGTTTTTTCTCATTAACAGGATGTTCATTATTTTATTTAGTAAAATCACGTAGATATACGAACCATCCATCTAAAAAATAGTCTTTTCGAACTGTGGCTTAAATTTAGTCACTACATCGATCAATAGAGACGGAAGTCAAATGCACGTCGCTTCTTAAAATTGCGCAACCTCCATAAAATTTCACGAGCGCGTCTCCGCAATGTGTTTTGTAATCAGTTTTCACGGGAGAAGAGCGCGACGTAGGTCGGATGGGGATTATTAACTTTTAATGAATGTCGCATTACATTAAACACATCTGTTGAAATGGTTCGATATAAGAATACCTACATGCTGATCTGGTATAATTATAAATAATATTTGTGCGTTAAAATAAAAAAAATCTCAGTTATAAAAAGTCATTATTCAGTATTGTGTCACATTATCAGAAAATTAGCGATTACACGAATAAGAGAAGTCCCTTGTATTAGTTCCGCACACATAGCAGAAAAGTGTTCATCACCATGAAATTGACGTGCTGCCATGACTGGCTCGTAGGAATTTTAAACGGTGTCATAATGGAAGCCCGGGAGGACGACGACACTCGAAGAAAGACTATGCGATGAGATTGTAGGGGGTGAGGAGGAGAAGAAGGCCAAGTGAGTCAGATGGCGCGTAGCGCCGGTCAGCGGCTGTGCGACGGTATAAATCAACGAGGATTCACGAGGTTGCACTAGTAGATGCACCAGAAAACTCCGGGGACTCTTGCCCGCTTATGGGCGTTAGATTAACTCCTCGTCTATATTTACTTGACCGAGTTAATCTGCGCTACATTGATGCGCTCAAGTTGCGCACAAGATACATTTGTCTCTTTCTAATTTTGTCTTTTGTTGTCAGAGATTTTTTATTGCGGTAACCGCAGTGTCATGGTATCTGTACCAAGACGAAAGAAAATTGACGATTCTAGAACAGCCGGTGGATGAAAAAATTCACATTGTAATGCTTAAGGTGCATCCGACACCTGCGTGCACTATTATTTTTTACGAGTTTAGATGTGTGACGAGGTGATTATGTTTAATAAGCCATTTAGATTTAGCAATTAAGATACTTTTTACCTACAACATAGAATTAAATAATAATAATTATAAAAACTTCATTTTTTAACGTTATCCTTAATTAAAGAAAAAAAGTATGAATAATGCATACTAAAAATCGCTACAAAAGTTTATCGCACTAGTAACGTTTCTATTATTCATTAATGAACGTTGCTAATCACGTGGATTACAGAATGCTCAATTTAGCATCCTTGAAAGAAAAGTCAAGAATTGCGATTGTCGTGAAGTAAGCCTTTCGTTAAGCATAACATAATTCTATCCATTCTCACTTGTAAGCTTTCGCGGCGTCGTGGAATTGGAAGATTGAAATGAATCGAGATTCGCTCAAACTCGTCATAGTAATGATCGTCACGAGAATCTGGTGGCCCATAGTGAAACTAGTACCCTTAATCATTGGTTACAATCACTTTTCACCAAGACCGAAAAAAAGTTTGTCAAACCTTTCAGATTTTACAGGACTAGATAATCATGGAATTACAATGACAATCTTTGAAATAAGTTTCTTGGGTTATGACAAAAACAGAAATGTTTCTTATGCAACATGGAGGGTTGTGGCTCGATTGTTGCATGTAAATGTTACCGCAGATACCAAGGAGGTTTCACGAGCTTTGCGATTTACGAATTTCGGCTTGACCCATTTTCCCAATTCTTAGTCAAATTTTAATTTGAAATATTTCTTTTGACTTTTGATTGTACTAAGACAATTTAAAAATTGTATTTAAAAAGCTATATAAATCATTATAAGATATAATAATAATATGATTAATAAAGAAAACAATAAATTTAAAAAAATTTCTATTCACATCGGATTAGTCAGATAGCTTTATCAGAAGAAAAATCCATTTTATGAAATAGTTTGTGTTATCCATCGAGTAATTTGCGATTGCGAGTATAGTCTTGAGGTTACTACTTCTGCGTGACGTGCGCCTGGCTCAAACCATTAAAGCGCCTTGCGGTTGAAGGAATGCATCCACCGCATCTGTATTCACTGACATTCCGCGTCTGTGAATGGATATCATTTTTTATCACCGTAATTAGTTATTAACCTACGATTTCAGAAATATTTGTTTAGTCGTTTGAAAATAGTAAATACTAATTTTTTAAGAATTTATTAGAATGTAGGAGAGAGTAAGAAAGATGAGATAAAACAAGATAGACCTTATTTATTCATCTTCAAAGCATAAATGTAAAAACACAGTAAGCAATAAGTAAATATAAAAATATAAAAATATAAAATACATAATGCAAATGAGAGAGAGCCCAGTAATTTTTAATAAAAAAAAATCAAGATACCGAATGTTTAAAAAAATGGATGTTTATTGAATACAATAGAGTTAGATAAACATTAACTACTGTAATGCGTACAAAAAGCAAGTGGAAAGACGTAGTTGCAATTGAAGGAATTTAAATCGTACAACTAATTCTATACTTGTACATAAAAATTAGAGTGTAAGGAAAAGTATTAGGACTTAAAGGCTTAAGTAATTCAGGCTACAGAATAGAATGGCACATCACTTGCAGAGGTGTTTTCTTTATTTCGCGTATAAAATATACATAATGGCATCCCACGTAGGTGTCTCAAACCATTGATATAAAAAAATACATTATATAAAATAATTAAAAAGTATATGATATACTGGCTAATTCTGAAAATTATACTCCTGAATAAGAACGAGCTATTGCTTGGATTAACACGCAAAGGATATTTAATTTAAAAATAACCTTAGATATATAAAAGCGCTTCTTTTTCCGACATTTTGTTTTTATCAAAATGTTACATTATATACACTATTTTTAAGAAGGTTCGGCGAGAAATCGGAGCGATATCCCGTTCTATTTGTTATCTAAAACATTGCTGGTAACTTTTTTATGGTAAGGTTATGTCTATTGTAACTGAATAAATAAATATACAATAGTAATACTCGTAGGCAGCTAAAATATAGTTCCATTTATGAAAGTGATTCTTTCAATTTCGCTATGCAATTTCTAACTGTAAGCTTTTTGTTAAAATTTAAAAAGGATAAGTAGCTATAAACGATTGCATTGCGAAAATTGAATGCAGCTGCTATAAAATTTAGAATTTTTTATATAACGTTTTAAGCGTTTCTAATATTTTCATACGTCATGTATTATTCGCAGAAATAATTGTTCAGTATTTTGTTTTATGTTAATTCGTACAACTGTAGGAGTACGACGTTTGAATCTCACATCACTTATCTTAATAGGTAAGAAACTAGTTTTATTTACAATTACATATTTTAGCACCAAAATAGCATTGATTTAACTAAAATCTCTGCTACCTTCAAGATAAAGTGGTTTATCCTGCACGAGGCGGTAAATATTCTCGATCTGGTTGCGATGGTCCTTGTGATGGGAAAGGCGATTGTCCAGGACGTCCAGAAGGGAAATTACCTGGCCCTGATGGTCCACTAGGAAAAGCAGGTCCACTTGGCTTACCACTTGGATAACCTTCGTCACCACCACCAGGTTGCTGTGATGGCCCTTGTGGCCTTCCTCCACTTGGGAATGAAGGTTGTTGTCCTGGGTAGCCTCCAGGGCCACTTGGTTGTTGTCCTGGTTGCTGTCCTGGTTGTTGTGGTTGACCGCTGCCAGGATATCCCGAGCCTGAAGTACCCGGAAAACCTCCGGGGCCACTTGGACGAGATGGTTTTTGTTGTCCCGGATAATCATCTGAGTTGGGATATCCACCCGGTTGTTGCGGTCTTCCTCCAGGATATCCTCCAGGAGCTGATGGTTGAGAACCAGGATATCCACCAGAGCCGGTAGGTTGAGAACCACCTGGGAATCCACCAGGACCACCAGGTTGAGGTACCCCTGAACCTCCTGGATATCCGCCTGGTCCACCGGGTTGAGGTCGGCCGGGAACTCCCGGAAAACCACCTGGTCCATCAATTTGAGGTCCACCCGGACTTCCTGGGAATCCACCAGGAACTCCAGGTTGAGATACACCCGGACCACCTGGAAAACCTCCAGGACCTTGCGGCCCGCCTGGACCTGAAGGGAATACTCCTGAACCTCCTGGGCTCCCCATTATTGTATAGTCGTAAAGATTTTCATTTAAATAGTAAAGGCTTGGAGCTGTACTACAATCGAACTGGTTCCACCACACGCAAACGAAATATTGTTGATGGAAAATCGTGCCATTGGGGCACAGAAAATCATATGTCTGATTGTTGGCGCAAATGTGGAATACTTGGCATTGAGCCTCCACATCAGCATAATATCCCGGAAATTGTTGAGCATCACAACTAAAACTGGTTTCTGGTATTTCTGAGAAAATTGGGTAATCTTGGCCAGGCACTCCCGGAATAGCAGAATAATCGCCATCATTGTAAGAGCCATCGTTACCGTCTTCTTGACTTCCGCCAGGAAATCCGCCTGACGGACCTTGCCCACCACTAGGAAAACCACCTGCCGGTCCTTGTCCACCACTAGGAAAACCACCTGATGGTCCTTGACCACCACTAGGAAAACCACCTGATGGTCCTTGTCCTCCACTAGGAAAGCCACCAGATGGACCTTGTCCGCCACTTGGAAAGCCACTAGATGGACCTTGTCCTCCACTTGGAACTCCAGGAGCTGATCCTTGTCCACCAGTAGGAAAACCCGGTGATGGTGCTGAACCTCCACTTGGATAACCAGCAGGTCCTTGCCCACCAGGATATCCACTCGAAGGTCCTTGTCCACCACTTGGATAACCTCCTGAAGGGCCACTAGGGTATCCACCAGAAGGTCCTTGACCACCGCTTGGCCTTTGACCAGGTATTTGCCCTCCAGGGCCTCCTGGAAATCCTCCACTTGGTCCACCGCTTGGATATCCTCCAGATCCTGGACCTTGTTCAGAAGGTTTCGATCCACTTGGAATCTGATTAGGTCTGCCACCTGAAATATAGAACAATTTTAATTAAATTTTTAATATTAAATATTCAAATGTTTAAAGATTTTAAGTTGAAAAAACTCAATAACGTAAATTTACTAACAATAAATCTTAAGTAATCATATTTTATTAATGTAACAAAAGAAAAAGTTTATTATAAATTATATATTTTTAATAAATTTTAATTTTTCAATCAGTATATTTATAAGCGTTTTTTATGTACTTGGGTAACCTCCAAATGAAGGTGACTGCCCTCCTACGCCCGGTCTCTGACCTCCACTTGGATATCCAGTTGATGGACCTTGAGGCTCTTGTGGTGGAGCAGGGCCAGGGTATTCGTCGTCAGTAGCAGGGCCGCCTAAAGCAACATTTATTTTTTTATTTGTATAATTTAAATTTAATAATTTGGGTATTAAATAAAAAAAAGTGTATTACTTGGATATCCACCAGTGGATGGCAGTTGTCCAGAGCCAGGTCGTTGTCCTCCTCCTCCACTCGGAAAGCTAGGTGTACCTGATGGTGCTGATGGTCTAGATGTACTAGGCGAACCGGGCCTTGAACCCACATCAGGCGTAGGATAAAGTCCATTGGGTGGCCGCGGTCTAGATGGAGTTGATGGAAAACCACCTCCTGGAGTTGAAGGAAATCCACCACCAGGAGTTGATGGAAAACTTCCCCCTGGACGACTACCACTAGGAGTTGAAGGAAAACCACCTCCGGGACGATTTCCACCTGGAGATCCTTGGTCTTCATTTGGAAATGAAACGGAAGGTCGATCACTCGGATATCCTTCAGATGGCCTCTGTCCTCCGCTAGGTCCTACCGAACCACCAGTTGGTGGTCTCTTAGAACCTTGTCCAGAACCAGGAATTTGATTAGGGCTGGGATATCCCCCACTCGATCCTCCACTTGGATATGAACCAGTGGGTGGTTGTTGGCTTCCGGGTCTTTGTCCACTACTGGGAAAATCATCGCTCGGTCGGCCCCCTTAATAATATTTATTTTGTTTGTATGATTTTTTATTTTATGGCCAAAAGTTGCATGTGAATTATGACTCAACATTTCAATAACTTTGTTTCTAATAATATATTTTCTAATTGAATTCAATTTTGAAAGCTGAATATTTGAAATAATCATCAACTGTTGTTTACTCGTACATTAAATCTATTTTATTACCTGGGTAACCACCAGTTGATGGACCTTGGGTTCCAGCCCCAGGTTTTTGACCTCCGCTTGGAAAACCCCCAGATGGAAATTGACCTCCAGTGGGGAACGAAGATCCTCCAGGTCGACCGCTTGGGTATCCTTCACCGCCACTTGGAAATTGTCCTCCAGGTTGCTGAGTGGGTCTTGCAGGTCCTGAAGTTGAAGGGAATCCACCTCCTGGTCGACCTCCTGGACTTTGAGGCTGACCTTCATTGGGAAGAGGGAATGGAATAGTTGGTTTGTTACTGGGATATCCTTCCTCCGATGAAGGACGTTGCCCTCCTGACCCTGGGCGTCCAGATGGAAAACCTCCTGGTCGCTGCCCACTACTGGGACCTCCAGATGGATATCCACCACCTGGTCGTTGACCTATACCACCTGAAGGGCCGCTTGAAGGATAACCATCATCTGAAGGGCGTTGGCCAGTTGGTCCACCCGACGGATAACCACCACTAGGTCTTTGAGCACCAGGACCGCCAGAAGGATATCCATTACCTCCAGAAGGCCTTTGACTTGGACCATTTGGACCAGATGGGTATCCACTTCCTCCAGAAGGTCTTTGGCCACCTGGTCCACCAGAAGGATAGCCACCACCGCTACCAGGCGCTGGACCTCCAGGAAATCCACCCGGCCCACCAGATGGATAGCCCTGCGACGGAGTCGTTCCTGGCGCTGGGGATGGAGTACCGGATGGATATTCGTCAGATGGAGTACTGGGAAAACCACCGCCAGGTCCGCCAGGTCTCGTCGTAGTTCCTCCTGGTGCAGGTCTTCCAGGTATCAGAGGATTACTTGGTCTGGGATAGTTATATCCTTCTTGAGCCTAGGATATAAGAAATATTTATTATTAAATATATTTTACTTGTGTATTACCAATATGTTTAATATACAGCAATAACGATTATATTCAATATTTCGCACATTAATTCTTCGCTAAATCTTTGTCACACATTAATGAAAATTATACATAAAGGTTTTCTTTAGGCCTTCACAAGCCTAAATTTGTGCTAGGGAAAGTATACGAAAAAGAAAGAAAAATCTAAAGAGATAGTAAGAGAGAGAAATGTGCAAGCTAGATTCAATGTATTCTGGTCACCGATTCGAGGAAGATTACATCATGCGGCCGCGTTTGTCTCGCTATCGACGCGAACTGTTCAATGTACTCGCGATTATGCAATATCTTGCATAGAGAGAAGACGATACCTCCAAGGAAGAGCAGGACGTTAACTCCTTTATACTCTCAGAATTTCAAGAAAACGTGAAAGCGCGACATTTTAGTTGAACTGGAGGCTAAAGTTAAACAACTTAAAGGAACTTTGTGAATTCGATAGTGTTGTTAATTTTATCAAGAAAGCGATCTGCAATCTCTAGTAAGGTATTATTTTTACAAAAAAATTAAGTCAGAAAAGAAACCGAAGCCAAGGATTCTAATCATTTAAATTTATTATTTGCATACGTTATTGTTATGAAAACTGTAATTTTCAAAAAACAGAACGTATCTACCGATTTTTTTAACCAATAATGGTGTCTTTGAAAGTATTTTTTACGTAAGATATCAAGAGATACAGTTTTTTTTATAATTTACTTTAGCAAATTATGTTAGACTAAAAATATGTAATAAAGAAGATTCTAGTAAAATATAAATTATACAGTAATAAACAAAGTTAAAGGTAGATATAATCGGAGAGTCATTGCAGTTAACATTAAAAATGCTGCAGACATAAAACTTACCAATGATGTGCGGGAGATAGCCAGCACAGCTGAAACAAAAGGAAAACGAAAAATGTAAGAAAGATAAGAGCGCATGTGTGCGCGCCGAGGTGCGCGCACTGAGATCATTCGACGTGTTTCGTAAAGCGAGAGAGCGAAAGAGAGAGACAATGATTCGTAATACGCGGCGGAGTCTCGGTGAGCAAGCTCTGAAAAATTCGGCTCCCCAGGTCTTCGCGTTCAACTACAGCCATATGTGAGAACCGGACTGTCTAAGTCGACAATGCGTTCGCTCGCGCCCCTAATTAATTAGCCGGGAAGTTATGTCAGAGATTTTTCAAATTATTTCGTTCTCCGCAGGCGCGAGAATTTCGCACGCGGGAGAGACGCTGCGCCACACTTTTCCCGCGCGGCATAGTATCTGTGTTACGCGTGCACACTTCTGCAGTGCTCTGTATGTTTTTTATGAATTCTTTTTCTGGAGCAGACCCTACTGGTTTGCTTGCTGTACAATCATCGAAAAGAAAAATGTGGGACAAGAAATAAATGTTTGCTTATTATTAGTAAATTATAAAACAAGTAAAACTATTTATAGTATTAGAATATCTAATAAATTTAATTTAATGTGCATAAGTACATCAGTAAAATGTCATCTCAGATCATATCCGCAAATGTTTTGATACCCACTATTCAATGAAACCATAAAGATTTTAAAAATCCAATTTGATTAATTTTGTGCAGTTAATACTTCTCCCTTACATAAGAAGCACATCTTGAGCCTTTCATAGCATATTTGCTCTTGCATATACTTTCAACTTTCATTCCCTTTCACAAAATTTATTTATTATTTTTAGATTCGGAAACAAACACTACTCATTTGTTTGTTTGTTATTGCGTGCATTCTAAATAAAAAGAGATATCAAAATGAGTGAATCTAATTTGTACTTGTTGCGATCTAGTATGGATATGGAGACGAATTAGGCTGCAATTGCGAAAAATCCAGTAGAATCATTAGGCTAAATCTGTGCAACGAAGCTGTAAATTAGTGAGGAGTCGAAAGAATTGCGTCAGAGATCAAATAGTAGGTGGGCGTTCGCAGTGTACACAAACACAGCTGCATACACTTGACCTTTATTTCCAGTCGCGCGATCATGGTTTTCGGATACGGGGCTCGATTCGGAGCCGCGACTCCGAGCCACTCCGAGAGTAGAGCAGAGCGAGAACGCAAGAGCGAGAACGGGTGGGGACCGAAAAAAGTTCCCGAACAATGCCCACCGCGTGGAACTTATCTTCTATTTATTTTAATTAGGGAGGAAGTTACGAAAAGTTACGGCGTGCTAATCACCGACAGCGGCGCAAGTACACCACTCGGGGGTCCACGAAAATTTCGGTGTAGTACATCCTTGCAGACTCGATTTCCTAGGCAGTTTGCACAATCTCTCTTCTTATACGCGTGCCGCTTTTTTACGGACAGCCACTCTGTCCCGCTTTTTTCACGCTATTAATGAATACGAGAGCGAGAATCTTCTTATAAAATCGCCTCATTGTTTTGGAAAGGTTCGCAGATAATTTAACCTATCGATTTCTCTCTTGCTTTCTCAGACACTTCATCTTTTTCATCTTTCTGATGAAATTTTAATCTGATATTCTCATTTCGAAAATTCTCTGCTTCTTTTCTAAATTCTAAATTACTGAAAACAAAGTCAAGTCTAAATGTGCTAGTTAATTGCCTTTGATGTAAGTACTGTTTTGTGCTTTCATAATTCTCTTCAACTAGGGTAACATGAGGTATTGAGCATTTAGATCTCTTTCATTTTCTAAATGGTGCGAAAAGAACTTTTCAACTTTCAACTTAGTGACTCAACAAAAAATTGTTTAAATTGATTTTTCTCTTTAAAAGCTCAAGTTAACGCAGAAAGGAACAATACCCAGGTGATAACGATGTGCGCGATGATTATTTCTCAAGGAGAAAGAGCTTTTTTCCTTTATCTGACCAAGAAGTGCAACTACCGCATCGAAGGTTGTAGGCTTCGCGCAGGAGGTAAATAAAAAAAGGAAGATGGAAAATATGGCCGTTTAAAGACTTGCGTAGTGTCTAGTGGGCTCAGCAAAAAATACTGCATCATCCGCTGATGCGTGACAATAAAGGAGGACGCGGGGCTTATCTTTCTATCGAGTTAGCTGAGATGGAATCCTTTGCAACACAGTTTGCAGTGCAATTTGCATTGCTAAAATCTAGTACAAAATGCTTGTTTCTGCTACTGATCGTAGTGAAGAGGTGCCGAGTTTCCGATATCAAGTTACATTGCAAAGCATGCGCTCTTTCATTTTCATTCTTTTTATGATATTATTAATGAGTTCCGAATGCAGGCATTTTTATCAAAACTACTCGAAAAGATTAATCCTTAAAAAGAAAGTAAAAAGCCCCTCTCTCTTTTACCTCTCTTTCTCTCTAAGAATTTGGGAATTCTTTTTAAATTTTTAAAATAAAAGTCGAGTTACGTACCTATCCACAACAAACACAGCCTCATGTTTGTTGTTGTTGTTGCCTTCCTCGAAGTTTCGCTCTGCAATAGAAGACGATAGTTTTTTATGATTCCCACTGAACAACGACTGATCGATTTGTTGGCTTTGAAGATGGCATTAACCGTGGGGGCTTCTCTTCCCCTTTGATAACTTTTTTTTGTCAATACAACGCTTCCGCGAGAGAAATGCTATAATCAGCAGAATGGCAATGGCACGATGCGACATTGCGGCGAGAATTTCAATCGAATCCGTTTCTCTTTCACGTTACGCGCCACGTTTAACGATCTTCTCCTTCGACAATGAAATCAGAATTTTGCTTCCTTTTTCAAGTACGTCAAATTTCATACTGCTCTATTATAGTAGCCGAAAAGTAGAAGAAAAAGGAAACAATTATGCGCATAAAATTTTGTAAGAAAAGAGATTAATATACAAGATTTGAAATAAATTTGAAATGCAGGCATAGGTACCAGCAACGACAGTAATTGTTTTTAACATTAAAATTAGAGTAATTTTTACTTACGAATGATCAGTAGAATAGGAAAAGTAACAACAAATCACTTATCATAATATAATGATGATATGCGACGATAAAAAAAATGTACGTCACAATGAAAATGAAAAAGCACGGTAAAAAAATCACTGGTAGAGTCTTTGAAGGAAGGCGCAAGCTCGGTGCACCCGAGGCAAGCGGGTGCGCCTTAGTCGAAAAGCGATGCGGTCCAGCACTCACCCAACCGATCCCCGAGGACTTTCGGGCTCGCAACAACACTCGACTGGAAGAGAGGGATACAACAACGAACTCCGGCAAAGTCAGATACTTGACTGATGGTAGAGGTGTCGTTCTGATCATATATAGGCCCCCCTGGTTAAGGCACCCCGGCTCGACGAAGAAGAGAGAGAAGCCCCGGCGCCTCTTCGTTTGCCTTTCTTGCCTCCCATCGACTCCCTACCACCTCGGCTCGAGTCCACATTTAGCCTGCACACTAGCCGTGTCACTGTCGTTGTCGGGGATGATGATGATAATGCCCCCCTCCCTCCGCGCTCTCTCTCTTCCTCGCTCGTCCTTCGTCCTCTACTGCCTTCGGAGAGCAGCCTGATCCCTCCCTCCTCTGCAGTACTACTAGTGCCGCCTGCTACTCCTTCCCTCCTGCAAACGTCCTTTTTTATACTCTCAACTAAGGTAACACCAGCCCCTACTCCTACCCGTGCCTTTTCACATACTCGCTGTAGAGCTGACACTGATATGCTAGAAATCCTATGCTACCGAGATAGGATCTAAATAAAAAAAATGGCTAAAAATTTTAGCAACAGGTAGCAGTAAACTACCCACGAATTCCATTTATTTTATATTCATCGATAGCTGTATTTACTGATAATAATATATTAATTTAGAGAAGAGAAGACTGCGCAAGGCAAAATATAAATATTGTGACAAAAAGTAAGAAAGCGAGAAAGTGAGAAAAGACAGAGCGGCTGAAAGAGGGAAGAGAAGTTGGAGTAAAAGGCTCGAACACGAGGAAAGGATAAAGCGATGGACTGGACGGAGTGGGGCAGCGACTCGCGAGAGACGACCTCGTGGCTACGAGATGTAAGTGACCCGTTGACGTTGGAACTAAGAGAAAAGCCGTGGCGGCGAAGGAGGAGGAGGAGGAGGCGGAGGAGGCAGCGAGGTGGGGATGGCCCGGGCACCTCCGGGAGATGCGACTCGCGAGCGGCCGCTCGTGGGAGGCAGCAGGAGTTACAGTGAAAGTGAAATACCCGGCGCCGGGCGCAAGTGGAGTAACGTCTTCCCGCGACTAGCGGGAGTCGCACTCGAGCGAGATAAGAGGCCGCCTCGAGAGCTGGCACTCTGCCTCTCGCGATGCTCATCCTCTGCCCACTACTCTGTTTAAGCATTTTTCTCAACGTCCCGATAAAGCTTGGACAAAGTTATTTCGGAAAATGCAGTAATTTAAGGAAGCACGATTGCTGTGCGAGCAGCTAGTCACGCTGCTCTTTCCAATCACGCCGATGCATCTCCAGCAGATGCGTCTGCAATTATTTGCAGAGGCTCACGACCTTCGCAGCTACACTCGTCCCCGAGGCGAAATGTACTCTCTTTTCAGAGACGATCGCTTCCGCAATGCACACAGCTTTGCTCTTTTGAAAACAACTTTTATGCGTTCCCACAGGTGCATTCTTCGTCTTTCAGAAAACTCGAACATATTATTCTTACTTGAAGAAGCGCGTCGCGCCGTAAATTGAAGAGACTGCTTATTACACTTTTAATTGTGATTTAAAAGCGATTAATTCAAAGGTAATTTTATGGGAATACCTTGGGTGTAATTAACGAGTATGATGCGCGCTGCACCGAGCGCTGCACCGAGCGCTGCACGATACCTTTATGCGCTTTACACATCGGCCAGCCGAGCGTTATTGCTGAAATTCATTGCAAAAACTCCGGTAACTCATTTATTTTTCATTACCGTTCGCAAAATCTGACACTCGCTAAAGCTCTTCATTCCTGTAACATCCAACGTCATGCAACGCGTGTACGCAAACAAAAGTTGAAGCCGCGGCATAAAGACGTCAAGCGTAGCAAATCGCCTCCTAGAAAATCTCGAGTGCACCTTTTGGATCGTTTCGAGCGTCAAAAGTGAAGTGAGCGTTGTTACGCGCCGCCGTGAAATATTTCTATCTGCAATGGTCTAGAGCATAAATAAACATCTGCTCTTTTACCAGTCGGCTCTATTTTTCCGACTTTTCATCTTAAGACGCAGTGCTATTGCAGCACTGAAACAATATCTCTTGGTGTTTTTTTAGCGCGGGGGAATGTAAATGTAGGTGACGTTTTTGGCTAAGTTTTTTGGAACATTGAAAGAGCGAAAAGTGCAATTGATCGGTTACGTAGCTGCACAGTGATACTCATCCGTTGCGTAATATTTTGAACCGCGGCATAAATAACTTTGATATGAATGGCTCGCGTGTTCGAATGATCGCGCGACCAAAGCTGTGCCCTTCCGTTGCTCATAAATCAGCTTAAACTGCTTCTCTTTCATTAAAGTGGCAGAAGTGCCGCGCCGGCTCGACTGTTGCTGTCTGGGTTGATATCGTCGCTGCATGAATGCATGGCGGTTTATTGCTTGAAACGATTGCGCGTTTCTGCTGCAGGCTGGCGCGCTTTTTGCGACACATCCTAGCCGATCATCTTCTCTGCTTTTGAGAAACATCCGCGTGGCTTATACGAGAAGGATCTTTATTGCCCGTCTCACACAGTCGAAGAATGCGCTGTTATTATTTCGTAATGATGGATTCGGGATTCGGGATTCGGGATGATTTTTCGATGCCGGGAGTCTCGAAATTCACGCTAATTATCGCCACTCAGATCGGTGAGATGAACCTATTCAAAAGTAATAATCATACCCAATTCAGTACATTATTTAAATTACTTTATATCTAATCGAATTATTCCGCGATGGGGTACATCTCGACTAATTGCCTGTTAATTGACTATACTCGCTAGGGAAATATTTTAAGAGAAATTTCCTCGTAAAATCACTGGTACAAAACGTTGCGCATAAGCAGGAAAAGACAAATCGAATAATCTTATCAATAAATTAAACTTTTGCGTAATATCATTCTGACACTTCCGTTTTTCGCATCTTTTTCCATTTCTCATGACAAATGTTTATGATAAGGTTTCACATTACACCACTAGGCATTAAAGGTACAATCTAAGGAAAGTAGGAAAAGACTCTAGCAACTCGTGAAAAGAAAAATAAAATAATTTATGAAGCTATAAATAATTGCGTCTTTGTTTAATGCCAGTGCATTGAAGGAATACGCTGAGAAATGTAAAAAACGAATTTAGCAGATTCCTGGTGCAGCAATGCAGCATTCGGGCGCACGTAAGTACGGGTACCGGGGCGAAAGTCGTGCGCGATCTCTTCGGCCAGCTCAGGCTCATTACGTGCGCGTCACCGTCGTTATGTTATCGGCGCCGGCTCGAGTCAAGTGCCGTGGCCTAGGTAGCCGCAGACGGGGGTCTGCGCGCTCGCTATCCGATGCCTCCAGCCTGCGACGACTTTATTCCCGATCGCTCCCTCACAATTACTCCGATCTCACTGCGCCGTCGAATGCCGCTTTTAATTGCTCCTTAACTCTGGCGGTCGTAATATACTCATGGTTTAAATGCCAAGGTAAAAATAAATTGCTGCTTAATAAACGAAAATAAGTCGTTATCGAAGCCCTATTCGGCTAGGCAGGCGAATATGCGATCGAGAGAGCCTTTGAAGCCGCGGCATCGCTCGACGCATTCCCGGGAAATAATGCTGCGCCGGAGAGGCGCCCGCTCGCATATTCGCATATGCATGTACACGAGAGCGGAGAGCGGACGACTGAACACCTCCGGGCGATTGCATCCGAAAGAGACGTAACTCTCCCGGAGAAAATGACGTATTACGCCGGTGTGACTCGCGCTAATCCGCTCTCGCGATCGCTGCACGTTCGCCCGCGAGATTCAAATGCGAAGGAGAAACTTGCGCTCGTCATCGTCGCCAGGCAAGCGGCGCGGACATGCGGCGGACAAGCGGTGGACAAGCGGCGGACAATCGGCTGTAAATCACCTTACCTCACTTTCCAGGGCGACATCACCTGTCCTTCTGAAAAAAGGGACGGCCGAAGGCCTTATCGTAGACCTGCTAAATCATAACTTACTAATTACTGCCGGCCGATTGCCTTTTGTTTGCCATTCTTCGAAGAATAACCTGCTCGATCTATTCAAAAGCAAAAATGATAGTGCAATTCACGTGATTCAGTCCTTATTCCGAATGACCCAAGACTATTATGACAATTATTACTTTTTCATCGCCATCTATGTTCGCTATTAAAACTAGCAATAAGAAAAGCGCTGCTGGTGATTTGGGCCAGTCGCAAAGGAGCGAAAAGAGCTGTCGCACTTCATTAATCAATTCCTTTAAACTGAAGCCCATAAGCGTCACCTCTGCGGCACGAAGGAGGAAACTAAAAATCCCGAGAACAATGAATCAGCGATGCGAAATTACACCGTGTGACTGCGGCTAATTGAAAATGCACAAAGGACGAGCGAAAGAGAAAGACAGACGAGGCGTCAACGACTTAATGCCTCAGAGCTGCAAGCGCACGCGAGATTACCATTAACGTGGACAATCCAGACGCGGTTACCTCACTCGGCTAATCGGATTTTGATCCGCGCTACGCATTCTTTGCTAAAATCGACTAATGCTCTTGGCTACATCAATACATATTGGACTTTAACGGCCAATTATTAAATTATGACAGTTTAATGGACTTGGTAATTAATCGTGTGCTTATTCTCTCTTTAAACAGGATCTTACTCGAACTATCGAAATGCAATACCATAACAATGAAAAGGTAACCTTGTAATAATTTTGAAAGATTACGCTACCCTATGGAAATTGGACTCGTGAGAAATGTCGAGTCCAATTTCTATAAAAAACAGAGCATTAGAGTGACGGTTAGAAAAAGCTTTATTATATCATCAGAAGATCAACTTGTTAAGAGCCTTGCACTTGATGTACATCCTCGACTCGGTCTATTTTCACACTGCGCGCGAAAGGCGCGAAAGGCGCGAAAGGTGCGCGATTAGGAAATTTTGAAGAAGGGAAAGAGTTGGCCGGATGTGCAGCTCGAGGCACAGCGCATCTCTCCTGAGCGGCAATTATTTGAGCTCGATCAGGAACGCTCGACCAACCGAGCACCGAAGAATCTCGGGGCTTACTTGACGTCTTCTCGTGTAATTACCGCCGCCTAAGCTCGTTCAAATCGGGGATCAAGAAAGAGAGATTCTTCGATCGTGATCGCATTACATCGACTCCAATATCCAATATATATCTACTTCTGGCTTAAGCTAGACATTTGGAAATGAAAATTTACAATTTTACAACTTCTGTAAAAATCGTGAAAAACTGCTTACTTATTTTCAATAACACATCAATCGTTTTACTTTGATTTTAAGAAAAATTACTACAGATTAGATAGATTAGATAGAGATTGGTAAAAAAGATTCTGCAGACGGAAGTAGTGACGATGAGATTCTCCGCAGAGTCGGAGCAAAAAATGAAAAGCAAAAGAATCTTTCGGTGAATTTGATTTCCGAGGAATAAGGAAGTATCCTGTTGCATTTTTCTCACGCGGATGTGGTAATAAGCATGGCAGTACTTAGTCTAACCCAAAGCGCAATCCTTCTGGGAGCATACACAATGCAAGATTAGCGTAAAGTCCATTATGTATGTGCGACATTGGAGCCAGCTGCTCTAGCTTTCTCTGTAAATCTCTCATCAGCCTGATCTCTCTCAACTAAACGCGAAGCTCAAAGTATTTTTTCCCTCTTTTTTCAAATCGAATGAATCTGCATAAATTTGACGTAACGAGAGCTGCTTCGTTTTTAGTCTGCAATATATATACAAACAAACGTGAGAAAACGTCAGGACAGCCATTGTTGAGTAATGAATCTTGCGATGATTATGCCAATGTAACGCAAGTTTACTGACAGTAGTTAGTGAGTTTTGATTTGCGCTTAAATGTGAGAAATTCATCTTTTGTCCCATACGTAAGTTTATAATTATTTATTATATTATAAACACGCATTTCAAATCACTTTCGCCAATAGATCTACAGCCTATGATGACCGATGAATACGCTGAAAATTGTTGAAAGGAGCAGTGGCAAAAAAGTTTATATAAACTATAAATACAATACATATAAAGAGGAGGAAGTGGACCCAGTGACTGAATAGGAATCAGTGTACTTGGATCGCTAATGCCGCACATTTCCATATACATTTCCATATAAGCGACTGCCATACGCGATGAAAGCTTCGATTGGCAGTATTCGCCTCCTCAGTATTTGGAGCACTCATTGCCTTAGTTCCTCTTCATTTGATATTTTCCGATAGACATTATATAACTTTTAAATATAAAAATGTTTTTTAATGGAAAGCATAAAAATCGACGGAATTATTCTGAAAAATAAATGTTAATGGAAAGAAAAATATTGCAAAGCAGCATTAAAAGAAAATAAAAGATGAAAATAAAAATACACCTTGAAATAAAATTGAATTGTTTGTGCAACTTCCAACTTGGGCGCTTGGCTCAGCTCTGCAATAGCATCGCACGTGTAACGTGGCAAGGTGTTAAAATACGCCTCAGTTCGTACTGTTAGTGTCTTTATTAAAAACAATTTCGTCTCGTTTCGTGCGCACATTAATTAGCCTGAACGCGCGGTATACAAAGAAAGATAAAAAAGAGCGCGAGCGGAGTGAAAGAAGGAGGCTAAAGGCGCGAGGAAGGCCGGCAGGCCGCCTCTTTTTTCCACGAGCGCTCGCAAAAGTACCGCGTACAAACTTTGCAAAGATTCGCGCTAAGGTCACGTACGTCCTATTACACATTCGATCGCAACTCGCGCGGTTGGATCACCGGAAAGGACAATACGAGAAACTGATTCACGGCGTTGACCTGCGCGCGCCGAAAGAAAGAGGCCGGAAACAATGGCCGCTCAAGGAGAGGAGTCCAAATTTTCGTGAGCTGTGAACCACGCATCCTGGTATTTTTCCTTCTTACCAGAAGACTGACATCCGATAGCAGTACAATACACTTTTTGCATAAAAAATCAATCAATTTCGCCGAATTCTGATCAAAAATTCTTTACGCAACTTTCCTACCCAGGGGCATCATTTCTTTAAACGTTAAAAGTATTGTATTATTCCTTGGCATTCATTGCTGATAGGTTTATTTGAAAATTAAAACTTATACTTGGAAAGCATTTTTCAGCTTTTCAGAATAGCGCGAATAAAAGATTATAGTATAGAACCGAACTTTTAGAAGCTGTCTTGAAGAAGAAAAAAATGTTCCCTTAAAAAGGCCAAGGGGAATTGCCGGGGATGCTAGCTGTCAGTGCAGAGAATAAAGGCTCGGTAGCCATTAATTACCGATCGAAGCGGCGCAAAATGCTTCCTCGTACCCTTTAAGAGGGAGGAAATACGGAAGTGCACTTTGCACCGGTTCGATCGCCATTGGATAATTCAATCCCGATCTCATCGACAAGAAGTCGGCAATCCTAGCGGCGGCAGTGGCAGGCACCCGCGCTCTGGAAATTACGGCAAGTCGCCGTCCCTTGCAATTTACGGGACTTTAGGCGGTCGTCTTACCTCTCCAATCCCTTTGAGTCCTGCATTTTGACGCAATAATTCTAAAATTTTTACAACGCACCATTTTATAAATATTCCTAATACTCTGCGATTTTTCCCACCTTTATGAAAAGATTATACAAAGGATCACAGCGGGAAAGCCGCTTTATTTTAGTCTCGATTTTAAATTCGCTCGGGTGGAGGCGAGAACCTCTAAAAGTCTTCTCGAGCAGATCGGAGGGAGGTTGTATAACTATACCGGTAACGAGTTTTCTCGCACGTCGATTTGTAGATTTATGGCCTGCTCGCTGGAAAATCGTCAACGAGAACCGCTTCGAAAACGAGGCAACTCTAAGGCAAATGATGGAACAGTGATTGCACAATTCGACGAGGATTTTTTTTCTCTTTTTTTTTTTGACTTTTTATCATCTTTTCTTTCTGAAATAATATCGTGAGAGAAGAGAATTTGCATATTTGCGTTTACTTGGAGATTTGAGAGCTTTTGTCAGAAAACGTAAAAGTTGGTGGGAATTACGGCTTTGTGGGGCAATATTATATGGCTACAAAACGCACTGGATTTAAATCCTTTTCACTCACTTTATGCAATAACAAAAGGACAGTTATTTCCAGATTTAAATATTTTTATTTTCAATAATTGAATAGCGGGTTAATTTTAAAAATACTTGATGCCCTCGGTTTAATATTCATTCATTACTTAATAAGCATATAACAAGCCGTAGATCAAAATATAATTCGCCTCTCCATCATAATTCGTACGGCTTCTTATAGTCAGACTAAAATTAATCTTCCTAACCGAAATGTTACCTAAGTTATCCATTAGGATTTTTTGAATGCTTTACCTTCAGGAACCGTGAATGAATCTAGGTAGTTTGATTCTCTTACTGCTTCCCCGATGCCGAAATTTCCTGGAGTTGGTTTTTTAATTTTGTCTCGCATACTGTACTGACGAGCCGGAAACACGAGCAACCTAGAGCAGTTGCTTATAAATCACGCTGAGAGGATACAGCGCAAAACATTTTATGCCCCGTTAAACGTCAAGTACTTTTACGAAGTCATGGTTATGATATTTTGAGTTTCGAAACATTGCATGCACGTCTTATTATTCATATTCAAGTATTCCGTCAAATTAATAAGAATAATATTGGCGAATGGTAAGATTTAAAGAGTGCATTGATGTAAATTAAATTTATTTTTGTATAAAAAGATTTTGGTAAAAAAGAGAAGTTATGCGCCAAACCAGCTGCTACTTGAATTGATCAGTTACAAAAAGGAAAGCCACTGCTAGATCGTTCGAGGATTACCCTCCAGTTTCGTCGTGAGGCTGCTCTCGACAAGATCGATTTAGTCCCTAAGAGATAAGAATTCCAGCCTAGAGAAAGAAACTGTATGTAGGAAAACATTCTTAGCTATAATTTGATAATCTTAGATCTTATTGTTTAGGCCAGATACGAGTATAGACAAGTTTATTTGGGCTAATATTATACTAGCCGTATACATATATAATATGGCTAAAATTGCAGCTCATCAGCGTCTAATGATTAGGTCGAACGTGACGAAAGTAAACCTTGAATTGTCAGAATCGTTATGATGGAAGTTCTCTATGCTTTGAGAATATTCGCGATCGCAAAGCCGAGATATGTGAGTAGTGGCAATGGGTGAGATGAATTTCGGACTGCACGTAAGGTCTATTAACCTCTGTTTTCGCGAATTGTAATAAAAAATAAACCCCTGACATTTTCTCCCTTTTATTTACGCATCTGAGAACCTGAGCAAAAAACTTTTCGTTGAATTATCATTCGGATAATGTCCAACTTTTTTACTGGCTCGAATTCTCAAATTCACCTCGTATCCTAACGCATCTTCTTCCTTTCAATCTTCTCACTGTTCGATAAACTGCGTATTGAAAATTCAATTTATTTAGCACTTTACTTATCATTACTCATTTGGACATTAATTATTTTTTAACAGTTGTGGAATGTTGAAGAATGACTTATTAGATCTTTCATACTTCATTGCAAAACAATGACTTACAATAGAGTACAATGGAGGGATGCACTGAAAATTCAAGGAGTTTCAAAATTGTCGATAAATTATTTATGCTACACGTCAGCTGGCCCGGATAATTTAAATTGTTCGAAATACACTCGCACTTAGACAAAATTGCTTGCTATTCCGACGCGAATTTTGCATAAACATCGCATAAGGGATCTTAGACGCAATTAAATGCGCTCTAAAATTATTCATCCATTTCCCATACTGTTTTTTAAATGCTGTTCATTATTTTACATAATTTTTTTATTAAAAATAAAATTGGATGAACATAATTTGCAAATGAAATTTGCATTTTAAAGTGTGCTGTTATGAGCTTATTAATTTAAAAAAGCTTAATAATAGCAATAATATTCATCTTGTATAGCTGATAAAGGTAATAATTTATTGTGCATAAAATGCATTCTATGAATTTAAATATAAGTAACAATAGCTATTCTATAAATGACAAAAATTTAATTGTAGTACACCTGAACCTTTAGCTGCACATGGTTCATTAAAAAAATGATTAGTCTTATAATCATCTACTTTCTCTTAAACCTTGCATAAATTTTTTCTATAAAAAGGGCATTAAAATAAAGTTATCTAGCGTAAATTTTAAAAATAAAAGAAGCCACTGTTTTAAAGTAAAGTGAAAGAGCTTGGAAGCTAGAAGGTATTTCGATAAGAAAATGCCATAGGTCAAACGCTCATCATTCGCTCATCTAATTTTGCGTGTGTGCGCGGTAAGAAATGGTGCGCATTACGATCTCAGAGCCAAATAACACGCGAGCGCACTCGAGTGAAGCGTCAGACCGCCTCGCTCCGTCGCTCAGGTGCGTGCCTTAATTATTCTAATTAAAGTTAGAGACATGCCTTGTATGCAAAATAACAGCGAGAAGCCAAGTCGCTAGTCGCAATTATTCTGCCCCCGGAAAAATCTACAATCGCAATCCTTTCGCACGACCGAAATGACAATGCAATAATATCTGACATACCGATGACGAAAACTTTCTTTACCGCGACATTTCATTCGTTCCCGTAATTTTTTTTCATTTATTGACAAATAAAAAATCAAAGTTATTTTACTCTTTGGTAGGTAACATTAGTGTGCTTTACGATCCGCTGTTCGAAATTTAAAAAGCTTTTACAAAGCTTTTACATATCAGTGCAACTTTCTCGCTGAGTCTTCGCGGTACACTTCCGATTTGGTCATCCCTCTGAAAATAAAAAAAGAGTTCCCAGCAGTGGGTCGATCGGTCTTGTTGCGCAATCGTCACTCATTTGCATTAACCGGCATTGCGCGGGCCTGCGCAAAGGAGACAAAGCTGACACGCACCCGGTATATACCTCGTACACTCCGCTGCGGCTTTCTTTTCTCCCTACCGCGGCGGCGCTATTCGCTTTTTACTGCCGCCTTAACTCTGCCGCCCGCTGAGCCCGGGCTGATGCCGGCATCGACCCACACTCGGATCTCGCCAATGGCCGCGCAGATAATGAGACTGAAACGCGCGCAACATTGATTGATAGGGAGAAATTTTTCTTGACTCTTCGGACGACGCGGCTCTTTGTTGCCCCGATAAATGAGCCCCCCGGTCAAAAATCACTGGATACTGAGTTTGCTAAGCAGCTTCATGCATTCTGTCCTTAATACATTAAAAAGTCCACCTTTTATATTTATTGCAAATTAACTTTTTCAAAATCTTGTTTGGAATTATAAATTTTATTGACAAGGCTAATTACAACGCGTTACTAACTCATTGCTGTAAATTATTAGCTTTTTACTTTGAAAAATCTTGCAAAATACGGTTGCTTAATTGTGCGGCTCGTAAAACAAAATAATATTTAAAAAGTCGGAGAAAAAGAGGTTTCACAAACTTATGTTACTTTTAATCTTGGAAAATTTTAGGCTTGCTATAAACCCTACCCGTGGCAGTGCTACAAGAGGTAAGAGATCTAGCCGCCTTCGGCTAGAGATTAAAATGAACATATGCCGAATCTTCTCTTTTCCTCGACACTTTAGACCTATTGAACAAAGAAATCTTATAATTCTTAAACTAAGCCCTGAGGAAACGGATGTTTTAACTTGCGCGCCTTCGCGTAGATCTATTGCACAAATTAAACTAGCGGTACAAGTGGCCAAAAGAGAACTCGGTATAAGATTTTATCTTTTTGAAAAATTTTATACTTTATTTTATTTTATATTTTTCTTCTTGAGTTCATAACATTTTTTCCGAAATAGTAAAGACATTTTCTTGTGACGAAATAGACACATTGTTACCTACTTCAAAGCGGCCATTTAAATTTATACCGATGTATCTTCTACTCATCAGTCGCCCATTTTAATTATTCTTTTAATTTTATCGACTCTACCGCTTGAAAGTCTTTTGTTTTGCTGTTGCACAATCGATAACTTATTCTTAATTAGAAAAAATCGATACTGTAGATGGTTAATTAATTGTTTGGACATACATGAACCGTTGTTTAATTTACGCTATAAACAGTAAAACTGAGGATAAAATGAATTGATCTAAATGTCGCATAAGTTATAAAAGCCTCGAGGTAAACTGCACTGCTTCAGCGTAGGGGAAGAAACATAAGTTTGAAGGCAATTTAGTCGAGCGGAGCATCTCTATATAGGCGGAGGAGGTAAAAATATAATTTTAATTGCGCATTAGCGTATCGCGCAGTTTCGACACGTTCGAGACAATCGGGAGCTCTCGGTCCATTTGTCTCCCGGTGGCACTAAATAAGCGGCAGGCCGTCCTCGGCTGCTCGCTGTTATCGAGCGTGTCGATCGAGCGCGCTCGCGGCGAGAAGCGAGGAGAAGCGCGCTGCTCGTAGGCACGCGTTCTCCCACCGCTCGTTGAGGATCGGCTATCCGCCTCCGACTCGGACGTTGGAAAGGGCACAAAGCAGCGCGGATGCGCTTCTGCGATTTTTCTACCATTTTCTCCCCGCGTCTATGCTCCTTTCACGGCTTCGCTCGATTCTTGCGAGACAGTTTTCCCTGGGGAATGCAGCACCTGGACTTTGTTCTCAAGGGAAAAAGACTTTTGTTTCGAGAAAAACTTGTAATTCTCTTAAAATGATGATAGATAACGATTTGCTCCCACTAAAAAGTGACTCAATTATTAAATCAAGATACTTTCAAGTCGTTTCAAAAGAGAGCTCAGCGATTCTGAATTGAAAATAACGGGAACTGGGGAAGATTTCCAGAATGATGAAGCTATTGAATCGATGATGTGCTAAAGAATTAACATTTAATTGGCGATAACTCGAAGGATACGCGCGCAGGCGCGCACTGGGACGTTGGGACGTTTCATCAGCTCGGCGAGCTCATCCCCGCAGTCCGCGACTTACAAAATCGCGCGGCAGTCCGACAAATTTATGACACCTCGGCGGCGCTGCGCCAAAGTATCGCGGCATTCGCGGGATTCGCGGCCCACGCTCCCGCGGAATAGGTTCGCGGCAAGATCGATGGCTATCGGCTCCTCCGGCTCCTCGCGACTGTCGTCGCCATCCGCGTCCTCCGTTTGCTTCTGTGGCGAAACGGATTCATTAATGAGCCGGGCTCTTTCGCCGCGATCGCGGTCAGTCACGATCCTAGCGGGCTGCCGCAAAATCGCGCAAAATCCGCGCACTTGAGATTTATGGCGGCACCGCCACCTTGCGCGGCTTGGCGACTCGGCGACTCCAAGAGGACGACTCGCCGTCGCCGGTTCCTCAGGAACTTGCTCAATTCTTGCGAGCACCGTCGTGCCTCCGTTTATCGGACCGCTATCGCGGCTTGCGCATTGGACAAACTTAGCATCCACCCCTGTTGTCCTGTAGTCTTCGCATTTCCAAACAATCGGTCCTACATGTGAGAGTAAACCAACGCCCAGTAAACTCAACGATATTACAAAAATTATCATTTTTTATTTATCAATTGAAGAGTCTCTTCTTCTGTTCTTAAACAGTCTTCTTACAGTTCCAGTAAAATACTCTTGAATTTATGTCTTGTAACGCATGAAAGATGAAAGGTGCTTGAAATACTCATCAGCACGCGCACAAATGTTTTATTTCTATTTTTCTAGTTTGTACGCGCGATGAATTTTCCAGTGCATTGACAGCAGAATTATAGCTTTATTTAGGTACACGGTACGGTATTAAAAAGTACAATATCCCGAGAGTGCTGAAGAATGGGGGACTGGGGGTTCGCAAAGGAATGAAAGAAATAACGCAGAAAAAGAGGTACCTCGAGCACAAGGCACGGCATTGGTCGGAGCGAAAGCTGGCGAATAATAGAAACAATTATTCATTGATTACGCGTCCGACGCAAGGTGGCAAAGTTCGCTTTCGTCCGTAATCGCAACAACAAAAGAGTCAAGACGCGAGTCAAGAGCCCATAGGCCCATGAGCCGGCTTTTAATTGCCGACGCGTCTAGCGCGGCAGATAAGCATCTGTGGTTCAACGATGACTGGAGCGGCTTCATCGAAAAAAGCGACCGATTCTCACTGGGTCCGATGTGGGAAAGAAAGAGGCCCAGCAAAACGGAAAAAGAATTTCAAGAGACAGGCGCGTCAGTTCTATTACGGGAATTTTTGCTGCGTCAAAATATTGGGACCGACTCTTATTATTTACGAGAGTTTCGTCACGATCGACTCTTGACGTTCGATTTACCCCCGCCAAGGACGGACGTAGTGACATCATCATTTACATTACATGCTTTCGGTTTATGAACCGCACTTGACACTTTCTGCGTAATCTTATTTGAATGATGCCTGACTGACTTGTGAACTTAGACGATCGGACAATCATTAATTGTAAGAGTGGATCTTAATTAAACTCAAAAATTCTTACAAACTGTCAATCAATTTTATAAAGTAGAGAAAATGGGAGCGCTATATAACAGTTTTCACTGCTTTTCACCTTCAACTAAACAATATCTAACTAGATATTCCGGAAATAAATTTCACACGTTCAAAGACGAAAAAAGTCAAACATTTCTCCAGTACGATCGTGCCAAAATATTATTTTGCTCCTTAATTAGCTTGAGAATAGCTCCCTATGAGTTTCCCATGATCTATTGATTACAAATCTCGAACAAAAATTTCTCAAGATAAGTCTTTAAAATCTACTCTAATAATGCAAATATCAGTAGTTTTTTAGGGATTCTGTACACCTTGGACCCTGTACACAAGTAAATTGAATTAATTTTCATGAAAAAATGTTTATCTTCTCTTATAGATAAATGCCAATCATTTTGCGTTACTTTCGTCAGAATATCGCGACTGATCCCATTCCAGCAGCACTCATTTTATGATAAAATTGATGATTTTTAATGATCGGTGCCCAAGATGCCATTTGAACCAGTGAAATTTAGTCTGATAGCTAAATTTTAGTCAGCATTCTCTTTGGTTAAAGTTTTATTTATTTAATATTCATTTTAGAACTCGTTAACTTGAAAGCTCTTGCGAAAATTTGCGAAAACTTGATTCGACACGGAGAAATGATACATTGTTCGGTTCAGTTGCTTACGATTTTACGATTTTACGAGAAAACAGATGATCTGCATACTCGGCGAATCGTGGAAAATTTCGAAAATAAGCCAAGTTTCGTGTGAAATAGCAAAGCCCAGGTAGAGACATAATAGGACACTCGTGACTGACAGGCTAGGCCGCGACTCGCAGGGTCCAGTGCTTAAAGAAGGAGAGAAAATGAGGCAGTCAGCATCCATTCGCAAGCAGATATACGTACACACTCTGTTGCCTCATCACCTTCCTAAGCGTCTCTTTATCCCCGCTCGCCTAGACAAAGACACAGCGCACCGTCTTTTATGTAATACTCTTATTACTATCTCCCGCGCTTCTTCTTTTGCCCGATGCGCCAACTTGGCCTGACTGTTCTTACCTCTTACGGGAAAGCCAAACGGGTAGCCCGTGGCACCTCTTTTTTTCTAAGCTATCTGTCATAATGATCACATTCAGAAACTTACCCTTGCCTGTCATTCAATGCTCATTTCGTTCATTAAATTCGTCATTCTTTTAAGATCTCGTTACTTTACTAATTTGACAAGTGTAACAAATTATTCATCAAAATTTACTCCAACTATTTCATCCCCATTTTCTTTTTAGCTCACATATTTAATGATCGTCCTTTTTCTATTTACGTAAGGAGCACATCCTTTTCACTTTAATTTGAACGGCCACAAGAGGAATATGGACTCGATAGATTCAAAATTTATTCTAAAATCGTGCTTGACATAAACCATGCCTAAATCGTTAAACTATTATAGAATTTTTAACCAGAGGTAAAGCATCCATTGAACTTCTTTTTTTTCTTCTTCAGAACATCACTCCTACTTTCTTATATGAAAGACGTTATTTTAACACATTAGTTTTATTATTTTTTTATAAACTCTAATCGTTTCTAATTTTAATAATTTTTAATGACTGAAACAAAGATATCAAAATCTGTATTAATATTCATCGAGTCGACGACTGTACTTTTTTCACTTTTTTATTCTTCACATATTACACCTGTTCGATTTAGATTCAGAAACGTGTAAATACGCGATGTATATACATATATATGGATATATATGGAATATCTCTGCCTTGGCTGTCAATGTAACTT
This sequence comes from Eurytoma adleriae, assembly GCA_900480045.1. NCBI lineage: Eukaryota > Metazoa > Arthropoda > Insecta > Hymenoptera > Eurytomidae > Eurytoma > Eurytoma adleriae. Next base: position 224,177 of record UXGC01000108.1, read on the forward strand.
AGAAGCATACAGTCGTGAATGAATTTGGCAATTAACGATCAGGTACACTTGTGCCGGCTATAAACTCCGATTCTTCCTCAGTCAGATATAGGTCTTCGGTGGTGGTACATATACACATACACAGTTAAAAGAAAAAGTTACATTGTTCTCGTATCAATCAGCAAGTTACAACAGTACGAATACTCTTATCGAAGCTGCGATCGATCGATCGCCTCCTCACGAATACAACTACGCCGCTAAGTGTTACGAACAGTTGTCAATGTTTTAGCAAGTCGTAAATTTTTTACATTTTATCTCGAGAACATTGTCAAATTCTCAAAGGTAAAAGATTTCTATCTCTTCTGACTTGGCAAAAGACGGCTCTCTTTGATTCCTTTGCTAATTCTAAGTAATCCATCAATAATTGATCAATCATCTATTACAAAATTTATCTACCGATACTTTTAATCTTTTCTAATATGTTGCGTTATTAAACGTTCTTCCGTGTAGAAAATCTCTTCTTTGCAGTGAAAAGCACAATAAAAGATAAAATTCTTATAAAACGCACGCATGCGCACATTACATCAGCTGAAGCTCTTAATCATCTTGATATCATGAGAGGCCGAAAGAGCGGGAAAAGAAAAAGTTAAATAATTTCATAGAAGAGATTTGCGCGAAAGTCTGTATGAAAAGATTTGGATGAAGATCCAAGTATTGCTCGTTGATCGAAAGATTGCGCTTATGCGTTTATTATCTCTGGTGAAATCGCGTGCAGCTCCCTTAGCGCATTGACAGCTTCAACTCCCCCGACCCCGTAACGAGCCCGCAACGAGCCCGTAACAATGCCGGCGTTTCTTTCGCGCGGAAGTCCCGGAGGTGGGCTCCGATGATTGATGGAAGAAATTTCGTGGAGTTGGGCAATTCGCGGTGGCGCATTACGCAGGTCAGAGTTCCCGCGCTGCAGCAAGCATCAAACGGACAAAAGTGACAGTCGGACGCTTCGCCGATTGTTATTCCTTTGCCTTTTTATTTTTCCCGACTCTCGAGCACGTATGAGTATGCATACGAGCACATGTACGAGCTCATGTACGAGCACACACGCCGGCATATGCGAGGGGGTGACGTAAAGCTCCTTTACATAGATTCGCCGCTCCCAGAAAATAGAATTATTGCCGCGATTAGTTGAACCCTGCGTAAACGTCGCTATGCGTGGTAACGACCGATGAATCTGTGCTTCTTCGCTTCTTCCCGTAGCCTAGTGATAAATTATTCGCGAATTTTTACATTCCTCGACAATGTGACATTCAAGCAATCCATGGAAATTCAATTTGGTATTGATGGACGCGCTAACGCATTTCCGTCGATATATTTCACGCTTACGTCATATAATACTTCCTAATTTTATCCCCATTCAAAATATTTAGCCATTTTTAACCTCATCACAATTTCCAAAGTACTAATATTTCGCAGCCTGATTTATTAGAATATACGTAACTTAATTACAGCAATTTAAAAGTAATTGACTTTACGAAAAAATATTTGTGTACACTGAACTAGGTTATAAAGTTTTTCCCGGCTACGTTTTTAGCTATTATGTTTATAATATTAAAAATACACAACGTAATATTCTCATTTTCCTGGAGAATAAAAAGATAACAAGACTTTCTCATCCAAAGTATGTACGTAAAATTCATAAACAACTTGACTGCTCCGTTTACCCAAGCCACGTAAATCCCTCCGAGTGCAGAAAAAAGACAATATAAAGGAAGAATAATTGAAGAGATCTTACGAATCGTGTAGAAAAAGTTTGCACGTCGAAATTGAATAATTTTACACATTATTGAAGATGAAAGAGGAAAAATTACGTAAGGGTGATTAGGTCTCGAAACAATGTAACAGAATCTCAAGCGCATATACACTTTCACGTCATCGAAGAGTTGCGAGAAAGTATCGTTTTAAAGCTCTTGCCGTTTACTCAGGACGATGAGGTCGTCAACAGCTCGTACGACGATTTTCACCTTCTCAAATTTCACCCTTCGAGGTAGATAAGATAGATAACGCCCTAATATTATGGCTTCTACTTTTACGCACTGTCATTGATTCTCACTCGTTCATTAATCTTCTCATCGCCTGGTATATATTAAATGATCCTTTCAAAAAGAGAAAGTATAGATGTTTGCAAAGAGGACCCACGTCATTTAATGGAATGAGGTAGCTTAGCTACTACTGCATCAATTTTCAATAAATTAATTACATATTTTTGATTGTTAGGTAACAAAGAAATAAACCTACAATAAGTGCGCGCATTAAAAATAATTGGCTCAGGTAGAAACTGAAGGTCAAAGTATATCAATTAGGTGAATAAAAATGAAAAGAGCAGCACAATAGCCCTATGAATAAATCCTTTAATAAATGTGCCGCCTGCACTAATCTTAGGGAATGATATTTCAAAATTGACAGAGCTCGAAGAGAAACGATCATCTCCTTATCAATATATAGTGTGAACTAGTCTCTGCTGCGAAAAAGAAAAAGCACACCTCCATCTGCCCACGCAGATTAATCTCCAAGCTATTATAAGCTATAATGGGTTTTATCGGACGGTCGCTCGACCACCGTGATGTTTATGGCGAAAAAGTTTAAGCGTCTACCTCGCCTTCAACATTAACCGACAATTACGTTTTCAGCGAGCGCGACTGCGCCCATCCTCCCGACGAGCACCTCGACGAGCACTTAATCGTTCCGCGAGCAAGCGCTGCTTTCAAATTTAATGCTATTGTGCAAAATTGGATTCTCGGATGCCGTGGGGAGATAATTCTCCTAATTAATTTGCATCCGTGAGAGAAAGATAATAAAGGGAAGATATAGGCGAGATTATAGATTATGATACTTTCAGCGCGCTTACTTTGTCCCATTTACGCGACAAAAATCACTTATGATAAATAATTGAATTACCTCCTAACTTGTTATTTCACTAATTATCTCTGCTTAAATGCCACATTCATATTTTTTCAGTAATTCTTCTGTAAATCTTTTGCTAAAATACCGATCGATCAAACTTAATTTTACAATAATTTAAAAATATTACATAATTTTTAAAAGATACTTATTTGTCGACTCATTTATCTCGACGACTCGAAATTTGAAATACAGCTCGTATTCTTTTTGCAGAATTTCAGTGGAAATACCGACGTTTGAGTTTGAGGATGCGCGCAGCGCGATAAACAGAGCAAAGGCTTTTAGCGAGATTCCACATCGTTATTATATATAAATATCGCGACTGAAATCTTCGGGTCAGGGACGTCCGTAATGGACTCAATGTGTGCCGTGTGTGCCCGCGCTAACGTGAAATCGTCCTACCAAAAAGGAGAATGTCGAAAAGATTATCCGCGGCTCGAGCGTGCTCGCTGCCTTGCCTCTATGTTTCCCGATCGTGCCCGAGTTACTAGCCGATCTTTTGATCTTTTGTCAGAGATCCGCTCGAGAACAAGCGACTTTTCGTCGTGCTACTCCAATTTGGTCAGATCGATGCCTATCCGAGCGCTGTTTCTTTTCAATTCTTCGAACGCCTTTTTCTCTCGCGATATTTGCATTCGCATAAAATGATCAGCAGATAATTAAATACATATTTATATCGCTGTTATGCCACAGTTGTGCATCAAGTGAAAGAAACTATTTATTTACATTACCTTCAGATTTTAATCGTCTAATAAATAAAGACTTATGGAGGCATAAACGATTGCCCGAGCGAAATTTATATAGCAAATTAATACAATTTATTTGCTAGACAAGTGCATCTGACATTGGTTATCTTGTAAATGTTGTCCTCTTTAAACAAGTTTTAACAAATTAATTTTGTTTACCATAAATTGGTTACATTTTTCTCTGCCTTTTTCTGCGCGAAAAATTGCCAAGTAATTTGACTGCATTAAGAAGAAATATGGAAGTAATGTTCTCAAGATGAGCGTGAAATCGGTAATGCTGTAGGAGTGTCGATCCCTTGCTGCAGATTACGGTATCATTAGAAAAAGTCGGGCTCTCGTGCAATTTGATCGGGAGTTCGACCTTGTAAATATCGTCGTAAGAAGCAGCGACATTCTCTGCGCGCAAAATTGGCCCAGAGCGACATTTCCCAGCATCCCTCGTATTTAGCCAACCCCGCGGTATAATATGCACGTAAAAGAAATAGGATGAGGCCCCGCTAGTCACGCGCGTCCTCTCGGGCTGATGCTGATCAATCCCGAGCGAGCGTAATCGGAAGCGGCGCGTTGCGCGATGCCAATAAATCCCCGGCTGCAATGCGCTTCCATAAGCCTCAGCGTAATTTGATTAGCGTATCGAAGTGAGGCGCCTCTATTGCGACGACGCTATTGTGGAGGATACCGCAAGTTAATTATTTCGTGGCGCTTCGGTAATCCAGCTCTTTGTACGCAATCTTTTTATTGCTATTATGCGCCGTGGGACGTAGCGATCGATCTTTCAGGAAACGCGAAATACAGAATTGAAATATTCCCTTTTTTACACGCGCTAGATTGAAAATTAGTTTGCTCGATCAAACTTTAATAATGAGGATAATAGCGAGCGATCCTTCAACAATTTCAATCTGTCTTGCATTTAATAAAATGCAACGCAATTTTGTGCACGCGAATTTTTCACTATGTGACTGCGCGTTCAATTTTACAACGCCACTGCTGTAGATTTTGCTCTCGTGTATCTTGCATGAATTGAATGAGTTGTTACAATTAAATTTGATGTTACTCATAAATCGGAGAGCTTTAGTGATTGCAGTTTCATTACACTTGCCACACAGAGATTGCAAGTCGAGGTCACGCAATGAAAACTAAAAGCTATCATCACTTTCGATTAGAACTTCATATTAGGTGTCATGAATTTAATTGACTTTGAATCGTTCTTTTTTCTCCTCCATTTTTCATTTCGAAACCGAGAGAAAATAATGTAAATAATACTCGGTGCAGTTAAGGGAGAAAAGGATGCGATTTCATCACCATTTCCGTTTCTGAAAACCCTTGATAAAGGGTATAATTAAGTATACATAGTCCATAAATGCTTTTGTCACGTTTATCCAACCACCACGCGTCCGATCCTCCATTCCCAACGAAGATTAGCTCGAGCATTCTCACGGTATCCGTGCAAATACTATGTCACCTGATTTTTTTCTACCCATGGATGTGCTTCGGTCTCCGCCGAGGGAAGTTTCAGAATCGAAATACGTGACATCGTTTCGCCGCGATAAATATCGCAATATCGAAGAACCGAACGCTTAACGCTGTAAACATTTATTAGTACGTAATTGACATCACACCAATTATTTAATAGTTTATTGTGTCCTCCTCCAAACTAAATTAAAGTTAAGCTCGAAATGAAAATGAAAAAGGGACATTCTCTAAAAGTGAATTATAAGGGACCACGCCTCACAATGCTCGAGCCCCAAGAGACCAAGACAAAAGTTGCTTTCAGCGTAATTGCGCAAGAAATGTAGGTGCAAGCTAGCACTCGGCAGCTGGAGACGGATGAGTGCTTGGGCAAAGAATGAAATTTATTTCGAGTACGTTAAAGTTTGCCTTCGACTCAAGACAATCCGTCGTAAAGCACGTACTCATGTGCACGGCAAGTCGGTGCGATTAAAGGATGGAGTGCCGGAAAAAAGGTGCTCGTCCTTACAAGCCGTTAATCCTCGAGTCGCGCGCCCGCAGACAACACAGACAATCTGCGCACCTACCCGAGCGACTCGCTAACTCAAGATGAGCTTCGAGACAAGGGACTTTTTGCGCAGCCAACTTCTCACTTGACATTCTCATTTTTCAACATTCTAAAATTCTAAAAATTTAAAATAATTCTGGAGATCCAGAAATGTTTTTCCAGGCCAGAAACGCAGGCGGCAAGTAGCATTTACTAAATCGTTTTCGTTCGCCATCGTTTGCAGCTCACGCGAGTGCTTCGCGCTGTAAGTAATCATTAGCTTGAGTAACAAGTGTCTTTCCGAGGTATCGCGAAGAGGCTCATCTCTGGGGAGGTCTTCCAAAAATGTTGAAAAAAGAGAAAAAACACGCATACTCGTGGCAAGCATCTGCGGGCTGTCCCGAATAGAAGCGCAGAGACGCCAGCGTGAGCGCGAAAATCGAGGCGAAAATGCATCGCTTTTCGCTTGCACAAGCCAAAGAGAAGCGCGAGTCGGACATTTTTTCTTCGCTCTGCGTCCTTAGCTGCTTCGTATCAACTTACATTTAATACATTTTCAATTTTTCAATTCTAATTTATTTGACTTTATAAGAACCATCCTGGATAATATCTAAATGTTTTGCAATCGAATTGTTCCGTTATTACGTGCTGCAATGCGCAAACGAGAATTTATCCAATTTATCATTTTCTACGGTTTTTCTTGCGGCTGCGGTCCACTAGTGGCATCAGTCATAAACAAGCGAACGCGTAAGTTCGATCAATCGCATTCCGCAATTATCGACATTAAGCCGCGCGCAGAAACGTCAATCAATTTATCGACTCACTCTTTTATACCAACAATAATTGTCTGCTAATTTATATTATTTAGTATCAGACGATGTGCGCAATCATGCAGCAGATTCATCAGCGAATTTCTTCAATTTCCGTCAATTGTCAAACCAATTTCCAGGCTTTTCTTTAATTCTCATCTTCGAGTTCTTTACAGAAGCTAAAAATTAAAAATTCTAATGTGATGATAGCTGAGGCACAGCTACGAATTGTTTGTCTTGACACTAAAATAAATGCGTTTGTAATTCGTTGTGCAATTAATGGGAGAGAAAAGTAGCGTTGAAATTTTAGGGCTTTGTTAAAGCCGTTTAATTGTCTCGCCAGGAGAACAAAATCGCCAGGCTCATGAAACGCATAGCTCAGAAATGAGACGCAGCGATGTAAAAGCGGCGATAGCTTAGCGATCGCATCCTTCCAACTTTCTTTCATAAATATAAGATTCGCGGCGGCTGTTAACGCGAGGCGGAATCGCCGTTCGCCGGCGAAGCTGCTTGCGCTCGCGGAGTGCCATTGCGTGCACGCGATAATTCTCGCGACTATTAGCGAGCGCCGCTATTATTATTACGGCTGCGAGCGCGAAGAGCCTCGTTAGAGCTGGCGCAACGCGATTTACGCAAACGCCCGTACAGCTTAGGAGTCTTTCCTCCCCTATCGATGATACACGCGCGCCAACGACAAGCAAATTCGATTCGAAATTTCCTTCTTTGCGAGAATCTGACTGTTCTGTCGCTTCTACCCCGTAGTCTTTCTTGAATTATTTATGGCACGTTAATAAGTGCGCTCTTTCCTTTTGCCGGACGAACCAGCGCGCCGCGTTATGACGAGCTATGTTGAAAGCAGCGCAAAACGGGCCGACCAACAAAAACGTCTCCGCGGAGATGAAAACTTGAGGAATCGTTGCGATCGATTTGGCAAGATTCTCTTTCCGCGTGTATTGTGAAAAGTGATGTACCTCGTGTGGCTCCGTTGTGGCTTGTGCAATTCGATGCTCCGCGAAGACTGGCTATCTCTTCTCATCTTTTTAAGCCAGAAAAAGGCATTTTATTAAGTATTTTATTCAGTGACGTGCTCGATGAGCTCGAGAAAGGGAAAAATCAGCGTTAGACTGTCCGATTAATGGGTCGAAAATTTTACGAAAATTTTACGCCGTGGCATTATACAATCTGACCTGGAGATTTTCGCGTTTGCGCATTTGCGCATTTGCGCGGTGCGTAGGTACGCTTCGTAGGTACACAATACGTACGTAAATAGATGCACCCATATAAATCAGTTACGAAACGTAGCCGTAACGTACACCCTGGACAATTGGCGCGTGCAGTAATTTTAATGTACAATATGAGCGCGGCACCGCGAGTCAGCGCGTAAGCGTTCACAGCGCGCTGCGGAGAAAATTAATTCCTTCGCCACTGAGCGCGGCATAACCGCTTGACTCTTGTAATCGACGCGTGCAAACTCATTTTCATAGTCCGCCGAGTACGGCCAAAACCCCTGGAGTTTCCCTCTTATCTACCTCTTTCCTCTTATCTGCGAAAATTGGCAAGCCGATCAGCTTTACTCAATACTTCTCTGTATTATTATTATCGCGTTAATTTTGAGTGAAAACTTTCAAGGTTTCACAAGTAGGTTCAAATGAAAAAGTCCTTTATGCCTACATTTTTCTCTGGACAATGAATGATGCTACTTTATAGTTGAGGCAACTATGCACTTTCAATCCTCCTTTAATGACTACTTATTTGTACCAAGCAGGCGTGTTAATGTCAAGGGATGAAAGACAGAAAGTGGGATGAAAAAACGGAGATTTCAATGCTTTTCCACTTGCGCATCATCCATAACGCCTCGTAACCCGTAAACCTTACTCGCAAGCTTTATGTTTGATCGTAAAATTTTTTTCGCCTAGAATATTTTACCTTATGTGAATTGACTTGAATATTAGATATTTTTTATTAATCCTGACTGCTATGAGGTTTTTGTATTAACTACGCCAGTATTTTGTATGCTCGGTGTACCATTATCTCATAAAATAAATTTATAGCAATTATGAAATATGCAAAAAACCCCCACGTACGTTGCATTAAGCCTCGTAAAAATCCGAAGATAACGAGCAAATTAATATTTGACAAGTTAATGTTTTTTCCATTTTTTTCACATTTGTCACTCCTGCAGATGAGTGCTCATTATTCGAGAAATAAATTATCTAAGAAATGATTTTTAAAATTTACCTAAATCATCATTTGTTATTATTAAGTTTGATTTGCAGAAAGGAGAAGTCGCGAGCCCAAAGTCCATATAGCCATAAATAGTCCGATCTGCAGCTTAAGGCCAACGTTTGTCTCCGATTCAGTGGCATAAAAGAGCATTTAATAAATCGCGCAAGTGCATTTGTCAGTATGCGTCGCCGAGGCACACACCTGAACCGAGACTTGCGCAAGGTGCGAATCCCTTATACGCCAGATCTGATTGTCCGTAATAGGAAAATTCGAGGAATCGGCTGATGAGGTCGCGCTCGTGTGCCTCGAAATGCTTGGGAACCGTTAAAAGTGACGCGATGCCCCTGTAAAAGAGTTTTGCGCGGCGCCCGCTGCTAAGCGATTTTCACGCCGCGCGCTGACGAAAGCCTTCCCTTTGTCTCGCGCCACGCAGGCCACGCTCTGCGCCTTCCTCCGCTCTTTTGCCTCCCCTTCTATTTGACTCTTCGCCGTCCAGCGTTTCTTTCATTGTATTCGCTGTACCTTTTATTTAATTCGACGTAATTGCAGGCTTCACAGTTACTTCATGTGTCTTTTATTCCTTTTTTATTTCTCATGTGCCTTCTCAAAACTGGATTGATGGCGTGACCTTCTTCATTTATATGTAGCTCAAGGCTGCACCACTGTAAATTTCGCTTCGACTAGGATGTTAGATAATTTTTAATCGTTACATTCTTTCCTTGCAAAATTGTCTATGCTCACAGAACCCAATTGAAATAATAATCCAATTTCGGAAACCACACGAAACGAACTTTCAGCCGTTAAGTATCATAATGACTGCTAAAGTAGTGAGTTCTTCTTACATTAGTGTGCAATTTTTTGAACAAACAAAATTATTTTTTTCTCTCTCCCCAGTAATTTCTCAAATGCCTAATAACTAAGCAACATTTTTTTTCAGAAAAAGTTTTACAAACTTAATATTTCTAGTGCGTAAAAAACTTGAATAAAGTTACGTTTCAGATGCAGTAGAAGCAACAACATTAGTTTGGTAATTTCTCTTAGAATTTCGTATAATTTAGGAAAAAAATTAGTTGAACTTAATTTCGAAAGGTAAACATCCACGTGGGATTAGTACTAGGCCGATTACACACGGGAAAAAGTAATTCGAAAATATAAAAGCATCTGAACAATTTGCGATGATATTCCGCAATACACACATTACGTAACTGATCATCACACGGCTTGAAACGTTCGCATTATGACATTGGATCGCGCGTGCATTTTTTCTTTTACAGTCTACCGACGCTTTCCTTTCCTGATACAGCCATAAAATTACATGTCAAATGCGAAAAAAACAAAAAATGAGACGAGCAATTACTAGCACAATGTAATTTTAATTTTTATGTATTTAGAGTAAATTCGCAAAGGTTCGTAAGAATTCGTTCGTGAACATTTACACAATTTCCAGTAAAAATCGAATCAAAATCGATTATCGAATTACTATGCTTATAAATAAAATGAAGATAAAGTTTCCAATTTAAAGAGCCAAGTTACAATGAAACTTGTTTTATTAATAGTTTACTGTTTTGATAATTATTTGAAGCCAGGTACTTGACAAGTTACACTGCAAGTGCTATGTAACTCATTATCAGATATAATGAGCTACAAGCTATAAAATTAATTTTCTACAATGGTAGATAAAATATACGTAATAGTATTTAGAAAAAGGAAAATCCGTTGATTCGCAATGGTTGCTTAATTATTTGATGCTCGGCTGTCTCGATTCCTCCATCGGGTAAAAAAATGAATTGGCACTTGCTCTAAGCACTATTGTTTCCTCTCAGCTAGGTAAGACACGTGCACGGAATAAGTCGATAGTGAGAAACGCTTGCGACGTCCGCTTCATTAATAGGCTCTCGCACGGCGGAATCCGCGGAATCGCGGCGCGCATAATTTTCCCTGCTGCGCGGGCGTTAGGTTCGTAATTGAAGTCGCCGCTTAATGAGCTATTAGAATAAATTGCTCTCGCGACTGTTTGACACAATCGGCACTCGGCAGCCCCTTCATAAAGTGCGTTTGCTAATTGACTGTAAGCGGAGCCGCGCAATTGATTAATTTCTTTTCGCTGCGAGATGGCAAAACGATTTATTAAGCGTGTATTCGCAATCAATTTTCTTCATTGCGCATTTGGGTGAAACCACTAATGAAAATTAAATAATTAAGTAGCTCTTTCGTCTTTTTAAATTATTAAAATATTGTAATTGTCAAAAGGTAGATGATCAAACTGTAGGTCGTGCTTCACCTTCGTCCGCAAAATATCGAAATGGGAAGGTTATTAAGCCGAGATACCGTACGTCACTCCGGCCTCGCTCGCGCAGCTGCCTTCGGATATTGGCAATCGCAAGATTTACAGACTTTGAGCTGCAGTATTATTTAAAGGCGCTATACACCGCTCCTAGATCGAACTCATTTTAAATTGAAATTTTCAACGCCTCGACTGCTGCAGAAGTAACAATGCGCTCACGCGTCATAAACACGTCAGATTGACATTGGCGACTCTATTCGGTTGATCAAGTTTTTACACGAAATGCACTTTCTTTAAAAAAGTTAATCTTTGTAAAATTACGAGTTTTTAAAAAGATTTAATTTCTATCTGGTTACGATTAGACAAGGCTAATGCAGAGAAAAGGGGAAGATGAAGGAACAAACGCGCTTCAGCCCGGACGATCGGCTTGCCGGAAGCTGCAGAAGCCCCTAGGGGCTCGATTTTTCCGCGAGCTCGTTATCCACATCCCCGCGGCACGTCCATCTTAGTCGGCAAATACGAGCGTTATCTCGGCGGCCGGTCGACAGGTGCGCGCTGCAGTTTCGACTTTTCGTGCTCTCCGCCGCCTCTTCGCCGCCTCTCCGCCTCGACTCGCGGATTAGATTTCGTTTGCCACGGTTACGTGTATATTGTGTGGAGGCGCGTGCCCTCTGTTGCGATTTATCGTGATTCGATTGTGAAAGTGAACGCGAAGACGCGGAAGTCTGCTACCTGTGTGTCGGGGGATCGAGCGCCTTGACGCGCTCACTGTACTCTGCAGGCCTCGCTGCAGTCGCGATTCAAGAAAGTGATGCGATGCGAGCCTCATTTTTCAATACTTTTTAATGTATGCTCCAATTCTATTTAAAATGAATTTTTATTTTCGATTGGATGCTATGTAACTTTGTACCGAAAGAAACATTTGACTGCGTGTACATCGCCTCAACCCTAAATGAAATGCATTACATAAAGCTGGCAGCGGTTGCATTTCATAAATCCAAAGATACGTACAAAATACTATAGCAACATTTCAAAAGCTTCATTAAACCTTGTACGAAGAGCTTGGTACAATACGAGCGGTTAAATAATACCAGCTTTACATTGGTAAAAATCGTAGAAATTATTACTCGTATAGCTGGTGTTAGCTGGTGTACTCTCGGTGAAGTTAGAGTAGAACGTGCGATGCACAGGGAGAAGAGCGAAAGAGCCCGGGCCCCGGGGCCGCGCTCGCGATTCATATCTTTTCGTTTCGATCCAGCAGCGATCATTAGGCTGACAATCATCGCTCTTCTCGAGGCTCTTTTCCTCCGGCGCGCGGAAGAGCGACGCAACGATCGAGGCGCGCGTCACACTTGATCACTGATCGAACGATGCTCCTAATGGCGAAACTGCTTCCTCACCGAATTCCTTAAAAGTAATCAACATTTATCAGTCATTTTTTTTCAATTTATTTCATATTTTATAAATAATCTCACTATTACTATTGATTTCTTTAAAACAGGTACAAACGTTTTAATACACCCTCTACTTGTATAAGTAGAGATACAAACTTTTCGGGATTTGATCATTTATTAGAGGTAAGTGTTAAAAATATTTCAACCTAAAAAACAGTTTTTGCAGAATAAGAACTGCGTAACATCATTAGAAATTATTAAAATAATTTGTATAAAAATAATATTCCTAGTAACCATTTTCATTTCGTCCCGTACAGTGGAGTACAGCTATAACTATTTGAAAATTTCAATAAATTCTACTTTACATCTATATATACATAGATGAACTACAAAAAATGTGAGACTTAACAATAATAATTATAAAATATAAAGGAGCATACGTACGAGTGCAATACTGAATTACCCTAACTCAAACATTCGGAAACTTTAACGCTAAGAGTAAAAAAACGCGAAATACCAAAATAAAACGCCTTTAAATTTTTACCGAGTCAATAATTTGTTTGGTCGGACTGTTAGAATCTTCTTGCGCTCTTCATATATAAAATATGAAAATATACTTAAAAATATATATGATTTTTTTGTAATATGATTTTTGATTTATAAATTGACCACTAGAGTTCCTTTGGCATTAATTCTATCGTGATAATTAAGCTTTAATAAAATCCCTTTAATAAAATTAGAATGCATAGCCCCTAGTCGATATTTTTAATTGAGTGGGGCTTTTCAATTCACTAGAGACCTGCGGTTTGAGAAAGCTTTTTCAATAATATATATAAGCCGTTAGGAGACCTAGCTGGCAGGATAACATGTTAAATTCTAAGAGTTCCGCATGGTTGTCTATAACATCTAATATCCAAAGCAGTAGCCCGGAACAAATCGCCATCAACATATAGTTTTCGTTATAGAAATAACCGAAATAAATTTCCCCGAAGAATGAAGAAGCTCTTAACAAAAATGGTTGATGTAGTGATCGACGATATAAATGATTCTTTCTGTCTTTTCTGGAGTTAATATTACTTGACGAGTCTCATCCGAAAGATCACTTTGGGATCTGTTCATTTCTAAAATAAAAGAAAGTATAAAATAAAGGAAATTAAAATACAGAGCTTATAATGAATAAAAGAGCTCCTTCATTTACCTAAATCGTCAATTTGATTGTCATCCATGTAGACTGCGTGTAGGACCATTAGGGCCGAGAAGAAACCGAAGAGACTATAAAACTGGAGTTCGGAAGAAAACCAAGCAGGCTCGAAAATGGCGTCGAGGTCAATGCTGGACTCGACCAGCGAGTGAAGGACGCGCATGAACTCATCTTCGTACAATTTAATGAGCTCGTTTATGCTGTCGAGGACCTCCGACCTTGCCGACGTATAGAGGAAGTAGCCAACGTCAAGCGCCGGTGATGAGTGCCTTGCCACCTGCCGTCATTTTTAGTAGTACTTAATACTAGTAAATATTAATGGGGACTTTTGCGCGAGTATCGTAACATCTCATTGACCCACTTTTCACATCACTTAATCAGTTGTTCGTAAAATCTTTCAACACATCCGCTTTCAATTTCACTCTTATGGATCAGTGAAGCTATTTCACATTTAGTTCATTTTTCATTTAATTCCAAACAAAACACTTGGAAGAACAATTATCCTTCCAAGATAAAGGATCTAGGCTAATTCTTTCTCAAAGAACAGTAAGTGCTAGTGAAATTAAAATCTGACGTGAAAACAAACTTTAGAACCAATATAAAAATTTGAGGCAGATTCTACCAACATTCTTCATGTTTGTGAATATTTAATCGGTAATTCGGTCATGTCGGAACTGTTAAGATCGAACGAAAGACTGCTTAAAGCGTTTTAAGGCTTACCTGAAAATCTACAAGTTTAACGCTCTCTATGCTCCCGTCGCTGTCATAGCGAAACAAGATGTTGTTATTCCACGTATCGCCATGTGTAAGAACCCAATGATTTCGTTTATGCTCATCGGGTGCCAGTAAACTTTTCATGATGCCTATTACCTTGTTCTTGTACTGCTTCAGGAAATTACCCGCCCGAATAATTTTTTCAGTCTGGGGATCGATGGAGTCTAAGGTTTGTATGGCAAATTCCAAGCTGCTCTCAATGTAACTTCCAATGGATGCTTTACCATCAGAAGGGTATATATTTTCGGTCAAAGGTTGCACCATTTTCTCAAATATTTTTGGCGATTGCAATTTCAGATTAAAAGATGTTGCGTGCAACGTGGCCAGTGTCTGCAATAATACATTCAAAATTTTTACAAAACAAAACAACTTAAAAATTTAAGCTAATAAAATGTTTAATACTCTTACTTTGATAACAGCATCGCAGTGTTGGCGATCGAGCAGGTTGCGCCGTTCGCAGATAGAATAATTCAAGTGCTGCAGATCCTCCATGATAATTTCATCTTTATTGATGATTAAGCAATCTGGCCCAAAGGTGCCAAGAAGTGGCAATAATTTCGCATAAACGTAAACCTCGTTGCAAAACAACTCGTTGGTGCGAGCATTGATAGCGAACTTTCCGTTTCCAAGTCTTGTCTTTCTGATAAACGATTTCCTATATTCTGCGCGGGGAAAAACAGAAGACGAGAATCAATTTCTGCAACAGTAGTATTTAAAGGCTTCCGTACTACTAACCACTTCCATTTCCTGTTTGCCCTTTTACTTTCATGCGAAAAACAATGGACATGTAGTTCTGACCCTTATCGGCACCTTTCTCTTGATGTACCTCTGTTACTTGCAACCTATCGTCATTCTCGTATTCCTTTACTACCGGTTGCAATGTGTCAATAAAATCTAAACAATCGTTTATTTAAGTTTAGTTGATAGTTGATAAGAAAAATGAAAAATTAAATAAAAAATAAAATTAAAGATCCACCCAATCAAAATTTAATAGTGTGGGAGGAACAAGTGAAGGTCCATGAAGAACCGATATGAATATGTTAATGTTAATGATAAAAAGCTATAAAAAATGAGATATGATACTTTACAGCGATCGTAAAAGCAAGGTGCGAATAAACTATGCAGAAGAGAATATAACTGTCGTCGATCGCCCGTATACTCATCGTCTGCGTTGCGTCCGTTGGCAATGGCCGAAATACCCAGTGACATAGTGCTACTCTTCTCTAGCTGACCCAAGGCTTCTCGTGCATGCCACTCTTTCTGTCTTGCACTTCTGACCGAATCTTAAGAAGCGCGTGGGCTTGCTTGCTTAATTGTCTAATTTATCGAGCGACCAATTCGCGGATCTAGGAACCTTCTTGTATCCTTGACCATCTACGCAAATAGAGTACCAAGGAGTATTACTTAGCTGTCACATATTCATCATTAATTTCAATTTTTTCGAAAAATCGAAAAATTGAAAAAACTCAGCTAGAAGTTATGTCAGATTTTTAACTAGGTCTAAAAGTTTCTTAAGACATTGATAGCCCTAAGGTAAATATTGAATGTAACTGAGTGGAAGTGAATGAAAGAGCTTGTCGAAAATGACGCGTGAGCCCGATGCAACCTATCGCATCGCGAATGTAGCTTTGTCCAAGGTCAGCCTCTAATAGAGTAGTTGCTCTGCTCGAGGCATTCGTTATCCGCGAGGCACGTATATCTTTATATTTATAGCAAACGCGACATTGAAAGCACACGGTCGGAATCGCATTTTTGTCACGACTAGTTTACTACGGCTTTCGATGCGCGTCGTCACTTCTGTACGCTAAAAAGCTCCAACGAGCTTAAATCGCCGCAGAAAAAAAAGCAAAATATTCAAATATTCAAATATTGTTGGGCTACCTTCTTTTCGTCAATCAGACCGTATTCCGCAACGATTTTCCGTTGTTCGGCGCCTCGTCGAGAATTGCGTATTAGTGCGCGAGATAAAATTAGATTCTAATGAATTCGGCGCATTTGCATGAATGGGATTGATGGTTTCTGCGAACCAACAGTATTTAATAATTGTCTTTTCTTTCGTGTCTACACACGCGTTCAAGTGCAAGAAATTCACTGCATACTTTAAAATCAACAAATATCTTGATTTTTTCTTAGAATGCAATTAGTTTTAAATAAATGCTTTTAAAGTGTTAATAGGAGTGCGCAAACGTTTGCAGATTCATGTACGAGCAGCAAAAACATTGTACATATTCATTTCAAAATTCATTAACTATTACAATATATGCGGCAGATCTTTTAAACTTTGTATTTTGTTTCTCGGAATATTTTCCAGCAAAGTATTAAATAAATTTTCTCTATCTCATATGACGTTCAATTATCACTAATGAAATATTTATTTTTAAGATCCGATTCGTCATACGTACACTTAAAAAGCTACAAATTATGTAATAATCCGTAGCATGCTTTTTACCGCGATTGATGTTTCAATCGTCAAGACCAAAATGAAATCTTAGTGAAATGCTGAACTACCTTACTAAACAATAGGCACTTTTCGAAGACATTGGTATTTTGCGTGTGTTCGATAATAATCTCTTCAGGCTCATAGCGAAGTAACGATAAATTCTATCCTAACATATGATTAATGTACCTGAAGTATTGTTAACGATATGCCAGCACATAGGCCGACATTTATCTGCAGGATGTAGCATCTGTCGCAGAACACATAAAAAGAGGAAAAAAAGAAAAAAAATGCATGATTATGAAGTAGTTTATTAGACAAGCTCAAGCTAGTGCATCGCGATGCGTAAATTAGTTATGGTCCGCGATATATATCGATAAATTGAAATTGACATATTTAGAGTAACTATTAATTATGATTTAAATATAAAAGCATTGATTTTGGGGGATATAAATGAATCTGTCCATGGATGTGTGCATGGATCTATAGGCGTTAATGAAGCTCGGTGACTGTGACGGCTGAAAAAAGGAAAAAGAAAAAGAAAGTAGTCGATGCGGCAAGCGGCAAGCGGCAAGCGGCAAAGGACAGGTCTGGTTGAAAGCTCGCAAAGCAAGCACAGAAATAGAAGGCAAGTGCATGGTCACCGCGGGCGGCGCACGCACTTGGCTGACTCGCGCGTACCTGACATAGTTTGCTGCTCCATATTCCGCGCGGCGCGAACGTGCCGCGACTCCGCGACTCCGCGAGCGCGCCCGCCGCCGCTCCACTGCGACTCTTTTCAGTAGAGACTCGCGCTAGGCCTAGCCACGCTGCCGGACTATTCGCGATAAAACGAGCTAACTCACGCGCCGCCGGTAACAATAGGCGAGCCCACCGTCACCGCGACGATAATTCCGGCTGCCTCCGGAGCGCCTCTCCCGCTCTCGCCCTCTCATTCTAGCGCCGCTCGGCCGATTGCGCTGGATCGGCCGGATCAGCTGGCGGTGCATCCGATCGCGAGCATCGCCACTTCCCTGTCCGGCCGCTCTCCGCCCCTCTTACGTGCTTCTTACGTGCAGCGACGCAACCGACAAGCCACGCTTCCCGCTAACCAGGAAGAGCAACCAGACCACGCACCTTTTTTATCTCGCCTTCGAACAATATTTATGAAAAAAACGGAAGTAGAGTATTAGATGCAAATGGATACCTGCAATCATCAATATTGATAGTGGCAACCATTTTTTTGCATCGCGCAGCGTACTTGATAACGATGATGGGAGATAAAAATAGCGGAAATACATTCGCTCATTGAAATACGAAGGTAACAGAGTGCAGAAGATTAAATTGAAATATCCATTTTACTAGATATATTAAACGTTATGCACATTAATTTCGACAAGTACGCAAGCATATTTCGAATATTCTGATAATCGATTATTCAATCACGAGTTGACTGTTGAGCGAGCAGGCAATCGGTAGAAATACTTTTATTAATTATTTCTTGATGATCATGAGGATATTTTCTTAGTTTTCGCGGCCTTCGATGAAACTAAAAGCAAAGCAGGTCTTGGAGTTGGGAGAGGCTCGAGTGCAAATCGAGAGAGAGGAGCGCGCGATTTGACTCTCGCTTAATAGCCGCTCCTCTGTACGTGTGTGTGAGAATCTATTGAGAAGAGGAGATGCGCATCCGCTTTCGACATATCTGCTTAAGGTAAAAGCGCCGAGCATTGTTCCGATCTTTTATATAGGAGCCGCGCGCGACGTTGGCATCCTTATGTTTTCACGCGTGTACGAAGCTCCTGGTGCCGGCGAGCGCCTATTTGCTTGTTTGTTTGCTTGTGTGCGGCTTCTGCCTTTATTTCGCTCGCGTTACTTGCGAAATTCGGCAGCCAGTAAAATCCTATTGTCCCAATGTACCTGCTCGTTACGCGGGAGCTGACCTCTCTTTTTAATTAATCTGACACTTTAACGTACAAACAGTATCATCAATTTATAACGATTACAAATAAATAATATTATTTTCAAAACTTGGCAGCTTTTAACTTTTCTGATAAAAAGTTTTTTATCTCACACTTACGTGCTTTATCGAAGCGAGCTTAGAAGTCGTGGCAATGAACCTTAATGCTCGCACAATTCTTATCAATGTTGCAATTTTTTCTAGTTTGTAATTTTTATTCTCAATAAGTTTAAGGTGAGGTAGGTCGATGACTGATAACGTAAGTGCATTCGAATTTTTAAATCGTAGATGACAACTTCTGATAATAAAATTTAAACTTTAATTTTTACTCAGCATGCCGTATAACTTCAAAATGATAACCGTACATTGACTTGTGTCTTTTTTACCCAGTAAACGTAGTAATTAACGCTTACAGAAAAATTCTCAATATGAGTGCTTGTGGATTTCTGTTAAAATAAAATTGGAAAAATCTAAACCAATGAAAATGTATAGTAATTGTGGGAAATGTATTTCTAAGTTAATTCTTGACGTGAGCATCATTTGTAGAAAGATGTTTAAAATTATTTTCCAAATTAATTACGATTTTCGTTCATGAATGTATGAATTTACAGTTTGTAAAGCACGGTAAGTGTCACACGTCAAAATAGCGTGTAATATGACGAGCATATACAAGGGCAGGCATGAATGATAACGAGTCATCACACTTGCATGTAACATTAACTCTTACGACCTAGACACCATTTCCAGTTCAAACTTCGTAGTTGATTAGTTCATTTCCTAAATATTAAAAAGTCACAAGATTATTCCATACTTTACTTACTTTATGGTTAATGGTACAGATAAGAGTGCTCTTCCGTTTAAGTCTTGCTGATTTTCCTTTAGATACATCGTGCGTCAAATTTACCTGATGCTTTTTAGAGCATCAATTTTTTTTAAATTTTTTAGACAAAATCATTTCTGTTTAAATAGAAAAAAATTCACAAAAAATACTGAATAGCTAAAATACATCATAGTGTCAGTATCGACTCATTTGTATGTAATTGTAAGATTTTACCAATCAAAATAATTGAAAACGAATAATATAATATTAGTTTATTATACTGAAAAAAATCCAACTAAAATTTTGTCAAATCCTCCTTACTAAACCAATTTAGTTGATTTAACTAAATATTTAGATGGTTTAACGAAATTTTAGTTAAAAAATCGATCCCAACAAAATTTTTGTTGAATCTACAACATTTTTTTTCAGTACACTATTCTCAATAAACGGAGGAAACGATTTATACTGGACTATTGGGTTGTTATAAGCAGAACAATGTTTATGAATTTAGAACTTTAATTTCTTTAATATAAATAAGCAAGAATTAAATATAACACTTAAACTTATGCGTTGTAATATGTATTAAGCATCAGCTTTCCTCTTTGCTTGTAGAGAAAGTAGCATTTGAATTTAACAGCAAATAAAGCTTAGGTAAAAATGACGGCTACTCGACGACACATAGACGCAAGACTGCTTATTAGTCGAACATAACTGTGGAGGTGTGATTATGCGATTATGCGCTGCGTTTTATCGGCGGCTTTTGGTGAACTTTATTAACACTATCGTCATCTGGCACTTGCAATCACTGACGCAAAGTATTAATAAATAATTATTTATTAATTATGAAAAGTAGAAACATTACCGCTCGAACAATGAAATATTATTTCGATTAAGTTATTGTGTTACATGATAAGGCTATATAAGATTAGCGCAGTTACATTTCTTTAATGCTGCCATTTAAAGTTAAACTCTTCACTTACTTCTAATAGGAAAGAAGAAATAAAAAAAAATAAAGTAATATTAGCCCTTTAACGGTGGCTTCTACTGAAATTGCATTTTTGGAGCTTTGAATACTTGCTTATAGGGCAAAAATTTTATTTAAAAATGGCTGTTAAAAAATGTAGGGCTAGAATGCACTTTATTATAAGTAATTTAAAATCGTATAAACTGTGATGTCGGACTCTACCGTGAGCATGGCGAAAAAACCTCCTTTAAGGGTTGTTAGTATAAAAAGCCAGGTATCTGATCATTTCATAAAATTACGCTCACGTTTTTACACAATCTAATATAATTAATTATGCTACTTCTATACAAGATTAAATCCCAAAAAAAATTTTAAATGAATCGATTTATTAATTATTATCTGAAAAACTGTACGTTTGCTTACAACTATTACAGTTAAAAAATAAAATGTGAACATATTATTTACTTTCTACAATACTAATGATATTTTTAATTTAACAACTTACATTATTTACAATTGTTATACGTTTTTTTAATACTTTTAATGTTTGATACAATTTCTTAACGATCTTTAAGTATTTTTTATTAAAATTTATACAATAAAAAAGCCTCTTTACTAGAAAAAATCAGAATAAAAGAATACTTTCGGTACATTACGTGTATCAGATGTAGAAACAAGTACGTAATACTTTGTGAAAAGAAAGAATTTCATATAATTTGATTTAATATAATTTCTGAAGTGTCCCGAAATGCTTGTTACTTGCTCCAGTATGGTCCAGCTCCCGCAAACTCATTAACTTTGTTTCCTTCATTTCGCGACAGGTACTCGTCGCGGTTACCCCACGCCTCGTTTCCAGATGGTCCAACCGTAGACGCGGTATGCTCGCCAGGTTTGCCGGTGATGCCGACGGAGCCTGCGAGCACCTTATTGGCGCCTGGGAGACCGTTGCCCGCTCCACTCAACAGCCCACCCGTTGGCCGCCTGCCCAGGAACTTGGGTCGCTCCTTCGCTGCCGGCGTCGTTGCTTCGCCGTGAAAGTCGGGCCGCGAAAGAGTTGACGAATCGTAATTGGAATATCCGCTCTCTGGAACCTCTGGCGCGTAAGACGGGCCGAGAGGTGGACTCGATAATCCAGAGCTGCTCGTAGTCAGATCTTCCCGCCAAGGATGGCCGCTCTCCTCCCTGACGAAAAACGACGCGCTCGACTCATAGTCGTAACTAGATCGCTGAGCCGAATTCCTCTTGAGTTCCGTGCTGTCCACCGCGCGCTGCCACTCGCGGTCCACTTCATCCTCCGTCGGGGCGGACGCGATGGCCCGAGAGGTCGTTGCCGCGTATGCTCCGTAATCTAAAATTCGGTTATACGGCTCCCCGGTAAAATCACTACTACCACTACTTTCCGATTTTTCCAAATAGTTTTGGTACTTTGCAGTGGTACGCGTGCGAGATTCAATGTTTTCCCAACTTTTATAATTTCCGAACGTTCTGTTGCTGCTGTATTGATCATTTGAATTGATTTCGTTTTTATTGTAATCATTATTTTCTTTTATCTTCTCGCTATCGTTATTCGCGTAATTATTGTTTTCTTGCGGGAGCGGATATTTTTCTGGATTTTGATAATATATACCGTATCTAACATGGTTGCTATTTTTATTATTGATGTCGTTGTTGTTGCTAGTACTATTTTTTTCATTAAACTTATTAGCTTCATTGCTATACTGGCTGTCGATTAAGCTGCTGCTTTCTCTTATCAATACATTGGTGTTCTGATTTTTGTCGCGTTCTTCGAACAATCCATTATTGACAAAAAAACCTGGACCATTATTGTTTCTGTGAAAAAAGATAAAGTTAAAATAAATTAAAGTTGGAAAAAGGAGCAAGGAAGAAAAAGAGTAAGCTGAGCCACTCTCACCTTTTGAGATCTTCCGCGCGACTACTGGAAAAGCCACGAGGGACGTTGTCGCTCAGAGGACTCGATCTTCCGCGGAAGTTGCTTCGATTATCGTACGAATTGCGAGATCGCGCATCACTCGTCGTGCGCTGATAGTCAGCCGACTGATGCTGTTCGCGCCCATTCGATTCCCTAGGATGGTCGTCCGAATAATTATCGGAGTTGGAACGCGGAGAAGCGACGGCGCCAGCGACGTAGTCAGCCGATCCTCCAGACGCCGGTTTCTCCGATTTCAAATTACCGTCTGCCTCAATGCTGCAAAATATTCGTGCAAACTTAACTTCAATGCAATTCGATTATCGGAGACATTTATTTTCCGGGTTAGTTTCATAGAGATTAGTATTTTACATTTTTTCAAGGCTACGGACTTGAATTCTGAAACTAAAGGTATAAGAGATCAATTTGAAATACGTACATTTTACCGGATGCATAGTCCTCGTAGATCTGATTGGCTTCGTCGCGAATGTTGTTCGGGTAGCCTGAACTAGCCAGTGATAAGTCGTTATTGGAGGCACTGATGGAGTTGTACGGGAGAGGTGCATTGGGCGAGTACCGATCGCCCTCCGCCTGGTCAGACGTTGATTCGTGGTCATCCAGGGCGTCGTTTAGCGAGTAAAAGTCGGCTGCCGTCTCGCACTCAAAGTCGTACCACCAGTCACAGACAAAGTGCCGCTGATTGAAGATGCTGCCACTTGGACAGAGGAAGGAGCTTTTTGTGCCCTCGGTGTTACATACGTGAAATACCTGTTCAGTGTTACAAAAACAGCGGCAAAATGAAAAGCATAATCACTTTTCTGAATATCATTGAAAACTAGCAACTAATTGATTACTTGGCATCTGGTCTCGACGTCGGCGTAATAGCCTCCGGGCGTTTTGCCCACACAACTAAATGACGTTTTGGGTATGCTGCTCAGATTCGGATAATCCTTGCCGGGCAACCCTGGTACCGAATCCTGCCAACCATTTCCGTTTCCTTGACTTTCCGGCACACGAAGATGTTGCTCATCGATCCTCACCGGCTGCGGTTCACCAAACAATAATTAGTTACATTTACTTGAAAAAATAATAAAATATTTTACTGAAGTTGTAATACAATAGCGATTCTTTTAAAAATAAACTTAAACTTGAACGTTATATTTTAAGTAACAGCTGCTCTAAACTAAAAAGAAATATCTACAACACATATTCCTTTCAAAAGACGCATGCGTTTTTGTGCGATTTTTATGAGGTCGTATAAAGCTAGAGATAAAAGTGAAAATATCTTATAAAAGTGGTACTTTCAAAACTTGTAAACTTTTTACTTTGGTTAAAAAGCATGGAAATAGGAAGTAATCGTTTAACTTTATTTATTGCTGCAAATAAAAATAACGACGCAAATAATATAAATAGCATATTGTATTGTAATTTAAGTGCATATTTATAGGATCAATTCGTTTTTCGAGCAGGTGCGAAGATTTCTCGAACAATCTCACTCAAAGTCGAGAATTTCCTAAGGCTATTTCGCGCCTGGTCCGCTGTAAATCCACGAAAAATGCAGCATTTCCGCGGAGCATCGACACCGCGAGAACGTCCAGCCCGAGAGGCTTCAACGGACCCGGAGAGCAGAGCAGTTTCATCGCGCAACATGCAACATGCGACTACCGTTCGCGTACATCCTCCCCCCCAAGGAAGAAGCTAGAAAGTTGCTTCGATAGGCGCTCCACATTTCTGCAAATATTGCGCCATGCGCGCCAGCGCGTCAGCGCGTGCGTCTCTGATATGCCAAGGAAAGGGGGGGGGGCAGCAGGATAAGTAGTAAAAGGTCCGTATGGGCAAGCCGAGCGTCTCCGGCGCGAGTGCAGAGGCCAATATTATGCAATCAAATGTATCGAGTACCTCTAGCTGTAAATCAATCCGAGGAAATGCCGGCGGTTTGATCGATGCAAGGAAAAGAGTCGAAATAAGCGCGAGCGAACCTTTCGGTTAATCTCGTCCTTCCCAATGATCTTTACGAATGATACTTCGCGAATGCTTTATGCCAAAAATTAGAACGCATTCTCTCTTGAGGGATAGAATATAAAATAATGAAAAATACATTTCAACTTACTGGTTCGGTGAGGGTGGCCACGATCAGTGCAGCGATAACGATTATCTGGATTAGCTTGAAAGCCATCTGCCCGCTATTCTTTTAAGGCTAAAAATTCAAAAGCATAGCATTGAAAAATGTTGAAAAACAAAACTACTTTAAAATGAAAAGTTTGCTAAACATCTGGCGAACGCTTTGCTCGATTATTCGATAAAAAAATAAAAGTAGAGAAGACGCGTTACCAAGAGCATTATTATGGTGCAATTATCTGTCGCAATGTCGATTCCTCCAAACATTTCAATAAAGCACCGGTCGAGGGAAAAAATGCAAGTTGCATAAAGTACGCGAGCGCTACATTCCGGCGATGGGTATCTCGCGGCCGTATCTTCCGCCAATCGTACGGGCCACGAGTGGAGACTTGGCCGCCTCATCCGCCTTTCCCTCCTTGCGGCGGAGTACTCTCGGAAGCGATGCCGCGGCGTTCCTTTCCACGGGCGAGCCTGACATTTTAGAAGGCTCTTACCATCCGCGCTATTATTCATTTTTTATTTTAAATTTTTCTCTTTTTCTTTTTTTAATTAGAACTGAATAAACCCGAATTCCTATAATATTATCATCTAAATATTTGTTTACGATATTACACTATGAGCATAAAAAGTGACTTAACAATATTATGTAAACTACATAAGATAACAAAACAATAATGCGATATACATATACTGTATAAACAGATACGTGAAAATAGTATTTTTTTAAAATAAAGCTCGCAAATATTCAATGTAGTTATTTTCTTTCGTTAATTGAAAGGTTATATAAATTATACATCGTTCCCATGCAATTTTCTTCGTGGCACGTAGTAAAAAATTACAAAACCCAAGCAATGAAAGACTTTAAATTAAATTTGTATCATTTTAAAATTATGTTAATTAAAAAGAATAAGAAGCCTTGTTAATTACATGAACAATTAGCTTGAATTAAAAAAATTAAACGTAAAAATTTAAAGGAAAATAGAAGAATCCGTGAGAAAATGTTTAACATAAAGAAAAGCGATTAAAAATAATAAAAATAGTGAATAAGTTTGGAAAAACATAAGATAACTAACCTGTTAAAGCAGTTAAAGCTTTTTAATCAACAGTGCAGTGGCATTGTGGGAACTCGATGTTACGCACGTGTGCAGATGCGGTGATTATAGATCTCGTAGCAGCTTATGTAGGATGATCTATCACGCCGGCCGGCACAAAACAACTTCCGCGATAACAGTCAACAGGTACGACGTTGCATGTTCTGTTGCACTGCGCGAAAGCTTTGACTTTTTGGTTAAA
The DNA here is from genome assembly GCA_900480045.1 of Eurytoma adleriae. NCBI lineage: Eukaryota > Metazoa > Arthropoda > Insecta > Hymenoptera > Eurytomidae > Eurytoma > Eurytoma adleriae. The sequence continues at coordinate 250,036 of UXGC01000108.1, forward strand.
AAACCATATAATTTGTGTTAAACTTAAGCAAATCTGCCTAATTTGAATATTAAATCGGGTTTTAAAGTTGAACAATGAATTTCTGATGATTGAAAAAGTTCCGAGATTTTAGTCACTTGCTCTCGTGTCGAAAGTATCGATTGAAAGTTTCACACAGGGACAAAGTGAAGGTATCACTGAGGAGCACAGGAGAAACCGCTAGTTGCGAAGGTGCGCGGACGCGAGGAAAAGCCGCGGCTGTAAAGAACCGCACGGAGGATCTGCGAGGCGGCTAGGTAGACCGGCGCTACTTATATAGAACATCCCCACGTGTGCCCTCGCCTCGCGGGATACTTCCACACGTCTACACGTCTGCTCTCTAACGAGGCCGGTTTCTTCTCTCCTGCTCGCGATTCGCGATTTATATTTTAACGCGAATTCGGCTTGCGAAACGCACGATCACTTGGATGATGCGCTCGATGCCTGCGCAACCGTACTCATCCCTTTCGGAACTTTTTTTCAGCATTTTTTCCAACTGCAGTGCAACGTATTCTTTCGTGCATTCGAATACACTGTAGCAACAGCATTTTAAGCAATGCATTTCGGGGAAAACAATGTCGCTGGAACGACTTGATCGTTTTCTCGCATAATTACTTGTAAAGAAATTATTAAATTTTTAGAATGTTGTCCTAAATTCATCTCAAGGGAGAATTATTTTTTTTATTTTATTTGCCCACCCTTGCTTTTTCTTATCCACAGCATTTGTCGTGCAACTTCAGAAGTGCAAATGAAAAAGTAGTATAATTAAAAAAACAAACAGAAAAGAGAAAAGAAAGAGGGAAGGATGTTTAAAAAGAGTAAAATTTATATGGGAAATAGAAGCGGCGAAAAAATGGGCAGGCATTCCCAGCGTGAAAGCACTAGGCTATCTGCAGGGGCAATTACATAAACTCTTCCGCTCGTTTCCGCGCGCGCACACACACGGGCGCTCGCAGTCTGCATCTTTCCGCGGCGGCGCCGTAGGTTCGAGATCGAAAGTTGGCCCGAAGAGGCGCAAAAACGCGGGTGCGCCGCCGCCACTGCTGCGGGCGCGCATCGGAAGAATGCACACGCGCCAGCAGTGCGCCAGTCGCCGTTGAGCAAGCGAGTCGCGGTAGCGGCCGGCGGCCGGCGGCCGGCGCACCAACGAGATGCGTTCCAGATTAAATCGCGCGCCGCGCCGAGTTAGAAAGCATTTTGCTGCTTTACCCGCAGACCCGCAGACCCGCAGCGAATTCGCAAGCTGCGCCTAAGCTGCACGCAGCTGCGGCTTGCTGTTTCCATTGGCGTCAAATTTCCTGCAATGGCTGTCTACTTTCACAAACGCATTTATTTATTTCGTCCCTCAACTTGATTTGCAAAATAAAGATGCAAGTGGAAAAAGTAATACGAAGTAGAGAAAATGTATCGCTGATCGAGTAAGTAAAGGTCAGCTGTGCGCGCACTAGCTTCTGCGTCTTAGGCTTTCTATACTATATTGTAGTAGTATAGAACTGTACAATTGCAATATATTGTGAGCAGTCGCAAGTATGGACTATCCGAAAGCAAAATTAAAATTTCAAGTGCAACTTTCTTCTTTCTAAATGGAGGATCAGAACGTCTCGATAAATACGTTGAATCGAGCGTTAAATAAACTACTGCATCCAAAAATTTAAATCCAAGAGAAATTTGAGCTCTTGACAAAAGTAGAAAAATTTGCAAAGGATCAAAATAAGACTTAAGCGGGTAAGTCGATTGCATCGCAAAAGGTAATAGCAGTGGTCGTAAGACCAAATGAAATCTCTGGGATTCATCTTATCCTCGCGAGCATCGCGCGCTGACTCTGCGGAGCTCGAACTAACATAGATTAGTCAGCTAAATTGGATCAAAGAATTTCCCCTTCTGATAATTTCTAACTTTAAACCTTACTACGTACGTTTTAGCATAAATTCTGTACTTGATATTTTAACTCGAGTTAATTAATTCATTACCTTCCAGATGAAATTAAAAATATAAATTTGATCTTTTAGCTTACATTTATGAATTGCTAGAATACGCTATCTAAGGCGAAAGTAGCTTTTTGCCTGTAGGCCCGTGGCGGTCGTGGCATTCTAATAATAACATATTTTCACTGATCAAGATTTGCAAGAAGGTAAGGACAGCTAATTTGAAAAAATTGCTAGTTGTTCGAGATCAAAATGATAGAGAATGAAAAGATTTTATCTTCGATGATGCGAGTGAGCGCTTATTCAAGTTGTTCCTAGTTTAGCTTTACCTGCTCGTGGCAATTAACATGTAACTTAATCCAACGCGGCGTAATTACTCTGCACGCGCGAGACCACTAGACCACTATTTTGAAAGGACTTTGAAACTAGAACGGTCACGAGTTTGCATACGTACCTGCGTACTCATACGTTTGCTTTGAGAAAAATAAATCCACTCGTGCACTCGAGAGCAACACTTTATAATAACATTTTTAACCTACCATGATAAAGAAAAATTATAAGGAAAATCTTCGTTCGATTTCAGCAAATAGCAATTTTCTTGTTGGATTTCAAATACAAATCGATAATACGAGTTTTTTTTTTGACAAAATTCAAAATAAAAAAAAAAAATAATGCTTTGTTAAGTAGTGAAAATTCTGCTTGATTATTATTTGTCCGATTAATTGCACAATTGTACCAATCGTGCCGGACTCGAACTCCTATCTTGCAGAACATGCTTTTGAAAACTTAAAAAGACTGGCTCGACTCCGGTTGACACTTTCACTCCATTCATTCAGCCTCGCACCTATATTATATGCATCGAATAATTTGTTCCTACTATGACGTCAGATCGAGTATTACACGCCAAGGAAATGGCATTGCGTTTACCAGAATGCTCTTTTTACTTTTTTTACCTTCATCATCTAACCTGCGAAAAACTAAAATTTATTAACTTAAATTATTCATATTTTTCTAAAGCGAATAAATTTTCAGAATGTCCGATATAATAATTAAAACAATTCTCTTTAATAATACAGTTTAATTACAGTACTGAAAGTTATAGGAAAAAAAAATATTTGTAAAAAATGGCGTACACTATTTGTCTAGTAAGTTAAATCACAATATTACTTGATTACTAATATACATTGGCTTTATTGTTCATACTCATTCACACTACAATAAAACAGACGAAACATACAGACTATTTGTTGATGTTTTTCTCTTTTTCCAATTTTAATCAAAATGACAATGAAGATGAAATGAAAATAAATAAAGCTGTGCTGTGTGGAAAATGAAATGGAATATTTTCGTTTCTGCCTATATCAATATTAATTCATAACCTTCATATGTAGAACAGAAATATGAATAGAAGGCATATATGCATATTGAATTTTTCGTTCATCCCTTTTTCGTTTATCCTTTGCCAAATAGCCGCGAATTATCTACGAACGAATCCAGCGTGTCGCAGAATTTCGTAGACTTTTCCTCGTGGTATCATGTCAGTTTCTCGATTGGTAACCTGCGACAAATAGAAAGTGGTAGTTTGAATAAATATTAATGTTTAAAAAAAGGTTTAACGAGTGCGAATAATGGAAAATGAACCTGCGCCTCCTTGTATCCGAACCAAGAGGGCTGAGCGAGTGCCGCAACAATGTGTGGATTCTTGTAAAAGTTGTTTCTAAGGTGATCAGGCAACAGTGCCTCCATTGCGTCGTTCGCTAGAACTGCGGGATGCGGCTGGGGTGGCGCGTTGCTGATTATGAACTGTGGTGCTGCGCAGCACAAAGCCACTAGAGACATCAGTACCAGAGCACGGATCATCTTGAAGATCGATCCTAACCCATGCAAAAGAGAAATTCTTTTTTAAATAAACTTACAGTTTTCTCGACAATTATTCATTCAATAATTAGAAACTAGACTGCGAATTTTCGAAATACTCCTTTTACATAAATTATTATCCCGCGCCGCATTTTTGCAAATCAAAGATATTTCAATGCTGCAATAACTTTTTTATACGTTGCACAAACTTGTAAGAAAAATGAAAAAATATAGAAATAGTTTCTGCATTGCATTAACACGTTCCGAAGTAGGTGTAATACAGTATAGCCCAGCAAGCCATTCTTTAAATTTGAAAGACATTTCGCTTTTACCAATGACAATAAAATTCCATTTTCGCGCAAAAGTCGACAATTTTGAAGTGTCGGAAATGCATACGCCTCGTTTTTTGCCACCTCGCCTTGAAAAAGGTGAACGGCTGGTCGCGAATGCGAGCGCGGCCCGGGGCAATCGACGGCATTGCGCTTCCTTTCCGCAATGCCGAGGGCGCCGAGACAGCGTCCATGTAATTTTCGTAATCCGCTCGCAGCCGACACTGATCTCGATGATGCAACACTTTTTTACTCTCCTTGTCCGGACTTGGTTAATTTCAAGGGAATCACAAGTGCCGCTTCGGAAGCCTTTTCTTTTCATTCAGCGGAATGATATAATTCTCAAGACACCAACAAAGATTTTGAGACAACGAACCTCGCAATGAACTGTGCTTTCGAGATTCTGCAATCATTTTTCCAATTCGTTCGAATTTAATATTAATAAGAAAATGTAAGAAAAATATTGCACAAAGAACGAATGGATTGTAAATTGCAAAACCTCCCTGCCACTCGATATGAAAGCATGCTTAGTACAATAAAGAAGTAAACTTACCGATTGTCAGTAGTTTGCTAATAATTTGAAATGTTAGCCCGTTGAGACACAGATTGACGGGTAAAAAGGTGCAAAATATTGAAGCAAGATCAAGTTTAATTTGTCAATAAGATAAAGACTCTAGATGAAGACTGTAGAGAGGCCTTGCCGTGGTGTCTCGCGCGTAACTGGCCTCGAGTTCCGCGTTTGCCGGTCTCTTATATAGACGATAGGCGGCGTCGGCTCCCCGAGCATAGGAAGCCAACTTTTATTTTTTTCTCTTCTCCGACTGGCAACTCGCTCCCGTTTACCGTCGCTCGCGGTAAGGTCTCCAGCGCGCACTGGTCATTGGTCCTGTATGCGCGAAACGCGAGCTTGACAGCAAGCCTTGGAAGACCGAAAGAAAGACTCGATCGCCTTTGCCTCTTGAAAACTGAGTCAAGGGTACGGCTGGCCATGCGAACGCATAAGCCCACTCTAACCAATGGTGCATTATACTTTATATTGTCTTCTTTTCTTTTATATCGCTTACCATTTTAGGTAAAGTGAACAAATTAATATCAAAATTTTTAAGCAAAATATACATTAAAGGGAAATTGTATTATTGACCTCTGTCAATCGGCTGAAATGAATTTTCAAGCTTTCTTCAAGTAGTTGTAACTCTCTCCTAAATTTTAACCACTGTACTCTTACAATATTTTTCTAGTTCAAAATTTAAAGCATTATCCATGAACCAAAAATAAAAGTTGCAGGCACTGACATTGCCCGACGAAGAAAACTTATTATATCTTTATTTTTAGCCTTTCACTCGTCTCAGAGATTGACCTTCGATAAAAAAAAGGAATACGAGTCGTAAAATAAAAAATACTAGAATTTCACGGTCGGTGATACAGATCGTCGTATCGATTTGTAAGGAACTGATTTATTGTTGTTATTAAAAATGAGCTAATCTTGATCATTTTTAAAACTAAACTTGAGAGGAAGTTATAATTAATTAAAAGTATAGTACTGGATAACTAAGGCGTCAGATGTCAATAGAGTAAATGATAAACATTTGAAAATGAAAATAAATAGAAGTAACTATATTAACGAAGAGAGGATTGCTTAGAGGAGGGTAAAAAATGAAAGTAAATAATTTTTTTTTCATTTTATATTTTATTACCTAATCAAATGTATTTTTACTTATAATTTCATGGTACAATCTATATCTATTACGATATACAAACGATAACGCGATTTTGTCGAATGCATGTAAAGATTGTTATTTTGTTCTGTTTAATATGAAAAAAGAACGCAAGAATAAGAAATAGGGGTCGAACAATAAATGTAGCATCGTGAAAGATTATATAATCTTGAGTCAGAGGCGATCGTAAAACTCGCGATGTCTTAGCTGTCCAGTCAGCAGGTTTTTCTTCGTCTACTTAGTCATTTTTTCTCCGCTTTCTTTGCTTTAACGCTGTACGCTTTACGCTTTACGCTTTTATGCTTATCTTGAAAAACTCAGGCGCGCATTATTCCACTACACTCGTTAATTCTTTTTTAGTCGTGTTTCTTACAAGGAAAATGAACGCGAGTCGATTGAACGCAACGCAACGATACAAAGAGCGTTTTAGTAATATTTATATATTTATGTTATAAAGACTAATGAATTCATATTATATATTGTACTTAATTCATTAATATGGTAGCAGCCTCGCTCTCTAATGATACTAAATGTAATAATTGCATAATGCATCGGTAATTATACTTTTCTTTCTTTCTCTCCACTTCATCGTCAATCGTCTCTACCATTGGGATTATCAACGACGTCTTCTTTTCCTTCAATTTCTTTCCTTCTTTCTTACTTTATTTAAACAAGAATTTAATACACTCGTCCAAATTGACTCGATCAACAAATCTACTGTTTTCAACTCTAACGAACAATCTTTAATATAACAGAATTTTCAGCTTTTTTCATCAATCTTTTTGATTACGGACTCTTGTGCAAAAATCGATAATTCTCTGTCACTTTTATCAAATACGCCAAGTTAGTGGTTAAATAATTAACGAAACGAATGATGCACTGCACTCATTTGTATTTTTCGGTTTTTTCATTTCTGCTAATTTCGGTGAATTTAATTTTTTTTAAATTAAAATTAATAAGTAGTACAGTACTTGGGCAATCGTTAAAAAAGAAGAAAGAAAAGAGGTGATACATGATGTGCAACGTCGTAAAAAAGCATACTATGTAAGTATAAATACTCGGCACGACTCCACGCAGAAAATTTGAGACGAATTTCAAATTCTTCAAAGAAAAATTTTACTCCAAGTTTAACATCGTTCCTCAAGATTTCGCCAATTTCTCAGTATATTATTGAGATATCGAGATATTCAGATTGAAGGAAAATTTAGAGAATCTCATTTAAAGGCAATGGCAGTAGTGTTAAATGTTTCGAGTAAATACTTAACTTTGAGGAATTTTGAAATTGGGCTACGCATTGCAACTCTGGTCTCCATTTTACAAATTTAAATAAATTAAACTGAATAAGTCTTTCGTATCATTTAGTTATTTTAAATGTAAAAGAGTTAAAAGTTTACGGGTGACTACGGGTGGCTACAGATCACTACAGGTGGTACGAGGAAATCATAAGTTATATCGGCATAGGCATATAATAAACGGTGAGATAAAAAATGTGAAAGGCGTTCAGGCCAGAGTTGCATATTTGAAATTTTATCCGTTTTCTACTCGTGTCCATCGGTCTCCCACATTTCCCTTATTTACCAGCTTTTTATTTTAAAGTTTAATATGCGGCCTGCCTCTCCCAACATCGTTAACGCATGCTGCTGGGACCAGCTCAGCCGAATCTAGTGTTTTTTGTTACTTTTGTTTAGTTACGGTAAAAAATAGCGTAAACGGCACTGTATTAGGAAGAAGCAAAATACACGTTACATTCTCATTATTTTTATCGTTGATAAATGCTATAGTACTTTTTTATTTATTCCTTAAAAATCTTGCCTAGCACGTCAGTTCGTAACCACGCGAGTTACGCAGCAATTCACAATGAGCATCCCGTCGTTATGGCCCGTCATCATTACCGTCGTCACCATCATCATCATCATCATCGCCATGAAAATCATCCTGAAAATCCTCATAATCATCAATTATCGTAATCATCATCGCCACCCTCGACATCAGCGTCGTTATCATCTTCAGCATATCGCCTCCACTCTGTTTCTCTCAATAGTTTCATTCCAATTTTTACTTTTCCGCCTCGTCTTCGTTATCAATAGTATTATCGTTTATAAGTAATATCGCTATTTTTACAACATAGGGAGTGTCGCGACACGCGAGAGTCGCAAACTCCCAATCAAAAAACTTGTCAACGCTTATCTCGCTCTTGCCAGCCATACGCACACGCTTTCTTTCTATCGCACTCGACTCTCGCTCGATTCTCGCTCGATTCTCGCTCGATTCTCGCTGAAATCTCTAGCAGGTAAAATGTGTTTATTTTATTTTAATTATTTTTTTCTCCTTTTCTATACAAGCGCGAGGCGAAGTTGGGCGTATTCAGAGAAGCGTCGCCCGAGCGCGCACGCGATCGCCCGAAAGAGAGAAAAAGCTCGGCGATCGTTTCCCCCAACAATCGGAAAAATACTGGGGCCGTGCGCACGGGGCTGAATGTCAGCGTCGATCGGTTTTCAAACTTTTCTCACCGAGTCCCATCAGTCTGTGAGCTTGCGCGCCTCCAACTTAACCTTTTCAAAAATGAGTTTTGTGAAAAATCAATTAGTCGCGAACCTCCCGACAGTGGCTGCTCTCATTAGATGAGGTCGACACTGTGGGTTGGATTAGCTTGATCCGACAGTTTTGAGAGCAGAGCCCAGGAACGCACCGTAGCGGACGGAGCTTCTTGAGGCCCGGCGATTAAGGCGTCCATTTAGGATGGCGCTTAGCCTTCCCTAGAAAACCTGTACCGGGACTACCGGGACTACCGGGTCCAGGGATGAAAAAAACGCACATCTTGGCTTGGCGACAACACTTACAAGTCGCCCAAGTAGGCTTACGTCAGAACTACCAGTTGTAAGTTGAGTAAGAACAAAAGCTCTATTCACAGTAGCGCAGCTAGCAATTTTTCAATTCCCCGAGTGAGATTCGTAAAAAAAAGTGATCATTCGAATATTTGCTTTTTGTCAACAAGTTCGTGTCTACGATCTACGAGGCTTTGAGAAGCGATCGAACGTTAGAATACGCTAATCCTCGAATAACGACAACGTCGCCTCGCATTTTTCGCAAACTTCGTTCCTTACTTGCTTCCTTCGAAAAGGTACGCTTCTAGAATTGTGTATAAACTCGTCAAACTCTCTCAACTGCATACCAGTCGTTCATTCGTCATTTTTAAAAACTACGCAATGCGCCTAAAGTGATGGCTTACGATTCTAGAATCCTCGATATAATTGAATTGGATAAATTAATACTCGTAACTGTGTAGATTTATTTTTATTTTCTCTACCTAGGCTAGACTCCGACGGAAAAATATATTTATAAAAAGTTTTTAATATCATATTATTATTTCATATTATATTAATATATATATTTATGTATATATATATATTTATATATTTATATACGTTTCAAGCGTTCTATATATCGTACTAATTCTCTACTTAAAGACTAAGCTCTCACATATTCTCAAAAAACTCATACGTGATTCAGCAACTTTGTGTTAGTCTGTACCATTTTTCTCCGGTCCTTTTTACTTTTTAATATTTGTTAATTATTAAGGTCAATTTTGCGATAGTAACCTGACGAAACTGGCCATACCTCCCCAATTTCTCTCCTCTTCTCTTCTCCTCTTCTCCACTTATTTTCATAAATTTACAGAGAAATAAGACGTGCACATTCCCCGGAACGAATGAACGAGCGTAAATATCGGTTCTTTTTGACTGCATTTAACAATGATTTTGTTGGATGGAATCGGTAGCTTTCTTCTTCTTCGACGGCACGAGTTGACGAATCGATCTGGCGAATCGAGTTGAAGAATAAAAAGCAAAAGAACATTCTTTATCAATCTTTCTTTAACGATATCCACGATCAAGTGTTCGGGCTTCGTTCCGGAGAATCACGCAAAATGTGTACATGATTTTTCAACTGCGTATTCCCCCAACTAGTGTTTGTATTTCACTTTGTCTTGTCTTCAACATGATTATTAAAAACGCGTTAATACCTTTGCAGACGTTTTCTCCTATTCTCACTATCCCTATCTCTCTTTAATATTCCAATGCGAATAAACGTTGTGCATGCTTAAAGAGAATCTATCATTACTGTACGAATTTTTTATGAAATATTCTCTATTCTTTCGCATAACGGATAATTTTCTTTCGCGTCCTTCGCTAACTTTAATAGTAAACTTTTTGTGCAAATGAAGGGACTGTCATCATCAACCAGATATGATCAGTTTTCGTCATTTTTATCATAAAAAATAACTTTTCTTACAAAACTTTACAGAATTTCCTTTATTAAAATACTTTTTATCGCTTCAATAAATATGTAACAAATATTTAATGAAATGTTTTACTTCAATAAAGATATGACAAGTTTATTCGAAGAAATTCTTCAAAGAAATATCATTTAAATATAAAACTTTGTTGAGTGTAAATTGAAAACTGCTCACCTCCGATTTATACTGGTATAAATCGATGCGATATACGCATTGTCAGTACTACGTCTTTGTGCGCCTTTGTCCATAACGATAATCACAATGATCAACGATATTCTAAGTATACAGTTATATAATCTTTGGTATCATGCCTGAGTCCTTCCTTCAATTTCGAAACAATTCTTGTACGATCACTTGTACGATAACGATACGTAAACATTTTCCAAATAAATTCCTGGCTGATTCCTGATCCGTTAAAATTGCTTCTGAAGCGAACAAACGAAAAGTTGGAGCTTTTGCTTTTACTTTTTTCCCCCTTGACAGTTCCTTCTCTCTTTGTCCATTATATTTCTGCTCTTTCGCTTTGCTTAATCTTTATTAAACACGCCGATTTTCGAGTAATCGTAACTATCAAACAACAGGACAATGACAAATAGAATTTTTCGAAATATCATCAACTCTTACGATTCTAACAGCTTGGCTTTTAAATTTTCTTTTGTATCTTTAAAAAGAGTGTCCTTCGAGAATTGAAGTCTCTGCATCGAAAGACTCAGGTGGACATATTCGTATATCTTTGGACCTGAAAAAAGGTAAGATTTCAACATATTTTTCCTCGACGGTACGCTCAAACATTTTTATTTTAGAAAAAATTCATTACTATCTCTTATCTCTTTCATTTAATGCTCCAACGCGAGGCGGACACTGCCACGAGGAAAAACGTTTAGGCCTCTTTCACTCGACTCAAATGTTTCATCAAATTTTAAGTACACCCTTGTTGATCATCTTACCTTACTTTTTCGATTCAAACAAATTCATCGATTCCGTCGTTTAATTTCCGTCGTTAACCACAGTTTAACAATTCAGTTAGGATTGGCGTAGAGAACGTAAATGCAGATAATATTAAAGGAGCGAATGCTCCACTTCAATTCTACCAGTCTCTTTGTTTTTTCTTTTTACAAATCGCGCGACAGAAAAGTCGCAAAAAGTGCGCGTGAATGTCTTGGGGGAGGGCTTGTCTACGCGGAGGAAATAATAAAATAAACCAATGCGCAGCTGTTGAGTATCATTGTTACATTTTTATCGTGAAAAATGAAATAAAACATATATATATTAAATATACATAGTATTTGTTTAAATTAATATACGGTAAAAAAATTGCTTAAAAACAAATAAAAACTTAAAAGTAATTACGTACACTTTATAAAAAAAATAGAAACAATCATGGTCTGACTACAAAAAATGACTTAACTTAAAAGAAAAGTTTCTCCGCGCAGTCTCGCAGTCTCGATATTCATAACGTAATTAATGTCATGGGAAGTTTGTACTGTCCGTGGAGAAAAAACGTTGACTTTTCCTATTGAAGAAAATTTGAATAAAACGTACGCGTACTCGTCCGCAGCAAAAGTTTTTTTCAGTCTTATGTTTATTTTTCTGTTTCTTCTATTTTAGTTCACATTAAAATCGTTGTCGCGGACGAGTCTTAGCCAATAAATACATTTTTTATAATTGAGGCTCAAAACGCAGTTCTGTATGAGATATCTGTGTATATGTATGGTGTTTCCCTGTTTATCGGACGATTCAAGCTCTGCTGTTTCATCTTGTATCCAGTAACGGAAAGGTCCAAGTGACAAGTGACAAGTGACAAGTGACAAGTGAGAAAATCGAAAAAGAAAATGAATTAAAAGGAGTGAAAAAAAATATAAAAAAGTATGCTTCGTTAGAACTGGAATAATGCAAGTGCTTCTTGCAAGTGTAAATAATGAGCAGTAAAATATTGACAATTTTGCAAACAAAAGAGCTTGAAGTACGCTTTTACGTTCCGATCACTGTCCATGTGCCGCGCCTTATCGAAACTGATAGGCGTTTTATTCCGGAAAAATTGATTGAAAGAGAGCGCTTGTGTGTGTTTTTAAACTGAAAAAACCATCACATCATTCCCCCTTCTACAAACTTTCCTTCCGTTTGCCTAGAAAAACATCTCGTCATATAGAATATATCACATATGCGTTACTTCTAAACACACTGAAATAAGAAGCACTTTAAGATAGATGTCTACATGCACCATCCGGCCCAGAATAGATGGACTAATTTTTCGTTTTTTTCTTACTCATTTTGTTTATATTTTATTTATTTATATTATTAATCATCGTCATTCCTCCGCTCTCGTATAACTCGTAACTGCAGTAGTATAAGTTTTTTATATAATATATATATATGTAATTATTATTTACATACTAAGCCCCACTTGTTCTGACTCGGAAAAATTTGAAGACATGCATTCCTATCTCGACCTTTCTCTCTTTCACCATTTGTCCGCACTCGCTCCCTCAACTATTTTACGTATATATGCGAGTGTTCGAAACGCGCGTTCCCGAAACGTACAAAAAACTAAGTATCAACCTTTGGATATTTTAATAACAAGTCAATGGATCTTTCAAAGTTTATTACATCGATTTTTCTTTACTTTATCCTCACTTCCTCTACCATTTATCTCGACTGTTATTTTTTCTGTCGGCCTATCGCCCGATTACTTATTTTCACATTTTTTTCTTCTTTCTTTCGCCTTTTCATCTTGTCTACACAAGCCTACGTTAGACAAAAAGAAAAATCCTGACGTGGGCAATCTCCACCTTTTTATAAGAGACGAAGCATCGAATTCTCTTTTTTATCGTGCGATGCTCAACGCGAACTGAAAAAATGAAAAACTGCGAGCGATCGCATACCGACAGTAAAACGTGGCTTATTGTTAGAAACTTCATTTTAAATATAGTGGATGCGTTGGGCATCTTACTAAAAATAGTACAACAACAAAATATCTTCAACGTAAAGATAATAATATAAAAAAACATGGACTCATCGTCACTTTTCACATCAGCTACACACACTTTGGCTTTAAAAATCTATCGCCACACCTTGACACGTCGAAGCTAAATAATATACAAAAATCTCCGATGTCGACTGCTACAAGTTCATTTCAAAGAGTCTGAATAGTGTCAAATAAAAAGATGCAATTTTTATTTGGCGAAAAATTCGTCGCGTCGTCGGTTTTTAGCGTTAATTGACATGTCGAGTGGTAAAACGACCGAGCGATTAGATGAATAAAAATGTGGAGATTACTCGTATTTTCAGCGCTCGCTTAATCTTATCAATACATAACTTTTTCATGTTAAGCTTAAGTTTTATATTCGATCGATGAATTATTCAGCATCGCTAAAATCCTCGCTCTAAATATTTGTTTGCAAACTGCAACGAACTTGCACTAAAAATAAGTATTCTAAGGGCGCGGAGGTGTCACAAAATGTCAATGAGCTGCTCTTATTTTTCACGCTTGCTTTTCTCGCTGTTTGAAAATTTTTTCTTTCCTCAGCGAAGGCCTGTGCTTCTCGCAAAGTCGCAACTCCTTCCGAGCGAAGGATTCGTAAAAAAGAGAAGTTTTATTGCACCGCATTCGCGCGCGCGAGTGTAAACTTGGCAGTCAAAGATAAAAACAAGGCCGCATCTGGGCTTCTTTTTTCGCTTTTACTATTCTCGGCTCTGTCCGCTGTCGTTCGCAAAGAAAACACGTCGCACTCGAGAGGGCCACCCGACACTTACAGTCATATATATATTTATATATTTATATATTTATATAGGTTGTCTAAGATACAAGGAATTAATTCTTAAGCGTTAATGTACAATTGTTTTCGTAATATACAACTTTTTTCAAGCATCCAAGTGAGACTCTCGAGAGGACCGAGCGAAGCGGAAGTTGTTAGTGATAAAGTCTCGTTATACTCACGCTCGCGCGGAGCAATAAACGTTCTCGACAATTTCTTAGCTTCGAAATCTATGCCAAAGTTTCAATGTTTGCGTGTTTGAATGTTTGAATGTTCGAACGTTCGAATGTTTGTTTGTCGCGCCGTTGCGCGTCTGGGTGCCTGCGCGTCTGCGCGTCTGCGCGTCTGCGCGTTTGCAACGCACAAAACAAAGGGGAAGTCCTAAAATAAGTAAGTCAAAGTAAAAGATTACATTTTCACTATTATATCGCGAGAAATGCTTCACTTTGTGTCATCGCTTAATCATTCATAATGTAAGACTTTACGTTAAAACTATGAAGATTATGCATTTTTGGCAGTTATCGGTTGCTAAATACTTTCGCTAATTGCTCTTGTTTCCTTAAACTCAAAGCTTTGTTTATAAATGCGGTCTCGAGGAGGAAAGGTACATCATAAATGATTAAACTCGACTGCATCAGTATCGTACCATTAGAATGCTTCACTCTCGGGGCCCTCAGCGTGATAACAACTTCGGCTTCATGCTACGCCGGACTACTACAGTCGATTTAAAATAAGAGCTAACCTTAATAATAGGAGAGTTTTATGGCTGCAGCGTTTAGCTAGTTTAGCTAGTTTAGCTAGTTCTGCTAGTTTAGCGTACTCGTGAAAAGGAAAAAACGATGGCGCGCACGAGAGAGCCGCGAAAATGGTGAAAACGAAGGTAGGGAAAAGCGAAGGTGCTCGCTCCGCGCGCTATTTACAAGGACAGTCGGGAGGCGAGGAGGAGGCCCCCGGAGCCGCAGCGAGTCATCCGCAGCTGACGCAGCGTGCCGAGTCGTCGCGACACTAAGACCGGTAGATGAAGCTGCAGGGCGGCGTGGGCGGGGGCGGAGACTCGTTGCCCTGGCCCATCAGGCCGCTTCCGGCGCCCTGCCCGGGCTGCCCGGCGAGGGTCGGTGAGGGCGAGGAGGAGGGCGGCGACGGGGAGCTCGAGGACACGCTCGACGGCGGCGACGGCGACTCCAGTCCGCGGCCACCACCTGCAACGAAAGCTGGTTAAAGTCGCTCGGCTAGCCGCGGCGCTCGCGGAGCGGCGCGCGACACCCACCTAGTGCCAGGTCGCGGCTCGAGTGGCCCTGGTGGTGGCCGTGATGCTGGCCGGATCTGTGGCTCGAGCTGCCGTTGCTGTTGTTGCCGCTGCTCCTGGAGGCGGTGGCGCCGCCTGGCTGCTGCTGCTGGCGGTGCTGGCCGCGCGCCGGCCTGCCGAGGCTACGGTGCCGGCCGGCCGCGGCAGCCTGGGCCGCCGCGGCCGCCTGAGCCGCCGCCGCGGCGTTGCAGCCCCCCTCCTCGCTCGTTTCTCAGAGATAAACCTTCTTGACGCTGCGCGTCGTGGCGAAGCCGTCCTGCCGCCTGTAGGCCTGGTCGCCCTGGTGCGAGCGCAGCGTGCCGAAGTTGTCGGCGCGGCCCGTGGGGCCCCGGTAGCCGTATCCGTCCGGGAACTGGAAGAGCGTCTCGGCGGGCGTGGGCGGCGGCTTGCGCATGGTGCCCTTGGGCGAGTGCAGCTTCGGCGGCTGCGGCACCAGCACCGGCTCCGCGTACGTCACCTCCTCCTGCGGCAGCAGCTTGGGTTCCGGCGCCAGGCGACTGAAAGAGGACAGGCGTCAGTCGCGTTGGCTGGGGCGGCCGCTCGGGCGCTCGAGGGCCCGCTTACCTGTTGACGTTCTGCCGCTGCTCGAAGTACTCGTACTCCGTGTCGGGGTACGGCAGGTTGTCGTCCTCGTCCTTCCTGCACTTCCTGCCGCACAGGTAGCCGGCGGTGAAGCCGACCAGGAGGGCCGCCAGGGCTCCCGCCACCACCGCCATCACCAGCGTCTCGACCGAGTACTGAGGTGGCGGCGAGTCGGCCGCCGAGACCTCGGGGCCCGAGTTGCTCTGCTCCTCGTCCTGCATGATGTTTATGATCTCGCCGCCCTGGCTCTCCTTGTTGGAGACCATCGAGTCCTGCGGGAACTTGTTCTGGTTCGCGGAGATGGCGCCGACGCTGCCCGCGTCCTTGTTCAGGCTCTTGCCGGGAGGACAGGCGGCGTGCAGGCCCGTCGACACGCTCTGCAGGAAGCGGTTGGCGTCCGTCGCGGCCGGGCCGACCAGCGCGCGGCACTTGCCGTCCACGCGGTCCCACGCGCAGTACGGGTCCTGCAGCGCCACGCACTCACCTGTCGATGGAAAAGACAAAAGACGCGTTAAGGGCTTAAGGGAAAAACTCTCTTCGCCGTCATTGTGAAAAGCTCGAAAGGTAAATTTCGCCTTAATCGCTTCTCTTTACAAAAAAGCTACAGCTCCAGAGCTACTGCAAGTCCAAAGTTTTGTAATACCCGCAGTGAATAAATCTAGCATTTCAGATACGACGCCTTTGTTTTCGCGTCAACAAGAAGAGAAAGCAAAGTTATTTCAATGGGGGCAATGAAGCTTTATGCAAGCTCAAATTGCAAAATGTTTGCAAGCATAAAGCGCAATAGAAGAAGGCAGTTTCTGCAGTTCTGCCTTCTTCTGGAGAAGTTTACCTTAAGAGTGCTTAGTGCTTTTATTAAACGAACGGAATGAAATATAAAATAGGCTCTTTTATGAATAGTACATTTTGAATATTTAGAGTGAAAAAAGAAAAAAGAAAAAAGTTACCGCACGAAAGTATCCTGTCGCTGTAGCAGCGATGAAGCCTGAGGGCTTGCACCTGGCTGTCGGCGATAACAACGAGTCGGCCGTCCTCGAGTCCATCGCCGGCTTGCGAGGCTCGGACGACTTTGATGCCGCGCACCGGTACCGTCGCCGGGAAAGCCTGAATCTCTTCGATGACCACCGGGCTGACCTTGTCCTTCGAGTCCGCCGACTCTGCGTTGATCGCCTTAATAACTTTGCCGTTGTCGGTGCCAATGAAGAGCACGTCGTAGGTCTTTCCACCGGGCGTCTTCACTTGCGGATCCACAGTGATTTGCGTAAATCGGTAGCTGGAAAAGCACAGGAGAAGAAACAAGTTTTATCGATCGTTCGCGCGCGCGAGCAGCGAGTGACTCACTGAAAGCTGGTGCGTATGACGATTGGCTGGCCGAAGAAGCTGCGGACCGACTCGTCCATGAGGGAGTGGCTCTTGATGAAGTTGAGGGTGAGGTCGGGCAGGGTGCGCGAGTCGTTGGCGCACTGGCCGGGCCTCGGGTCCGGCACCTTCGAGCTCGGCACCGGCAGCCAGTTGTAATTGAGCGCGCTCTGCTCCTTGAAGTTGCCCTCGAACGTGTCCGCGATGTCTTGCAGCGAGAACGCGCAGACCGCCGAACCGCTGATGCTGTTCACCGGAGTCGTGAATGTGCCGTAGATCAGTTGGGCCTGGACGCCACCGTACGTTCCCGATATCAGTTCCGTCGTCGACTCTGCAATACCGCGTAAGCGAATCACCCTTTGCTACTCCCTTTGTCAAGCTACCGACCTACTGGCCACTCGCGAAACTTACGAATTTCATTGAAGTAAAACGGAAAGTCACCGGTGACGGAGCAGTTGAGGCGAGACTTTAAGAAAGAAGTCCATCTGTTTCGAAAACGGTGTGGTCCACCTCGGGCGTATTTACAAACTCTCGCCACTCGTGAATAGACGGCCTGAAACATTAATTCAATGAGCGCTTATTCACTAGTCACTTGCAAAAGAATCGATTTCTTTCGGTACGTCTTCAACTATAGCCTTTAATTTGGGGCATAAAAAGCACCAAATTGTCGCGTAAAAGGAAAAGAGAGCGCACTTGGCATAATTCCGTCATTCCGCGCGCAGTTTTTCGAGAAACCGCAACGATGCACATATTAAAGAAATTCTCTCATTTGAATTTTCATGAGGAAAGCGGGCTTATAGCTGCTCTTATGAATACAAATGATTAATGCAAATGAAACAAACCTTGCCGCAGTTGATGTACTCGACCGCTGTCTCCCTGAAGAAGAAGTACACGAAGTCACCTTGCGTCATAGAGCTCACGAAATTTGGCGCTGCAAGGCAACAGAAAAAAATGATGGTTTAGTCAAATTCGGAGAGCGCGGACATGATCTAGCGTTTCAGCGATTTTCTACTTCATCTGTTCTCTTAGTTTTTAATCTTTATTTTCAGTTGTAAAAAGATGCGAAGAAAATAGGTCGGAAAGTAGCTGTGGCAGAGAAAGGATAAGAGGAAGGAGGGCTTGGCTGTCAAGGTATCAGCCGGAATTCGAAAAGTGGATAAAAGTATCTCGGCAGTTTTCTAGATTAAAAGGTGAACAGGATCGTTAATCCAGTGCTCGCGAAACTTTTCCTATTAGCCATTCTCGAGGCTCCTTCTCGATTGACGCTAATTTGCGAACGATAAGGGAAATGTAAAAGGTCAGGTATAAAGAGTGCTGCGATTTGTAAAAAGGTTAAATAAGAAAGTAATCAATAATGAGGTTAAGCTCACCGTTGAGGCTCATGGAGTCGTACTGCTCGGTTTGCAGAGGCTCTCTGTAGATAATGGGATCCATCCCCGTGAAATCAGCGACCGTCCCAGTGAAGAGCTCGCCGTCCACGTAGACGAAGGTGCTGTTGTGCTGAGGATCGTAAGGGCACAATGCTTTGGCGACTTTTTCGGTGATTACGCTGTAGTTGCCAGGGTGCACATCGTAGGTGCGACACATCGGCTTGAACGCATTCGTCCCGCAAACCAGAAGACTACTGGGGCCGCTCTTGGCCAGAATGCGAATGTAGTTTTGGCAATTTTCGTCGTCTTTGCCCTTCACCTGACACATTTTCACGTCGATCTCGGGCGAGTACCAGGTCAGTCTCTGCTGCTCCGTCAAGTCTGTTAAACTGAGATTGTGCACGAGATTTCTGCAAACAATTCAAAAGAAGAGAATTTATGCTCTGTTGCATTATTTCATCCGGAATATCAAATCGGGTAAACTGGCAATTGCTAATTTAGCGGGAACAAAGTAAAGCGATAAAAGCGATAAAGGCCGTAGCGAGGACAAATGTAGAGAAGTGTCTCGAGGACACGATAATGGATTCTATTCGCAAAGCGGCGCAACAAATTATGTTTTAACGCTAGTTCATTCATCTCTCGCGTGACAAACAGTGGGAGAGCTTCCGCTCGCGCCGCTCGCGCCGCTCGAGCCTCGGCCGTTTCAGTCGGTTTCAGTTGCACGCCGACGGAAACAAAGGAGGCGCCCGCAAACTCGATCGCGAGGAATAAACGAGTGGCCCGGTGTCGCCCTGCCGTGTTTCCACGCTCGCCCTTTGACAATTTAATCAGATTTCGTTAATAGTCAGCAACGCCAACGAGTGCCGAGAGCGGGAGCCGGGAAGCAAGCTTTAATTGCACGAATCGCAATCTCGCATGATCGATTCGAACTACCAATTAATTCGTTCCACTATTCTTTACAGTTCCGCCTCTTTTTCTGCTAAACCGATGCTTTCCAACAACGTTCCCAAAAAGAATTATTGCTTCACTATGTCTCAATATTTCCCCTTTAATAATAAAATGTGGTAAAACCGAGTAAAACGGTATGGAAATAAAGAATCCTGAATGCGTATCCATTATCAGCGGTCATTATTAGCGAAGCGTCGTTTAATAGAGCGTCTGCTAATTTCCGAGCACAGCCACATCCTTCAAAGGGAAGAAAAGGCGATCGGAGACTCCCGACTGCTCCTTGGGTTCGACGCGCACGATAATTATCGTAATTATCGCGAGAAAGGTAGGCAGATAGAAGGTGAGGTGCAATTATTAGGAGCAATTAGTGTAATCCGATGAACGATCAGCGCTTACGGCGAGCCTCCACGTATCAGCCAGTTCACTCACGCAGTACCGTATGATTATTTCCTCTGATGATCGCGTATTCACAGCGTCAGCAAGGGTTATTAAAAATTTCCCTCCTAGTTATAGGGACAGAGTTCATTTAACGATCCGCACACGCAAGCGGCGCGCGACCGCTCCCTGATTGGCCCGCTTTTCGAGTCGCTTTCACTGTACGCGCAAGCGCCAGATTCATTCATTTTGCTTCTTTATTTGCCTAAAGTTATTGCAAAGCGATCGTTATCAGTTGCCAAATAATACTTTACAGCTTCGAGGAGAGAGCTTTTCCTACACGATGGACTCTATTTACCTTCCTCCGACGAGTAGATAGCTACCGTCCCTGAGCATCAGCCGAAAGTAGTCTGTGTGCGTCTCGTTGCCGGTGAACCTGAACACATCCTCCGCACCTGTGAACAAAAAGCAAACGGGAAACGAATGAAAAACGCTTTTGTTTCTCGCGCGAAAAGTAGGAATTACTCTTCCTCGCTCTAATTAGCCAGACAAGCTCGGCAAAGCGGGGGAGACTCCGTAGCTCCTTTCTTTTTTTCCGCGGAGCCAAGGTTACTCTAGCCGCCGGCTCGCCTGATAAGAATCCCGAAGGAAAGAGAACGGTCTGTGAGGGGGAGGACGACTTAATAACAAGTAACAACTTTCCACTGAGATTGGAAAAGAGTGAGGGAGAGTGAATTATCGGAAGTTGCTCTTTCTGTACACGACAACATCGAGTACGCGGTACATTTTAATGCATTACTCTCTTTTTTGCAATATCATATATTTTCAATTTGTCAAAAATTCGGAATTAAATTACCTAAATTTGAGCGTTATGAAATGAGGTATTGGAAATTCATTCGTTCGCTTTTGGGATTACAGTGATTACCTAAAATTTGCTGGATATTCCTTTTATCGAGATTCAATCCGATGATAAATTGGGTTGGGAAAAATTTATTGCTTTTCCCGGAACTTTTTTACATTGGCCCCGAATGAAACGGAATATTTTCATTTAATCCTATTTTCTGCGATGGGGTAAATGTTTGGACACTTTAATTTTTCAATCACGTTGTTCGCAGACCGTAATGCTAAGAAAGTAATTACATTTTTTATAGCTCTCTAAAGTACGTTTCGCTTGAATTCAGGATTCTTATATATTTTTCAAGAAAGAATTTTCTGATAAAACGCACTCCCTCCAGCATTACCATAGTATCTTTTGCATTTTTCAAATTGTCAATTCAATATTCACTTAAATGATTGTAATACTGATAAAAGTAAAATACTATTATAAATGAAGTAATGTCGACTTATTATATTAAAATAGATTGATCGTGTCCTATTGTCGTGAATAGGAATAAAAAATGCGCGTTTAGCACTTTTTCCGAGTTGCGGTTGTGGTTAAAGCGGCCGGTGCTAGGTAAAAAAGGGCCTCACAAATGGGAGACTTTCGGCCTCTATTTCTCTGTGACTGTGCGGGAAAAAAGCAGCAGCGATACGTTGGCTCGTATAAACGGTCGGAAAAGCGCGCGGGCGCGCGGGCGCGAGAGCACGGGCTCGGTTACTGTCCTGAAAATCGTAAAATTCGCCCCTATCGCGGCAAAGGATTTGACTGCCGTGGCGCATACATAGGCAAAGCGTTAGCGCGTCCCCGAGCGACAAACGTCAAACGCGTCCACCTTCGTTATCGGAGAAATTAGCATGCGAATTTCGGCATTACGCCGCGGCATTAATCGGGATTTACGATGATTTTCGACCGAGGGAGGAACGCCCCAAGCGGCCCGTCCGAATCATCGCGGAATCGCTCGAAACGCACGGCCGCCACGCACATATCGAATTGAATGTGCCCAACGTGACCGGACTTTCCCGCCGGCCGCCCGGCCGCACGGCCGCACGGCCGATACTCGCGAATATTGCCACCTACGCGCCCGTGCGTTTCCACACTTCCATTTATTCATTTATTCATTTATTTTCAGCGCAGCTTAACCATTTTCAGTTGATAAAACAAACATTTGGCCCTGCTGCCTTTTTTTAAATCTCACCAAAAGTCTGGAAGATATGAGAACCCATTTTTATTAAACAATATTCATGTTGAAATGGACAAGCGCAAAAGAGCAGTTTTTTACAAAGAAACCTTAAGCTTTTCCACGAGAATTGTACACGTTGTTGCTGCGCACACGTACGTAGACGTCCGGCGAGTACGAAAATATTGACGGAACTGAGAGTGCGGAGATGGGAGGGAAGCGAGGCTGACAAAAAAAGGAATTGTTTTACAAACACCGGACGCGCTCCAGTTGTCGGTTTGTGCGGGCTCCGTACGCTTCTCTCTCTTTCGTTCTCTTGCTGTATTTTTTTTTTCTTGTCTCGCTGCCATGCCATATAGTGTTACGCGATAGCGACGCGAACGCTGGAATTTTGAGTTCGTTATGTGGTCGACTGATTTTTTCTTCCCTTTTTACCACGAGCTGGTCTTTTCGGTTCAGTGATGAGCAAAAAAAATTAAAAATAATATTGCTGGCCTCGAACGAAAATATTTGGAAAATTATCAGTTTGATTCCGCATTTTGATTGCATGCATTCATTTGATCCATGAATCAAGCGACTTGAATAATAATATGTCATTATCAATATGGATCTAAGTAATCTATGGATTAATTTATTACTCAATATAAATAATATGGTATCGAATAATTAAAAAGCTTTTAAAATGCATTTGCAAATAATTGTCCGATGCTGTGTAAAAGCAAGGAAAAGGTGCAAGAATAAGCTTGACGTGTAAGATTGAAAAGTAAGATAAATTTATTGGAATATTAAAAGTAATAAAAGCTTTTTTGAAATTTACAGACAAGCAAATGCTTTTCTGTTGCTAATGAATTTTCGGAATGAAAAGAAAGGCCATTATACTGCAGGTAATATATGAGTGAAAATGAAAGGAAAGCAAGGGAAAGAATCCGAGCTGAAATTCCCTTTGATATCGAGCCGAGTTGCCGGGCAGCGTCACCGAATTACTTTCGAAATTAAAATCCCATTATCCATCTGCAGATCTCGGGAAAGTCTCGGCTCTTTGGCTTTCTTCTTTCTTCGAGACAGTCGTTTTGCCGAACGTGTGCGCGACGGGCTCTGAAAGAAAAATTCAGTTCCTTCCATCGCGAGCGATGAAAAGTTGGTCTTTTCAAGTCTATTCTCCTTCCTTACTCATACAGCGACGCGTTAGATAAGCCGAGGACGCGAAAACTCGTCAGTTTCAGAAGCGGCGGGACGTTTCCGCGTTTCCGCGGCGGATGAAGCCTCCGGGCGCGCACGTCCCTCGGTCCCTTTTCTCTCGGATCGCTTTTGAATCGAGAGCGTCGATTTGTGTTTCGCCGGGGATATAAATCCATCCGGGGCAAATTGCGTTCTTGCGCCCGCGGCTTGCCGGAATTACACGCTGCCCTCCTGCGCGAGCTTTTTTCTTCTACTTTTCTTTTGCGCTTCCATTTTGCGCGACACTCCTTTTGTTCGTGCACTTTAAATGCGCTCTGCCAGGCCCCAAGCTCGGCCCCGCCGAACCTATTTCCGCGAGCTGATGTTTTTAAATAAACGCTTTTCTTGCCGCTGCAGAAAATGCAACGAATTCTCTTTGCATTTATATATGCTGCTCATTTTTTTCTCCTCCAAAGACCGTTGAATTCCGAATCGAATGCTTGCACGAGACTCTCCGCACTTTTTACATCTTTCGCCTTCACAATTACTGCAGGCTAATCCTTTTTTATTTTATTCTATATTCTTTCATTTCACGAGTTCAATAAACAAAAGTAATCAGCGGCAATGAGAACCGAGCATCTTCTACCCACCTATTTCTCTCGAAATTTCTTTGCATTCCAGGGGATTCAGAAATGCCTTGGTCGCTTCTAAACCGATTTCGCATGATAAAACCAGACGAGAGAGGAACGGGGAAAAAGGGGAGCAATGGAAAAACGAAGCACAAAGCTTCGCGCGCCAAGTACAATCTTCCAGCAACGTGGAGGAAATCACGCCCCGCTGAGATTTTCCGTTTTTCCAAATATTTTGAATATCTTTACTTAAAAGGATGAAAAAGAATTTATTCCATCTGAACTTTCTTACAAATATTTTTTCAATCTCGCAAGTTTATAATCCCAACGCTCGAGAGTCATTGGATCGGAGATGATATTTCCACTTGTGCTGAAGAGAATCTGAGAATTAAAAATAATTCTGCGTAACTGCTCGCAATTTAAATAGGTACTTGAGAGTAAGTCGCCCGTGGCAGATAAAAAAAAAAAGAAAAAACATCATTTTTCCGCGAATTTCCTCCATTTTCCTGAGATTTAGCCCCGATTTCCCTCGTTTTTCCCTCGTTTTTCCCTCGATTTTACTTCGATTTTCTCTCTCCCATGCGGCTTGTTAGCGAAGGCAAAGACGGAACTTCGGAAGGCTGGAGGCGGCGGCTCTCGCTGCATCTACTAGCCACACATGCAATGGCGTTGGTAGGAAAGATGATATGGATTTGGCGCGACGAGGGCACGCTGCAACATTGTATCGACTTTTATAGCTCTGTCTCTCAACTGCGTGACCCAGGATTTTTAAGAATACACTTTATGAATGCCACGCTGCGCACCCTGTACACTTTATGGCAAACACTGCTGCGCCAACCATGTGCAGCCGCAAAAATTTCATGCGCCCACCGTGGGGTAGCTTAAATCGAGCAATCTTTCCTTCCGAAATTCCTCAAGAATTAAAGAAAGAAATAATTAGCAAAACGAACAACAATCAACTCTAAATTTTTAACGCCAAATTAACGAGATATTTTATCGCAGAAAGTCACCGTTTACTAGATTTACGTGCAGCAACGTGCAGCAACGTGCAGCAACGTAGCAATCGAGCAGACGCTTTATAAAATAACCTCGGTTTGCCGAAATTTCAATTATTTATCTGTATTTTTCTTTAGTAGAAATTGCGACAATCACTAATAAGCTTTTCCATCAAGCGGATAAGTCATCATCGCGTTAGAGTAGATGCTGTCGTCTAACTCCGTTTTTGAAGAAACGTCGCGACAGCTGAGAAACTCGTTGATAAATCCTCGAGATTCTGGCTACATGTACTCGGTCTAGTCCTATGCATTCTTTAGAATGGCTTGTAGGGTCATCGGCTGTGAGTCGGTGCGGCGCACCGGCGCACCGGCGCGTCGCCGCTGCAGCGCACGTGTATCGATCGCGAGGCGAACGAACGAGCGAACAGGGAGCCTGCCGCGCAAAAGACGTCCGCGCCGCGGAGGAAAGGGATAAAGCGGACGAGGGAGGGAAGAGACAAAGAGCGACACACGGACCGATGGACAGAGACGCATGCAGCCGTGGGATGGAAGAAAATCACTTAGACGACATATAAAGACGTAGGTCTATGCTCGTGAGCCGCTCCAGAGACGTACCGAGACAAGTGACAAGAGAGATAATGGAGAGACAACCGACCTTCGATAAGCCGGCAAACCTCCGACAGAGCACTGCTGCATGTACCAGCAGAAATACCAGAAATGCACGAGTAGCATTTTGCCAGCATTTTCCTTCTAAAAACTAATTGTTTTAATTATTATTTAAGAGAGGATTATTCTTTGGCCAGTCCAGTAAGACTAAAAGCCAAATTCATGGTTGGATGTCGAACAAGCCTAGGAGTGAAACGAGCGGTCCGATAATTTCAAGCAACTTGGTCGCGTTCGGAACTGAAAAAAACTATCGAACACGTCAGGAGCGAACCGAGTCACGCTTGTCCGCGCCGTCAACATGACGAGTTTCACGCGTCGCTTGCCTGCCACTTGGGGAATTCCCCTCCGATAGGGAACTTTTTGCGCGGGTTCAAACTCCCTTCCCCTCGCCTTTTTTTTACAAATTCAGCTGCGATGCTTTGGAGCGACTCGTCATAAGTTTATGATGAAAAGTGTTAATTGCGATAGCATTATAACTATTCTGCCAGCTGGAGGGATTGTATAATTAATTAAATAAGTTCTAGCCTTGATGCGAGCAATAACTCAACGTTACTCTCGTCTCTCCAGCAGCCTTGAATAATACATTTCCGGATTTTTTATAGCTCCTTTTTTCGCACGAGTTGTATAAAATTTGACCCGCCTCTAGCCATAGCAGCAGGAAGCTTATGCGCGTACTTTTAAATAACATTCATGAATTATCAGTCCTTCAATTATTCGTGGCTTTAGGAAAATTATATTTGGTTAAATATTACTATCAATAAATTCGATTGTACGTTGTTTCAATATAAAAAAGGCGTTTAAATTGATACTATTGAAGGTATGATTCGTTCGGCTGTATGTATATAATATATATAAGTGTACTTTTAGGGAAAGTGGTAAGTCAGGTCTATTTGAAATTTATAAATTATGCGGCATCTCGAATGAAGCGCAGTGGGATTTCGGAAAAGGAGGGCCTTTTTGAAAATTACAACGGAACGCACTCGTGAGCTTTTCCCGTTAAATAAACAACGCGCGTCGGGGAGTGTCATTAAAATTACGCGCGTGCCCGAGAGCATCTCGTTCCGCTCGTTCCGCTCGTTCCGCGCCCACTTGTCCTAATCCATTATTTTTTAACGCTTCGCCTGGCCCTTTACCACATTCCCATAGCGGCGCCGGCTCGCGGCGTCTCCGCCACTTTTTTCCGCTCTCCCTTCGCTCTCCACTTTTTTGCGTCGCGTGCGCGCTAGCGTGCTCTCTCGACTTCTCCTAATTATGAGGCGGAGCGTATTATCAGGCTTCAAAGTTTATGAAATGCCTTTTTTAACGTTCAAAGCTTAGAAGAACAGCAGCTTTAATAATGACGCTATAATTGTTAAATATAAATACTTATTACAAATTATAATTCAATGTTTAAAGATCATACCTAATGTGAGCTATTAATTCGAGCATTAAAGTAAAGCATTAAAAGATGCGTCATTATCCAGAGCAGCTGAATTAAACAAAACAAAGGAATGTTTGTCATAATATACTACGGTTATTGTAGCTTTAATATAGTTTTCTCAAAAAATAACTCTGTTTATCTTCGTTCAACCTAATTTTCGTACATGTTATATATTCAAATTGTTATGTATTCTGTATATATGCATTGTTAATTTTACCCTATGTGCCCCACGCGAAAATGTCGTGTCGTATCATTTCGTGCAACCTTTCGTTAATGTATAGTTTCGAGTTACTCAAACGTAAAATAATTAAAAGATTTAAAGTATAAAAACATTAATATGCTTAAAATTGATGCTTGAAAATGGAACGATTAGCCGAGACTCAGGATGAGTCGCGCACACACTTTATGCGATATCGTGGCAAGAAAAAAGGGCGTCGCTTTTACGCGTTGCCTGCTGGCACCTCGGCTGACACTTCCGTCAATTAGAGTGCGGCTCGGGGGTGCTCGTCTCTGACGAGTTGGAACCTGGAAATTCGACATCTATCGAAAGAGGGTTCGCGCGGATTTACCGGAGACATTACGTTCGAACAAAAGCGCCAAATAAGTCCAACCTGCGCTTCGATATTATTTTAAGTTAATGTTGAGATAAAACTGTCGTCCTTCTTTCGAGTTAATACTGCGGCAAAGATCGGCGGATTAGCAAAGTATGAGCTCTCAACATATTTTTCAATTCCGTTCGCTTTTAATTTTCAAGCTGTAACTAGAGGAGGAAGGCAAATAAAAGAAGGCGTGAGAGATGATTAATCTTCGGGCGTAAAGGTGAGCTCCACTTGTAACGTAATCATGCCGTATTTCACTTTTTGCAATTTTCGCCTCGATTTTCGCTTTTCGCGTCTTCATAAATTCCGAGCTATTCCGAGCTTCCGCGGCGACGCTTTACCTTTACGCGACATTAAATAACGTTTGGCACAGACTGCTAATAATCCAGCAAATATTAGTATCACGCGAAGAAAAGAGAAGACGCGCGCGAGCTGATTGCATAATCGATAGACGGAGCTGCCGGCCGGAGCTGCTCGACGGAACTGCCCGAGCAAATGGAAGCACGAAATAAACGAAGCAGCTATCGTAGTCTCTTCTCCTTCTCCTCGCCAACTGAAAGGACAGCCCTGCTGATTTTCCCCTGCGGCGACGACGACGCTGCCACGCTGGCAAAGCCACACTTGAGAAGAGCGCGAAAAAAAGGCAATTGCGAGGAGCGCCTAGATCGATGGAAAAACACAGGCAAGTCCGTGTCCGCGCGTGTCGGGGCCACACGTACGTACGCGTACGTTCATGTATATACGCGATTTCGTCGGGGAAAACAAAGCCGCCGATCCGGCCAATCAAGTTGCTCCTCTTCTTCGAGCTACTTTTTTACAAGAGGCGCACGGCCTCTGGAATGAATTTTCATGGGATACAGCGATGATCTTTCGACTCGTAAAAAAGTAATCACAACGTGACGCAGGTTCTTCCAGTCAAAGTTTGCAAATTGCAGTTGGTTAATTCCTTCATTATTGAAATACTTAATCAACAGGCAGAACATGCAGAAAAATACTCGAGATTCATTATGCATATAAGAAGTTAATAAAAGAGCGAAGGGAAGGTCACTTTGAAGCTACAATAACCGACCTTTTGTCTGTGACTTAAGATTCGTCTGGAAGAAGGCACATAAAAAGGCAAAGTTAGTGGTATAGGTATAACCTCTGAATTTTGCACCGGACGAGCTCTCGGGGGCAAGGAATCGCAATTGAATAGGTTGCTTTATTGGGGGTAGAGACGAGTACGGACGGTGGATTGCGTATTCCTAAATAGTTGATGAGACGTAGGGTTGGACTTGTGATGAGGATTACGCGAAGGGGCGCCGTATTGGAATTAATGAATGATGTCGACTCGAGAATCGATCGTCCTATTGTATGCCAACAGCGGCGCTCATGGTTTTTACGGTTTATGACTTGAAAAAGGAGAAAAGAAAAGGGAATACGGGGAAAGGGAAAAAGAAAGAGGATAAATTAATTTAGCGGCAGAGGGCAATTCTTCTCCCCAAGTCCCCGACGCATTCGTTATTCGATACACGTCCCAGAATTAAAGGTCTCGCTTTAAGAGCAGTCGCGCGCAATACTCGCGATGAAATTTCTCGCGCTGCGAAAGTTGTCCTCGCGATCCTGCCCCGGAAGGCCGGAATTGAATTCTATCGCAGCAACGAATACACGTCGGTGCGGCTGTCGGGAAGCTCGGAAATCCGCGCCGCGCGCGACTGTCTGGCCGTCGCGCGAGACGGGAGGGACGGATACAGCGA
Source organism: Eurytoma adleriae (assembly GCA_900480045.1). Classification (NCBI taxonomy): domain Eukaryota; kingdom Metazoa; phylum Arthropoda; class Insecta; order Hymenoptera; family Eurytomidae; genus Eurytoma; species Eurytoma adleriae. Next base: position 279,129 of record UXGC01000108.1, read on the forward strand.
CGGTAAGAGCAGAGGGGTGAAAACGATAAACCGAGAAGAATCGCGAGTAATCAATGATACGCGCAAATAGAAACAAACAGGGTTAAGGGGCCGGAGTGAAAGAAAGCAGCCCGGAGTATGGCGCAGCCCGCGTACGACGCTATACAGGTATAAGCACCCTCAGCTCTGAGGGTAGCGAGAAGAGAGGATCAGATATAGAAGCACAGGCAGACGTGAGAGGAAAAAAGACCAAGCCTCTCCTAGGTAAGCGCTGCAACTGTAAGGCGCAATCTGCACTCTTCGATTTTCCGAAAAAAAACTCGCGTTATTTCGCGTTCGCCTTCGCCTTCGCCTTCGCCTTCGACTTCGTAATTTCGACGTGTACCGGCACCATGAAATTTTCTAGAGATACCCAATTCCGCCGATGAAGCACACTATTTCATTTAATTAAAAAATAATAGGGTTATCTTATTCTCAGTATCCCCAATTCCCGCGTTCGCGAGTTTCCCAATTCAATAGGTTCCAAACAGTTTTGGAATGCTAATCAAGTTAATTAGGATTTATGATGATCCATCGGTTTCGTTTACAAACTGATTGTGTTCGTTCAAACTGTAATTGAAATGTTAGAATTTACTGCACGACACTACTGCGAATTCATTTAAATCTTATTGAAGAGAAAAATAGGAAAAAGATGGAGGTACGTGTAGAGTAACGCTGATACGTTATATAATGCACAGTGAAATTTGTCAAGCTCCTCGCATTTCCTGGAATGCACTGTTTCACTATTGACTGATTTCTCTATTCATCGGATGAGCGAATGTGTGCTTAGCAAGTAAATTAACCAACGTGGAATTAATCGTCAAATCAATTGAATTTGGCGAAATTTAGCCAACTAACAGTAAGTATAAAGACACTTAATAAACTGATTAGCCGTTGTTATTTAGTTTGGCTGTTTGGCATGATTAAATGAAAGGAATGAAAGGAGAGTAGAGTACGCGTATGAGCAAGAGGGGCTGGAAGAAAATAAAGGTATGAGTCGTTAGACTGCATGGTATTACGAAGGCGATGCGAGAGAGCGAGAGGCGGTGGATTTGCGTAAAACAGCTGCAGTTGGTGGCAAGAGAGGAAGAGAAAAAAGAAAGGAGGGAATGGAAAAAGAGGCGAGAAACAGAGGAGAGGTGCAGGAAGTTACCGTATCCTGGGATATTGCGTATCGGGTAGGTAAGTGGATTTCTCGCATCGGTACATTCGCGTAACATAGTATTGCACTCCCCTCGTGTTAGCTCGCGAAAGAGCCCCTCTAAATTGAGCCATCCAGCGAGTATCGCGCTCTCGCGCTCGCTCGCACTCGCCCGGGACGCCTCGACACCCGAATAGAGGCTAAACTCGAAAGGGTGTTACCTATTTATTTATTGGCTCGACGTGGCCGCTTCGAGCTTTCACACGGCTGGCTTTCGCTGCTGCGAGTGCAGGCGCGAGCCTAGCCTAATCCTTAAAATGCCCGCCGATTTTCATGGAAACTAATCGTCGATAAAACGAGCCTGATAAAGGACCATGGCGGACAGATAAAAGATTTGTGCTAGAAATCCAACAAAAGACACTGCCTATTCTCCTTTTTCTTGCTCTTCCACCTTTTCGATTCTTCCTTTTCCCCCTTCCAACTTTTTACTTTGAAAACTCTCAAGACAAGGCTCTTGACGCGCAATGCCATTTTCATGCAAATAAAGATCGAGCTTTCAAGCTCTCTTTTAACCAACTTTAAAAATCTAAATGCAGTATAATTTACCTCGTCCAATAAGATATCTCAATTAAACCTCATTAAATTAAACGAACTTTAAACATTTACGTACCAGTTCATTTTAATTAATTAATTAATTAATTTTATTTTAATTAGAGCAGTATAAATTTTAAAACAAAGTTAAGTTAATCAGTGCGTAAACGAAAGATTAACGAAATAAATGATGAATTGATTAGTCAAAGCGTTTGCTTGATATATTTTTAGCAACACTTTGTTTGCGAAAAGATACGAAGATATGAAATGTTTGGTTTGACCAAATGCACGGGTGACTGTATTACATTTGCAGCAGCGCGCTGCGCGAGCCAGCCGACATTTATTATCGGCGGGTGGCGTGTCGTTCGCTTTTTTCATCGTTCTGTCGAGCGATCGCGCGATATTTAGCCGAACAAATATAACTCTCTGGCGGAACATAACGAAAACGCGAGGGCAAAAAGCAAAAATGCCAGAGGAGCAGAGGGAGAAGCGGGCTGTAACGCACAATGGAATATTATCCCACGAGTTGGCGAATGCACACAGGCTGCCCAGGCCGATATTCGATTCGGCTGTTTTACCGGGCGAACATCCCCGAAAACAAAGTCCTCCCTTATGTATATAAATTTACCGTTTAATTTATTTCGATGTAAATGCTACGGGGATCGAGCAATTTCGCTTTGTCTCGCTGCTCTCGCTTCTCTTTTATTGCGAGCGGCGCTGCGGTAGTTGGCGCAAAAGCTCCTTGCAGCATTTTTCCAGCATTTTGCAGCCTCATTTTTCCAGCAGTTGTTCAGCAGTTGTTCAGCATTTTTCCAGCATTTTTCTCGACTCTTCGCGCTTACTGTTTACCAATTGAAATAATGATAGACGGAAGATAATCATGCTAAGAGGTCGTTCGATAAAAAAGAGGCTTTCTCTGTAGTTAGCGAGAGACGAGCGGGAAACATTTAAGAGTAGCGACGAGTAGACCTCTAATTAGCCAGGATAAATTACTACAACGGCAGGCCAACTTGGCGGCGGCGCTCGTTCCTCTTTGCAGCCTCCACTACTTTGGTAACGCGTCGGCAATTTCAGCGCACGGCAGACGATATGTGACTACGTGCCATTTGGCCGCATTATCGCCAGCATAATGGGCTTGATTCAGCGAGCGACGAGTCCGAGTAACAACGGCTTCTTTGTGCCACGCCGTCATACACGCTTAACCATTTTTCTACTTTCTCTTTTTCGACCTGTACCTATCTAAAACTCTATTCTAACAGCGCAATCGATAGCCTGCTATTACATTAACTGGAAACTAAAGCAATCGCTAAAAGCCTCGCTCGCATCAATTAAACCGATGAACTAAATTGATTTCCAGAATCAATTAGCAAGTTTTTCTGGGAGCCGGTGATGAATTGATTTAATTAAAAAAATTCTCGAGTTTTGATGCTTGAACGTTAAAAACGCCATTGGGCGTAATGGTCCGATAATCGGCAGAGTGCGGGGAGCTGCTTGAAGCCCGGCCCTCCGCACGCGCGCACGTGCTTTGCTGCATTAAATTTCATACAAAATGACACATTGCCTCGTGTCAAATTTCATTGCTCTCCCAGCCACGCGCTTAACGGGCCGCAAGCCCGCATACTGAGTACGCGCCGGCGCACGCGCACAATTCAACCTCGTACATTATTTAGCCGTATTGAGAATCATCCCAACAGGCCCTTTTTGCTCCGATTGATCGAGTAAAAAAGTTGTCGCAAACAAAAGGTGTCGAATAAAAGAAGCACATTGTTTGAAAAAATGCTTTGTAATTTAGCCAATAGCTGCAGCCATTAGCTTGGTGTTGCATCGAAGCTGCAGTATCGCCGTTATTAATCTCGTCTGCAAGCTCTCGCCTGATTCGCCTGATAATGCGGCTGAAATCGCTTGATCGATCGATGCAGCCCAAACAGCGAGCCCCGCTAAAAGCGAAAAAGGCCGCGCTACGGCCCCATCGATCAGGTTTAACAGCGCATCCGCTAGCGAGCGCCGCGCGCCGAGTGCGACGAACCGAGCGATCATAACGCACAACTCCCTCCCCTGCGGCTGCAATTAGGCAGAAACGCTCCTCGCGCCGTGTCGTTTCGGCTTTGCATTTCGGCTTTGCATTTCGGCTTTGCAGTGCACAGCAGCATACAGTGCACCGATACCGCGTACATAAAGCATGACCTTCGCCCGACTCTGCGCTTATTGTCCCATGCGTCTCGACGCCGTCTCAGGGGTGCAGAAGCACGAGGGATTCTCTGCCTTTCTCCCTCCCTCTCCCAGGCGCAAGCTTCCCTTCCGCTCCAACTGACTTGTCGTACCTCCGCGTTCTTCTTTTACATTTTGCCGAGACTTTCCCCTCTGATACGCGATACGCCCTGAACTCGCCTCTCACCTCTCCCCTCTCGCCTCTATTAAGAACGACACTTGTCCCAAAAGTGCCTCTCCAGCACCGCTCTCTTCCCTCACCCTCTCCTTAAGCTAGGACTGCAATATTTTAGGCAAGATCTTTATTCCTGTTTTCCTCTACAGTACAATATTGCTCTAATTTGCGTATTGGTAAGAAAATAATATTTCAGTTTTAAAATCGGTGAAAAAATAAAAATCGAAGAAAATGACATTGGTTGGATTCTCACGACCTAAAGCAGGATAAACTGACAAATGAGACAAATCCATAAGATACCTGAAAGAAAGAAATGAAAATGATGAGCTGTTGTTAAGTTGTTGTCAAGAAATGAAATAGTTTAATCAAATAAATGAAATTGTCAAGTGGAAAAATAAGCTTTCCATCAATATGACTGAGCAATAAAGTAGCTTCAAGTTCATCCAATTTTCCAGCCATTTCTTTCTCAATCGATAATTCAATTAATATTCCCGAAGGGTGAAGTATAAAAAAATGCTGCTAGTATTTCTGGCGTTGACGCGCGGCGGCAGGCTGTCATCACGCGACAGCAATGTACAGAGAATATCGACGTTAATGAGACACTCGTCATATCGCCCGAGGGGAAGCGGATAAGAGAGGCGCGCTGTCTTATCGGCCAAGAGATAGAAAGTGTCTCGGTGAGACACAGAAGAAGAAGAAAGAAGGGGCCGTTTGTTTGCGAGGCGCCCGGAGGCGCCCGGAGGCGCCCGGAGGCGGCGGCGAAATTGCGAAAACGTCAGCCTTGGACGATTTTATGCGCCGCGACGATAAGGAGCCAGCGAGACGTTGATGGACGCGCAAATAATATTTCGGGATAATTAATGCTCTCTTGGTAAGATTCGAGAGAACTGCATACCTCTCATCTATTTTTTATTTTCTCTTTTGTACACCAAGAGAAAGAGGTTTGTCATAATTGCAGACCTCGTTGCAGACTCTCTGACGATAGCAGCCAGACACTTTCTTTGTTCAAATGTAACCAACTATAGTTTCTTTCTCTGACGAACGACTTTTGAATTTGCTGGCTTAAATCTCTTTAAATCCTTCAGTGCGTTACAAGTACGAAAAACTGTCCGAACGCTCCTTTTGTTGAAAACGCCTATTAACAATAATGATTCATCGATAAAACGAAAAGCATTGTTTCATTAAGGAAAAGCAGCGTTATTTGGTGGAAAGAATCCGTGAAAATAATAGTTAGTGAGGATAAAAGTTTGCGCGCAAACATCCATCAAAGCGATCAACTCTTTCTGAAATACTAATTTTCTCATCGGGAGGAGTAGCCTTTAATCCTCTCGGCTCACTCTTTATTTACCTGGCCGCCTGGCCGCCTGGCCGCCTACGTGCCCACACGCCTACGCGACGTCGACAGGGCCAGGCCTAATCAAAGAGTCTCTCGAGCCGTCGGCCGCGGATGTAGCCCTCGCGTAGCCCCTACCAATTCACGCTCCCACGCGGATTTTCGGACAAATTTTAAATTAAAAGAGCACCCCGTCGCGGCTCGTTGTTCCTCGCCCTCCTCTTGCATATATTTACGCACGCTCCGTAAAGCACGTATTGTTACATTCAGCGTTTATTTTTTCTGTCTCCAATCTCCATTTTCCGTTTGTCCACCAAAGGGGATTCTCATGCAAATTGCCTTGGCAGCTCGTTTATCATGTGTCAGAAATTAGCGAAAAAACTCTTTCTTCGATATCCAACAAGTAAGAATATTAGGTTGGACAGCGCAAGCCCGTAGGGCCCTTCCCCCGACGCACATGGAAAAGTCAAAGCAGCGCTAACCAATTCAGATCTCGGAGCAGGGCTTAAAAGCCAAGCATCGATCGGTGCGGAGGTCGCGCGTCAAAGTGTAATGCGGCCTAATACACTGGGGAGTCGCACGTGCGCTAATGCAGCCATCCTGAATTAAAAAGTCGATAAACCCGCTGGGGGCTGGGTGCCTACGTCGCAATCCTCACCTGGACCGTCCTGACGGTCCTGACAATTTAGTCGATCGAATTTTAATGCTAGCACAGCAGAAATAAGCTTCTTTTGTTGAAAAAATTGCTTAAAAGTTGCGATAACAGAAACAATTGGACAAAGGCAGACTATGTAGAATGACGGGAGGTCGCGCAGTTGGCAGACGAGTAAGGGGAGAGGAGGCTGGAGGATACGGACTTTGAGGCTGCAGGAGAGCCGAAACGGGCAATTAGCATCGACATTTTGCGCCTTCCACCGAGAGCCAGCGTCCTGCCGTCCTGCCGCCCTGCCGTCCTGCCGAGCGAGAGTGAACAAACGCGCGCAATTAGACGGACTCGGGGGAACGTGATCAATGCCGGATGCGCCACAATGAAACGTAGCGACGTGACCTCGCGCCTCGGTCCCTCAGCCTCGCCTTTCTGCCCTCCCTGTGCCCTTTCTGCACATCGACGGCCAATCGTAGTAGAGAGAAAGCGCAAGAGAATGGAGGAAAAATTTTATCGGAAAACTGCCGGACGTGCGTCGGACCTGCGTCGGACCTGCGTCGGGAAAGCCCCCGTTTTACCTCTTTTCATAGCACTACCTGAGTTTACACCCCGCGTTTATACCTATCTTTCGAGCCACCTCACATTTGAGAAACATTTATTTTATTCACTTTATTCAGTCACTTTATTGAATTACAATGTTTTTAAGGACTAGAACTTTTAAGGCAATTTTTCAAACTGTTAACTTTCTCTTTGTTTTAAAGTTTGAATATAAAATTTTTACCTCTAGAAGTGGAACTTTAAATCGACTTTAAACTTGTAACTCCTTAATTTTAGCCATGAAGTTCGATTACATCTTGGGAGCTAAACTTTTTCTGCAGTTCCCAAAAGATTAAGGCGTTGCAATTAAGCATCAAGAGTAATAAGATAGAGTGTTGAATCAAGTTTTTGGTGGAAACGTTCATGTGTCCGATTCTAATGTGTCTAGCCCGAACAACAGTGCACAACGAACGCGTTAAGCAAGTGGTTTAAAAAAGGTACGTGTCACCGGGATGGATTCGAGTTACTAATTAAGTGCATTACAGCAAGATGCACACAAAACTCATTATAACTTCTGTGCTAAAGCATTCATAAAACTGATGGGATGACAGCGTTAAGAATTCGTTGAATAAACCGTGTCAGAGTAAAATTCTCGAGAGGCAAAGAAGCATCTAAAAAAGGCAACAACAAATAAAAAATAGTTCAAAATTATTATATGAATTATTAAACAGCATTATAATTAACTGTCCACATCGAAATATTATTGATTAATTAGTAACGCACGAGAGCAGCAATTTAAGAAATTTTTTAACTATGGTATAAATTATCATAACCTGCAACTAACAATGGTTCAATTCATTGAACGAAAAATATTAAGGAAAAAGCTCATGAGTCTTTTGAAGGAAAAGATCCCGGTGAATGCACAAGTATAATGTATAATATGTATAATGGCATAAATTTGAAATTTACATTTCTTTTGAATATTTCACCTGGCATAAATTGCGTTTCCATGTCAGAAATCGCGCGCTTTTTCAATAACCGATACATCGGTCTGCAGCTGGCCCACCGCCTGCGCCTCTCTCGCGACGCATCGTTTTTCAACGAAATGCCGAACAAATAATAAAAGAAGAAGCCAGCAAAGCGAAAAAAGGAGAGCGTAAATAACGCTGAACAGAAAGCATTAAAGTCGAATGACGAGTGCACGTGCCCGTTGCCCTGTAATTTTTAATATTCCAGGCAGAACTCGCGCGTATGAAGCTCAGCTTCCAAGTAACACTCAAATGTTGACCTTTATTCCGCTATTTGTATTTTTAAGCACTCTTTTTCGCCAAAGGAAAACATTATCCGCTAAATTATTTGAAAAATACACTGTTATTAATAAGAAATAAAGCAATTTTCGATAAAATAAGATAAAAGTGTAAAATGCACGTGTAAATAAGGAGAAGAGAAGAAGCCATTCCGCTTTTGCATAGAGCGATCAGAATGCAAGCTTACCCTACGATAGCAATCGATGGGATCGTTCATCTTGCTCGCGCATAATTGATTATTTTCACTAGCCTGGCTATTATTACAAACGATCGATCTCCATCTCCGAGGTAGAACGAGCAGAGGCGAGAATCTCTTTCCTTGGCTTGCTCTATTTTTTTTGCTCCTTTACTTTCCTTTAGCCTCTATTATGATTCGATGATAAATGGTGAAATCGAAGTCACGTTTCCAAATAGGCATTGCAAAGCTTTGTAAATTAGGTAGTGTACAATGCACGGATATGTGGATACTACATAGGTAGCGCATTATTGATTTTTAACAAATTGTATTTTCCGGTTTTAGATAGACATCCGACTTGCCCTACTCTTCCAGCTACGAAATGGTAGTGGCACGTCAAAAATATCCAATATTCCAATGAATTCCAGCATGTTGGATGTCGCGGCAATAGTATAGCAGTAGCAGCAGCAGCAGCAGCAGCAGCAGCAGCAACAGTAGTAGTAGAGAACTAGAGAAGTTGCTACAGTAGAAGGCGGCGCCCAGTCTTCGTAACGGTAGACTCCCGCTGTTGGCTTTGTAAAGTGTTAATTCCGCACGAGTGCACGCGGCGAGTGAACTCGGCCCATCCCTTTCCCCTGCCTTCCCCTTCCATTCTCTTCTTCGCGCCGCATCGCTGCCATAGTCTGCGGACTCTCTACCTCTCCCTTTGACTTTTTCTTTTTTTCTTGCTTCTTTCTTACTTGTTATTTATTATTAATATTATTATTTTGCAAATTAGTTGAAAGTTTTGATGACCACGAGGACTACTACTACACCGCTGGGCATTCAACTTAAAAAAAGTTCCGGAGCAATCAATTAACTGGTGAAAATCTTTCTAATTTGTTTAAATAACTGCTTTAAAATGGCGGAGTTAATAAATGAGAAGAGAAAAATGGTTTGCTGATAGGATAGCGGTCTTGACAGTTTTGCCGCACCGTTTTATTCAAAATAACAAGCACCCCTGCGATTCTGCCGCAGTGTGACCGCAGCTCTTATTTCTTCCCCTTCTCCGAGCCTCTGCTTCCCTCCCTCACTCTTTATTTCCACCTCTACCTGACTTTATCACTGTCTCTTTGAATCTCTCTTCTCCTTCCCGGCCGAGTTCCCAGCCGAGTTCCCGGCCGTGCTTGCTCAGTAAGCTTGCGCAACTGGAGATGGAAGGACTTGGACCGATTCTGATATAGATATATACGCAGTATATGTCCAGTCGGTCGATTCTGAAGGGAAGGAGAGAGCGAGGGGGAGAAGGAGAAGGCATTGAAGAACAATTCTGGCTGGTACGCTGTTTCTGTATTCTGTAACACTTGGCTTCCTCGCCGCAGAGGCTCAGAGGCAGTCGTGAGGTTCTGCCGCGCCGATTACCTTCGAACAATGCTGCTTTTCCGTGGTTTATCTGACACGGCGAGGCGAGGCGAGGCGAGGCAAAGCAAGGAGACGTTCTGCCGCTGACGCAACTGTGACTCACGCTAGCTCTCTACTAAACCGGCAAGGCGGCAACGTGTCAATGCTCTTGCCTGGGAGAACCTGACCGTTGCGCCCTTCTGCCAACCCGTAACGCTTCACTATTCCAGCTCATTACTTCATTTCATGGCTTATCCATTAGCGCCCTTCTTTCTTCTGGCCTTAACGCAAGTGTAATAAAACAAAGGCTGTTAAAATAGACAAGCTGAAAATAAACTGCACTAGCTACCTAATAAGTCATTAAAATCATCCCGCATAGTATACTGTTGAGAAGGCGATATTCGCGAAGCTAATTGAATAATAAGCCTCCCAGCTCGTGGGCAATAAAAGCTAATGCAAACTGAAATTTCAGAGACTAATAGCGGAGGAGATGGAAGGGCATGGGGCTTAACCCAATAAAAAGGAAGCCCGCGCCCCTCTGAGAGAGTGCTGCGCAGACTCGCGACAACTTCACTGAGCCCATATCATCTAAGGAAGCAGCAATCGATCCGAGTATTGCCGAATTTCAAGGCTCGTAAAATGCCAGCCTCCATTTACGATAAAACGCTGAAATTTTAAGAGAATTGCACTGTCAGGTCGGTTAAACCTTGCTCAGACATGAGCGAATCTTGTCCTTTAGTAAAGTTTCACGCTAATTTGGATAGCTTAGACCAATAAAACTACTTGTACAGCTCTCTTTTGCAATATTATATTTATATCGAATACCTTCTACTCTCTCCAAGGACCCGTTGCTAACTACACACTCTAAATTATTTATTATTTCCAATGGTCAATTTATTTATGTAGCTAGAATGTAAGTTTCTTAAATACACAAAATTCGCGTTTATGTGCGTATTTGAAATGTTTAGTTGAATGTATACCTTGCACTCAACTGAATAAATTTCCTTGTCCAGCATAAACGTTGATGTTTGCACTCGCTCCTTTTTCTCGATTGGATCTCGCGTTTTGAATATTCTTCGATTCGACCTGATCAGAGTTGATGAGCCTCCTCAAAGTTACCACCATCAAAACTGACTTCTTTTCTTTCTTACCACAATGCCGCCCCAAAATTCAGTTTACGCGATCGATTCAATTTTCACACATAAATTTGCTTGGCAGCGATTTTGTCACAATTATTTATTTAACAAAACTTTAATGATCCGGAAAAGAGTAAGCATTTTTTAGAAAAATATTATTCCAATATAAAATAATCAATAAAATCCAAACTTTTACTTCGACAGCGTTAAAACTTGTTTCAATAAAGTGGCGTTCGCGTCGCGCTAAAATAACGGCGGTTCAACTTTAATAATAACAACCCCGTCGCGTCGTCTCTCGACTCTCCCCCCGTCTACCGCAAACGAGCACAAAAGAGCAGCGGTTGGGGGACGGGTACCAAAAGTCTGAGGGAAATCCGTTCATCGCTCGCGCGATTATTCACAAGGGGAATTAAGGAGGTCTGCGTGTTTTTTTTCTCTCTATCGTCCGCGTGGATGGAAGCCCATGGAAGTCTTAAAAATTTCAACTTAAAGTATGCGACGTACGTTGCAATCCACAATATTATTTATTGGCAAATTAGATAAATTTTTAAAAATTGTTCGACAAGTAAGTAATATATAAACAATTAAAAAATATCTTTAATACTTGGAATATCTTGGAATATCTCCAAGTGATTGTATTCCAATAATTTTTCCAGCCAGCAATGAAAAATAGAAATGAAAAATTGTGTATTCTCATAAATATTGAAGGTAGCAAAGGATATTAATTCGACATGCTCTTTCTTTTGTCTGGCGCGTAATTTAATTTCGTTTGTCGAATACCATTCGCTCACATTCTACCCCTTTTGTTTGCTCTTGCTACTGGGCGCAACAGTCTTTGTGATTTATTCGTGAATTTATTATGGACAAAATGTTCAACTTTTTTGCCTCTCGTATTTTGTTTACAAATATCTCAACTACACGCTGAGCCACCGCTAGGTTTTGTTGTATTATCTAATTTATGCTTTTTTCCAAATATGAAATATGTATGAGACTTTTGTACCGTCAGCTTTATATTTTTTTCGCTGTTTTGCTTTAAAGCTCTTTTTAAACTCCTTCCGATAAAACAGGAATTTTATTATTTTCAATTTTATTCGCATTACTGTTTAGGTATTAATGTTATGCTACTTAAAACATAATCTCATCATTTAATTAATTTTTGAATTTGTAAAAAAAATTGTAAAAAAATTATCTGTATTTTTGACTATAATATGACACTGACACGAAATAAGTTCTTGATGCCGTGTGTCAATCAAAAGAAGTAGAAAGAAGAGTAAAGCCTCTTTTGAGAGCGCATGGTAAGTGAAGGCGGCCTCGACTTTTTACAAACGTCATTTCTCACGAGTTGGAGCACGAATAGGAGCACGAATAGGAGCACGAATAGGAGCACGAATAGGAGCACGAATAGGAGCACGAATATAGGAGCACGAATTGCAGGTGAATCGAGGAGTTCGCGAGAGAGTCACGTTTCCTGTGGCCGCTCGTGTCGAAGGATTCGGCGCTCCCCTTCTGCGGACCCTCGCATCAACAAGTGGGGCACGTGCAAGTCTGGCCAGGTGTGCGCGACCACACTTATACCTTCACAAAGCCCGATTTCTATCTTAGCGCACTGTCGAAGGTGTACTGACGTAATAATGGCCGGGCGTCGACATGCACGCTGCTGCACGCATCAAATTTGCCTCGGTGAGCAGTCAGCTGAAAGGATTCAACTGATATGAGTTACGCATTTCCTTTTAATACTCTTTTATTAGTCTTCATATAGTTTCAGGAGAAGAGATCATTGCAAAATAAGCTATTATCAGGGAATTATTAAAGGTATCTGTGCGACAGATATCAAAGACGCAAAAACCCCGACAGAGAACATAAGTCGCTTACTGCCATCAACTTTTGGCTACTGCCTTTGGTCATTCACATTTTGCCGTAGGATGCAGGGATAGCCGCGTCGTTGTAAACAAAGATGGTATAAAAGTCTACATACTTGAGACAAAGGGATCATGCTTGGCAAACATCTTCTAGCTCACCTCGGACGTTTCAAGGCTAAAAGAGGAAAAGGGAGAGAAACGAGGACAAGTACACGAGAAGACACAGGATAGTTGCAAAAGCCTCCGCAACACGTCTTTTTGAAGGTGGTAATTCAACATTTAAAAAAACTAGTTATTTAAATTTAATATTGTATCATAATAAAATTTAAAAAACAGTGGATTTAAAATAAATAGTAGGCATGTACGTGGCATATAGAGAAAAGGTATTTAGAGTTAAAAAAAAGTGAAACATACAGGTATAGGAGGTTTGTAGCTCGGAAGCTGATAAGTGACCGGCCATCGCGACTAATTCCACGTTGCCGAAGCGTATAGGGAGAGCGGCATTGTCTCAGCTACAGTAGAGGAATTGCTCTCCGTAGCTCCCTGAGAGCCTAGCGAGTCGATCTTTTCAAGTGGTTCGCAGCCACTGGATTTTTTTCTCTTTATTCTCACCGAGCTAGAAGAGGTCACGAATCAAAGGGAATCGGAATGTCCCGATGAAAGGAGCCGTGTGATTTGTTCATTTGACTGAGAGAAACTTCGAGGCCTCGATGTTGTGTACCTACTCGTCGATTGTATTAGTTTAGTGTGCCGCACAAATTATTCAGCCAAATAACTTTTACCCATTCCAATTTCATTTCTTTCCACTGCTTTTCAGATTAGTGATTTTTTAGAAAACCCAATCGAACCCATTTCGACATATCTTCTGTCAAATGAAAAAAATTTGGGCAGTAAAGATTTCCGTTATCATTAAAAATGCCTCAAGTATATACTACACCGAATTCATTTTTATGCTCGGTACCGCTCGCTGTTTGCTTTTCCGATTATCGATTTTCCCAAGATCCACATAAAAATTTGAGTTTACGACTTGGCGTCCTCATTACTGGTGTTTCCATCAGAGGATGACCAATCAAGCAGTCATCGGACGATACAACGATTCACACTTGTTATTTTTCACGTGGTCCTAACATTGGGCTTTTTTGTGATTTTACAAAAAAAAACAGACCAACTCTTTATCTCATTAATAAAAGAGAATTCTTAGCTGCAGAACCGGTAGAAACGAAAAAGATTTATTACGCCATTTTCCCCCACATTCCCTACTTTACTGCTCTATTCCTTTTTTTAAACTCCCTCCTCCCACTAACTACTTCTCTGAGCTTTTCCTGTATCCCCGATTATTAAAAATTCATTTATTCCATATAAATTCGATGATGCGAGCATAATAAAGCAGCGGCTTATCTAACTTTATATTGAAATCGTTAGACTTTTGTTTTTTTGTTCGCAGAGTACATAAGAAACACTTGGCTCGAGGATGCACCGCCATATATCAAACACATTAAAGTCTCTCTCTCTCTCTTTAACTTTTTCCAGTAATTCGAGATTCAATGGCAACAAGGCTGAGAGAGAGAGAGAGAGAGCCAGCAAAAGAGTAAAAAGTACATCGGCTACTCGTTCGCGAAAAGTTTGTAATTCCAAGTTTCACCGAGGCTTTTCAATGCGGTACACGGGTGGATTCTGTTCTCGTTTTTCCTACTTCCCTTCTGATTTTAATGGCGATTTCTGATAGTTACAAGACTGACTTAATGGAAAATGCTTTACATCCTTGTTACTGGGATTCTTTAGAAAAATTTTAACTCGTTTAAAAGAATTTTCAAACTGTGTTTTTTTATTTTCGAATATACTTTTGTTGTTCTTGAAAAAACTCCGAGCGGAAGCAGCTGCTTAACAATGACAAATAAGTACTGGTTAAACTTGTTCAGTTAACAATGACACTTGCGTCGCATTCAATAGATTTGCTAACTCGTCTCACTGCACTGGTAGAAGCTCCGATTGATTGTAAACTTATCGATCCATTTTATTTTAGAAAATTCTGTAGATAAATGAAAGGAATGGTTTATCGCATTATTAACGGCGACAGTGCGTGCACTGCGTTATGGCATGGTTAGGATGCGCACTCGCGCTAAGAGAATAGACGGGCGGCTATCGTGCACTGAGTCGCGCCGGTCGCGCGTCTGGAATACTAATTCGCGCCCCGCCTCTTTTCTAAGTATCCTCGTAAAACAAAAGCGGCTGCGGCATTTATCTCCGCCTTTAATGCTCTCGCCTTTTGTTACGAAGGACAGCGCGATAAGGCCCCGTAAACTTTGAACCCGGATATTTCTTGGGCCGAACCGCGAAATCCTATATCCAGCTTTCCATCTCCGAGAGATGGGACTGGTTTGCCGCAGCTCTCTTCCTCTCCTTTCCTGCTTCTGAGGTAATTAAGGGGCTCTCCGGCGAGCTCTTGAGATTTTCCGACAATAAAGAAACTGCCTTTCGGAAGCGAACCCCTCGATAAGATAGTTTCAGCCCCGGCAGTAGTCTCGGGGTCGAATCCAACCATTCCGACCTCTCTCGACATTTACTTTATTACTTTTATGCCATTATCCTAAAGAAACACTGCTCAAGCAATTAATTCAGCAGAATTGCGACAAGTACTGTGTGCTTTTTCTTTTACTGAAATTAAGCCTAAATAAATTTTATTGAGCGTGAGACATTTTCTCGCGTTTCTCGCGTTTCTCGCGGCGAAACTGACGCTTTACTCCCCAGAGAATTTACGGCGAGTGAGTCAGGGCCAGCAGCCAGCATTGCTGGGGAAGCCGGGGAAGCCGGGGAAAGAGACATCTGCGAATTGTAAATTTAATGACATCCCACGACTAAGAGCCGCGATCGCACTAATTTTATGCACTTTAGCCATTTCATTTGTCGTAATCCGACATATGGCAGTTTCACGTCCCTCTGTTGCTCCGAATTTGTCGTCGAATCAGCAAACTCGAAAGGGGACTAAGCTGCACAATTGATCGATTCGTTCCAGAGAAACGGCAGGGATCGACGAGGGCATTATTTTGCATTTTATTAATATAAAACGCTTAGCTAACAGGGATAAAAAGCAATAAAAAGAGGTCTAATTAGAAAGGAAGGAGGGAAAGCCGTTTAACAAAAGGACGAGCAACAAACGCTGTGGCGCATAAGCCCGGGACGTTAAAAGCGGAGCGTGGACTCGGTGTGCGCGTGTGGGCATGGATCTCCCCATCTCATTCCGCGGTATCCACTTGAGCGAGGCGCGCGAGGGAAACAGTAAATAATCTAGATAACCCGCAGGACGTCCCTAAATTTCCGCGCAGATTCGCGGAGAGCGGGAGCGCGTGAGATTGGATTGCGCGGTAGATTGCGAGCTGCCCGCAGCGCAGACACGCGTGTGAGCACTCCTACGTTGCGCGTACATAGGTAAATAGGCGCGAGGACGCGAGCGCGACAAACGGCAAGAGCGATGAAGATTAAATGCGCTTTGTGCGGCGAGAACAGGGAAAAGTGCGAGCATCCTTTCTACTAAAATCTCCGAAAATCTCTGACAATCTCCCATCGCAATTGACGATTTACTCTACGCCGGCCAAATGGGCTAATTGAATGTGCAAAGAGAGAAAAGGAGAAGGGCAAAGGCAGAAAAGTGTCGCAACCCGAGCTGCGGGAAGCTGCACACTCAAAGCATTTGACCGAGGGCTAGGGCAGGGAGCAGGCCAGGGAGTCGACGATGCCACGCAGCGATTGCAAAGCGTCATCGCAGGCCTCCCCTGCAGTTGCTACCGCGAGAGAAGCTGGCCAGTTGAGTGTCGCCGCTCTGTAAACGCGAGGGGAGATGATGACGAAGATAAGCCACTTTCGTGCGGCCGCTTGCGCTAGACGGCGCAAATCTTGTAACTAATATTTCAATTTTTATTTCTTTATTCTTCGTCGAATAATAGTATTTTAAAAAAGTTTTGTGCAAAGAAGATTTGCCTGGGCCGGGGCTTATGCCATCGTCTGGACGGTTAAAATGCAAAACGCAATAATCGCCTAAATCACAGCGCTATCCTCGCCCTCGGCCAGCAGTGGCGCTTCTACGTGCCGGTGGACAATGAAACGTCGAGAGCGAGACGCAGATAAAACCCGGGGAGCCGGAGAGCCCGAGCAGCGTACGCGCGCCAGTGGAAATTCCGCAGTACGGTCGGACAATCTGGCCGCGCAATAATTCCTCATCAACTCCTCGACACATCTCTGCCAGGACATTTCGAGAACCGGCGGCCGACGCTGCAGCCGACGTCACTCTGTCCATTGTCCGTTGCCGAACGGAATAGCTCGGCTTCCTAACCTTCGCCGCTCTCTGTACACCCAACCCCACTGTTGACTCCTCCGCTGTACTCGGCATTCTTTGCGCAGCACTACAAGCAGGCCACTAGCCGCCGTTTTTATCTCCCTAATTATTTCACTTGATGAATAATTAAAAGTCTGGACAAGCTGGCAAGGGAGACCGAATCAATCTTGTTGGATTGTCTAACTGTCCAAAGGCCCGATTGCGCAAGGCACGAAGGAGAGGAAGAAAAAAGAAAAAAAGCGCCTTTAGATTTTTCGAAGGAAGAGCCGCCAAGAGAGGAGAGGAAGAGTGGTCGACTGTCGAGAGAGCCGATACGTATAAGAATACGTTTTCGAGTGTGCCGGCACGCAAAGCAAGCCGAGACGATGGCTGTTTCGTGTGAAGAACCGATTGGCCCCCGCGAAATAATCCACGAGCACGACTCGTCGGCCGTTCCTTGCCGCGACGTCTCGCGGCAGTCGCGGCAGTCGCGGCAGTCGCGGCAGCAGCGGCAGCCGCGGCGGCGTTCCGCGCATCTTGCGGAATCGATAGCAAGCCGAGGCAGCGAGGCAACGGCCGCCCCCGCGCCAGCTGACTTTTTCCCCTCGTTGCCGGGCACGACCGACGGGACGCGACGAACCTTTTAGGAGGCTGCCACTCGGACCCACGCTTAATTACCTCTTCGTATTCCCATTTCCACGATCGCCTCTACAATTATCTCATTCAACTATTCAAATATCTTCTCTTTATCAAGTAAAACTAATTAAATATAATCAATCGATCAGGATTAGCAAGATTTTCTAAATATTCACTAGTGATGACGCAAAATCTTTCAATTACCTTAGTTTGACCTATTTATTTCTTGTGAGGTCAAATCAATACTAACGATCACACGACACGAATAGCTTACAACGTGGCATAAAAATAGCCGATATATTTTCTTTTCAATGCTTAGTCCAACGTCGATGGAACTTTTGCGCATTTCTTACTTCGGAAACCTATACATATAAATATAACACTGATACTTCCAACTATAATCAACGATCAAATGTCAAACGTCGAAGTTGAAATATAACAGTATAACTGTTATGTACAGCTTGAAAAAATTAAATTAAATTTATGTTGAAAACACAGAGACTGAAAGCAGGCACGTGAGTCGCGTGCTATCACAAACTTTGAGCATCAACCGGCAAAGTTAAAAAAGTATGGCCATAGCAGCAACACTTTTCGTGCGAGCCACGACTAAAAAAGAGAAAAAAAAGGAAGAAAAAGCGCCACGTTCTTGGGGTTGGCATAGTAAAGCGAACTATTGGTCGTACGTCGATAACCGAGTTCGAGAATCAAGCCCCGCTCGAACGTCCGAATAAAACTCGGAACGCATATAAAACCGACGCCGATATCTCACTGCCGATGTGGAGGGGCAAGCTCGGGGCGAGCCGCAACGCCTGGCATTAATTTTATCGGCCCTCTTACCACCCAGCCTCGTCTCATTTTCTTGCCGGCGTTGCGTCTTTTTATGATTTTTATCATTTTTATCATTTTCTGACTGAACTTGAAAAACCTCGCCAAAATCCACGCATTCTCAATGCGATTCTCAGATTTTTGTACAATCTAGACTTCTCTAATGCATAATGTTTTTATCATCTCTTCCATCACGAATACTATTTATGATTATTATTGTTGATTGTACCGAATAATTAACAAGTAAAAATAAAAATTGATAAGTAATAAAGCAAAAAGTCTTAAGATAGAATTAATTATCGTCAGCTGCATAAGCAATTCCGAGGAGGATCTGGTGACGGACGTTCCTCTCACCATTTGTCAGCGCTTGCCGCGAAGAGCGTGAAAACTACATTCGCGCAATAACTCTATCCGCGGTAAATTGATCAATCAACCAAATCCATCAATCAATCGATCGATCACTCTATCTTCGTCTCCCGGTCAACGTCCCCATATAAGTAGAGGCCGCTCCTTTTTTCTCTTCAGCGCATATTTACCTTTACGCGCTCACCCTTCGAATTAATGCTTGCCGTGAGCACAGTACATAGACGATAAGCGTAGGTTCGCGCACAGGCGCACACAACACTGTCGCGACAGGGGCTTTTAGCCTTACGCGGACAGTCACCTTTTTCTTTACGACCTTTCTCAAGCACTAGGACGCGCTTTAATTATCAAGCAAAGCTTTCCTGAGCGTCACTTGTCTTTTTCTTTTCTACCCTGCCCGAGTAAGAGGCCTCTTCGAGAAAAGTTGCCTGGATTAAGTCTGGGCTTGAAAAGGGAACTTTTAACTGTCAACGAGCAAATTACTGATTTTCTGCCATTACTGTACAAGAATATAAGAAAAATTAACAGTCAAATGTTATTAAAGCAATAACTTTGAAGAAGGATAACCCATTTAGCATTTATTATTTTCAATTTGAAATCCTGCACTCTTGCAAGCTCTCTACCAGTTTTGTATCTCTTCAATATATTTATCATTCTGTCGTTTTTTCCGATTCTGCGTTTAATACATCTTCTCTTTTCTCAATTTTATCTAATGCTGCCTGTTTTTTCCAGTTCGACCTTTCTTTTATCCTCTCTACGTTTCTGCTTTTCCGTTTTTTCGAACACTGTTTCTTGTTTCTATATGTAACCTTGGCTTCTATTTCTTTTCAGTAACTAATAACTTCTCTTTGCGATGCCGTTAATACACTTTGCTCCTTCACTAGTCCGAGTTGGATGCATTTTTCATTTGCTGCCTGGGTTCTGTACTCTGCCATTTTATCATTGCGTGTAAGCTATAAACAATTACGAACAAGTTACTCGCAGCTCTTATCGCACAAGTCTAACGTGTTCAAAGGTAATGCATATATTTTTTCCATCTACCTACGCATTTTGAATGATTTATACCGAAAGCAAGGGAAGCATTTTTCGACGCCATAAACTCTTGCCCTCGCTCTTGCCGTTACGTTGGACTTAATCGCATGAGCGGTATTCCCTATTTTGCGAGAAACTATAACAAATAGATGTTAATTTTTTTCGGACCAGCGTTCGTCCAACTTTGAAGCGAATGCACTTTATCTTCTCTCGCCATATATCCTTCTGTTACATCTCGTCATTTATGCCTTCCTATTATTTACCGTAATAAAAAATTTATTAATTAAAATAAATTGAAAACGATCCATGGATTTTTATTCAAACAGAAGGCAAGATTTAATCAGAAAGGTATTCGAATTAATGTTTTAATTAAATGTGAATTTTTGATTTAATTATGCGGTAATAGGCTTATTAAATGCGCATAAAAAAATAAGCCATATTTTGGGCGTATTCGGCAGTTTAGCCTCGGTTCTGCCTGTTACCATGCCTGTTAGCCTGATTACCGTGATTATTTAGACAATCCAGAGGTAGGTGTAAATTTGTCATCCTTGTTAAATTTCCCTCTTCCTCTGGGAACAGCGGCGTCTTCGCACTCCGCATCCCGGCAGCCCGATGTCCCGGCGACCCGGCGTCCCTGCGTCCGGCGTCCCTGCGTCCGGCATGACGACGACTCTCATTCACGAGTTGCTGGGGAAGCGAGTCGCGTATGTTTTTCCAGCGACGCCAACACGGCTGCGACCCCGGGAAATCCATTTCTCCCACCGAGAGTACAGTCGGTTCTTTCCCCCGCTCTTTCCCCCTCTTTCGCCCCTCTTTCCATTTCCCCGGTCCTGGCCATTTTTCTCGCGCTCGCTGCTTGCTCTTCGGGCTCTTCCCTTCTCTCTTCTTCTCTGGCGCATCGCACCGAGTTTTCCGATCGAACGTATCAGCTCTGACGCCGAGGCTTCCGAAAACGCTTCTCATCAAACATTCAAATAGCAAAAGCTTACTAAATAGAATACTAAATAGAATTGTTAGAAAGAAGTAAGTATCGCGTAATCGGCTAGCTAGCTCTCTAACTTTTTATATTTTATAAAAATATAATGAAACAGAAACTTTATGTGTGCAGTCAACTCACCATTTTTTGTCGACGTTAGAAAAAGTGTGAAAATGTATTCTTACCTGAAAGAAAGAAAAAAGTGTAAGTATAATAATAAAGAGTTAGTAAATTATAATTAACAGTATATTATAATAATTGTAAGATTTTGTAAGGATGGCTAAAGTCGACTGACTAGCGAGAGATAGAAGTCAGTTGAGTAGCAGGAGCAGCAGGAGACTATTGAACGCGGTCAATTTGTTCGTTCCAGCGAGCGTGCGAGCGTATAAAAGAATAAACCCATCAAGCGAGGAGTGAGGTGAGGTGAGTAGTAAAAGGACGTAGTCGCGCGGTCGCGCCAGTTCGTCATTATCCGCTTGAGCACTTGGGAACAAGCCTGGCTAACAACGCGCCCCGGTGCCATTTCTGCACTTTGAAGATTCTCCACGTATTGCGATTATTCTACTCTAAACAGATGAAAGAAATTGCCTAGGGAACGCGCGGACAAGCGAAGTTTAATTTTGTTTGCAAAATGCCGAAGAATAATGTTACTTAAAAATGAAAGCAAGCAAGAGGGGGATAGCAGCAGCAGCAGCGACTGCCGGAGAGTGAAGCTTTCGTACTCTGATTTACGGCGGCAGGGGACAACGCGAGGCAGCGCGATTTAACGCTCGCTGCCTGCCGGATAGCGGTGGTCGCGAGAGTTTATGTTGCACAACCTTGCAGAATGTGCTGCAAAGCGCTCTGCAGAATGCACTGAGAATGGCTAACGCGATATACACATCTGCGCAGACGCGTTAAGTCGGCAGAGTCGGAACTTGCTTTCCCAGGGAACGAATTCTAAAGAGAGAACATCGCCAATGACTCGTGGATTGCTGAAACGCTCGCTTGAAATAGCATTAATTATTTAATCGATCCCTCGAAGGAGCTCATAAGTTTGCGCTATTCTTTTGTCAGGTACGTTGCTGACCCTTTCCAAACTGATGTCGTACTTTGAATCTGCTGGAGCTACCTTGGTACATTAGCTCGATATTGCCAAGAGGTGCACTGCATAATTAACTTTACTTTGGGAGCGAGTTTTTCGTCCACCTCCGCTCGGCCGGAGCAGCCCGAAGGTTGTTTACATCCCTGGCTGTTTAACTGCTTACGGGGTCGCGGGGCGCCGAGGACAAAGAGACGCGTCTTTATAACTCAACGGACTCTTTTTGCCTTTTTGCCTTTTGCCGGCTGGCTCATGAAATATTTCGCGGTAGTCGAGGCTGAGCGCTGCTTTGCGAATTCATACGCGTATGCGTGCACCAGTCGAATTCCCAATGGGGAGACGCGGATCGCCTTGAAATTTTTCCTCTCGCCGCGACGCCGCCGCTGCGTCTTATTGAACCATGACGAAGGGTGGCTCTTGAGTTCTCCCTGCTCGCCAAGGCGTCGAGGGAACGCGCACAGATCTCGGGATTTGCATTTCCGTACGTGCGAACTGAAAATTCGAAGCTCTTGCGCGCTTCGGATTCTCGTCTCTCCTTGCTCCTTCCCATCCTCTACTTCAGTCTTGAGAGAAGACGCGAGAGTCGCCAGACGCAACTGCTCAATTCCTGTGCAGTCAAAAGATTGCACCTGTGCTGATAGATTTCTTGGATTTTTTACAAATGGATAACTAACGTTTGTCAAGCAGGGCAGCGAAAAAGTAAAGAAAGGAAAGCGGGATAAACGGTGGGAGTGCGCATTTGAAGGCAAGCGCGCAGCGGAACGAGTGGCGAGAGAGCAAGTGGGAATCCAGAAAAAGTGAAAACGCGGAAAACGATTGGTAAAAGCCTCATTGTTTAATGCGAATGACGGAGTGAGTGGATAACGTCCGCTGAATACTCGGCGAGTGTCTCGTGCGCAGCTGTTGCCCCGCGCCAGCTACAAACACAGCCGCTTCTCTTTCTCGCATGCTCTCGCGTGCTCTCGCGTGCTCTCGCGTGCTCTCTCGTGCCTAGGCAATTATGCAGAGGCGCGCGCACTCACAAGAGCCGAGCAAACTTTCCGCCGTTTGCCCGCGCCGATAATTTGACGATCTCTTAAATAAAGCACGAGCAGGCGTCAAGTCGAGCTTGCCTGCTTGCGGCCCTTTACCCAACCCCTCTGGCATCTCTTCTGGCATCTCTTACTTCTCTTCACATATTCGATATAGGCCTCAACATTTTTAAACGTTCACTTTTTTCTCGGGACCGACAAATTCCATCAGCAAATTTGCGCAAATTCTTTTAGTTTTTGCTTTAGTTATTCCGTGAATAATCGATTGATAAAATATTCCAACTCTCAACGTTTAAACTTGGCCAAGTAAAATAACAAGCTAGCCGCCGAGGAAAAAATAGAACGAAACAACTAGAAAGGACTTGAACTATTTGAACTTTAGATCGTTTCGTGAATACTACACTGTTGTGGAATACAAAACTTTAGTAGGGAATACAGTTTTAATGATTTTCACTTTATAGATTGTTCGCTCATTTTCAAACGAAACGCGCAAAATTTTCCATTACGCGAAACAAATAGGCGAACTTTCCAATTTAACGCTGCAAAGTGGAAAGTTGTGGCAAAAATACCAGCAGAGACTCAACAAATTACTCGTTAAAGCAGACGTCTCGTCGAAATGAGATCCGCCGAGCCGAACAGCTACGGTCTCTTGCATCGCGTGACGCGGCGAAATGATCGTCTCGATTCGTAAATTAAACCGGAGTAATGCACGCGCTTCTTGACAGATGCTTCAAGATGACTCGAAGGCTGGAAGGGCTAATACGGCGGCGATAAGTTTCAATGAGAATTTCATAGCTTACAATTACTATTATTACATTAGCATTTCATATTTCTCTAATTTGCCTAATTTACCTAATTTACCTAATAATTTAAAGCATTTCATTTGCATCGAATAAGTTAGAAAATAAACAAGTCAGTTGAAGGAAAATTGTATTTCAAATAAAATATTGCAATTTATCTCGTAAAATTATTCAAATTGCTTTTCCTTTGAAAAAACAAAGCAAGTTAATAGACAAGGAGGGAGAGAGAGTAAGAGAAAGAGAACTCCCTATTAGAGGGAATTTCGATTCACCGGCGTGCCCCGCGGCCCATCCTCGAACGCTACCGCGCCCCAAGGTCGCCCAAGACTAGAGTTGCGAATTCGAAATACGAAATCACAGAGAGCCGAGCACCGGAATTGCGTCGTTTAATTTTGCCAAATCAGATGTAATTTGAACGTGGTATTGGAGCTTTCGAACGAGCGCTTTTCCACTTTCCAATACAGGTTCTAGCTCGAACGACACGGAAGAGTATAACACCTCAAATGGATTGATACTTTATTTACTTTCATCCATTCTTTTCTATTAGCAATACTATTAGCAACAAAATTAAAAGAAAATTAAGATTTAAATTTACATTTCTTTGCTAAACTTCATCATAACTTTTTAGTAGTAAAGCTTTTTAATGTTCACTACACTTTTATATTTAAAATGTAAAATTAATCAAAACTTTTCCGCAAATATAGTCTTCTCTGCTTTTAAGATCGGAAGTTTGCAAGAAGCAAGCGTTAAATTTATACAATTTTTAAAATATTTCAAAGTCTTTGTTATGTAATACTTTGAGAAGCCTTCAAAGGTATAAATTGAATTTCCAAAAAAATTGCAATCCAATGAAATTTTTGTGAAAACTTGCTTAGTCCAGCAAAAGAGAGTCCGCGTCAACTCCTAACATTAGCAAGTTGGAAAAATATTTGAGACAGACAGAGGCAGATCGAGTCAAAACCAGAAGGGTAGGAAAGAGACAAGGGAAGACAGTATTACAGCGAGGGTAGTAGTGGTGGCACTGGTGGCGCCGCGGGGCCGTGCAACGTGGTGGGCTTAGAGGAAGGGGAGAAAGCAAGCGAGCAGCCGGAGCAACGCCGCGAACGGTAGAGAGAGACAGAGGGAGAGTCGGTGCATGGAAGAGTCGATCAATAACACGCCGCAGAGTGGCGCTGCTAACGCTTTGCTGCTCTCTCCTGCCGCATCTGCCCCCTCTCTTTTCCTTCCCTCTCTCTTTATCTTTAGCACTTATTAAAAGCAGCAATTTGACAGGTTTCGGAAAAAAAGTAGACAAAAACCAGTTGCGACAAAAAAACAAAGGATTTTTCCTTTACTTTCGCTACACGTGCGTCGGGAAAGAGGCGCGGGAGTGGCGGTAGTGGGGAGAAGAGGCAACGCGGTGGGGGAAAGGGAAAACCGCGCAGAGCTTGAAAATCAATAAAATGCTTTCCGCGCGGCGAGCCTCCATTTTCATTCTACGCTCTTTTACCTCTCCTTCTCATTCCAAGTCTTTTCATCTATCTATATCTTCATTTCGAAGAAATTCCTACTCCTTTGCCTACGCTGGATATGAATATTAAATTACCCGAACTTTTGGGCTGCATCTCTCATCCCCGAATTTATTTGCTACGATTTTATTAAATAATGCGATGCAGCTGCAATGAAATTTATAATTATATGTACTGCGATGTACTGTCAGTAGTCATCAACAGATATTAATGTAGATATAATATAATGTAAAAAGAATGTTCTTAAGTTACTTTCAGGTCGTTTAATCATTTATATAACCAAATTATATTAGTTAGCAGAGTATTTTTTCGTAGAAATTGCTCAAGCTCTGCAAAAATTTCGATTTTTGAGTAATTTTTAACAAACCTTTCAAAGTCAGAACGTAGTGGTGGTCTAATGAGAAAATATATTACCTACCTTATTTGTTAACAAGCTTTCAAATACCGAAATATCTGTTGCAAAATTAAAATTAAAATTTTTATGTAACTAGTCTTTATTAACATAAACATAGCTTGGCTCGGGTTAATTTATTAAAAATTACTGGAAAATAATTGCAAGTTAATCTTCTCATTCTTTTACTATTTTTGTTTTTTGAAATTTTATATTAATTTTAGCCTATCTTAAATGAAGTAACATAAACTAACGATACTATTTCGGAAATAAAGGAAAATTTTGCAGAAACTCTCTTTATTCAGGTATTCACATCACACGAGTGCGCGTAATTCGAACGTGCACATTAATTCGAAATTTTGCATGCGGGAATAATTAATTACGGAGGAGGGGGAAGAATAAGAGAGGGGAGGGACGATGGTGAGCTAGAACCTCGTTAATTATGTGAACCGCTGTAATTGCAAACCGTTATAATAAGTAGAAATTGCTAAAACGTCTTCTACGTTTATTCGAAATTATGCATTTATTCACGGTATATATCTCGCATACTGATGCTTAATTAAACATTATCTTTTTTTGACACTGAATACGCCCGGAATCCAGGATGGATTTCCACTGTATTGCACGGAAGAAAACCCTCAAGCCTTATAATCGAATCGCTTCAAGGCTATAATCAGTTAGGATTTTAATGCTTTTGCGAATTACTAGTGGATTAAGCGTTGCATTGAAAAAAGCAAAACTGCGCATAATATTTAGTAGAAGAATTTTTTTTCTTCATACAATATAGCAGCATTCCACTTGACGGAGCAAGCACGTACACGAACGGTCAAAGACTCTAGCAGCGCGTGCTCCATTATTGACACAATGCACTTGCACATATATTTATACATTTGCTTTTACTTTATGCGAAAAAAGTAGTGAAAAAAAGCTATTCTGAGCGTTGTTTAATAAATCTTTGAAAAGGCAGGGCGCTGTAATCAGCTGATCACCTAGGGGTAGCTAATCTAGTGGATATTTCCAGCGGACATTGTCCCACGTTGCTAGGAAATTCGAAAAAAATAAAAGTACGAATCAGCGCACGTAAAATAGTTTTTGGAAGCCGTTGGGCAGCAACATCCAGGAGCGCGCCCCTTTTTTCCGCTGCGAAACCTCCAAAAATTTCACAGCGCTGCATCATTGCGAAGCCTCTTCGCAGCTCGAGTAACTCGGCCGCAATCGGCGTACTCGGCGTACTCTCCACCATAAGTCATCATTAGCGATTTACCGCTAAAGCCAGATTTCGCTTCCTCTGCTCATTAATCCGAGCTAATCATTCGATCCAGCTTCACCCTCATTTTCTTCTACTGTCTCCGTTTAGTACGCTTAGACGGCGAACACTTTTTTATTCGCTTTTTCCATCAAACTTTTATTTCAATTGATAATCTACGTAAGAGGTGCAGTAGTGAAGAATGAATGAAATAGTGCTCAAAAAAGTGACATTTGGGACAGAGTGATAAATGATGAGACTTAATAAAAAAAATCTAGCATCAGCCCTCGCAGCCCCAGCGAATGTGATAAATATCTGCGGCTATTCAATTGTAGTGCGTAAAATAAGTAGTGAAAACTATATGTGTAAAAGTGCGATCGCGTCCGTGGTGGGCACGTGGCATACTGCTATTTGAAAGATCCGCACAATAGCCTGTATCCCGCAGCTATTCGTTCATACGAAACACATCGACTAGAGGGAAATCTCAATCGTTATCGCGCTCCCCATCCGATCGGTTTCGTTGGTAATGGCTAGCGCCAAATGTATTTTCATCCGTCGTTGCTTATCAGGCACAGCAAGGAGGGGAGAACAGCTGAAGAGTGGCCGAGGCGCCGACGCCCTTTGGCGCGATTCGCGCCGCGTCAGCTCTAGCTCGACTCGCTGCTCACTCCTATAGCCGGAGAGCGTAGTAAGCATCTAAGGCGTCTCTGCAAATTATTGCCCAACCAATCTGGTTTGAGTCCGACACTCCGTCCGTCGTCCACCGAGCTCGTCGCTCGCTCGCAATAAGATTACCGGCGACATGATCGTCACGGGGAAGAAGAGAGGGGAGAAGAAGCTGCACCATCGCGGAATCGATGTCTGCTCTCGACGAGCTACTCGGGGATTACTTTTCATTTCCGTGGCATTACGTAGTTAGTCGACGACTTGCCGACGACGCACTGATCCGCTTTTCATCAACACTCTAGTGCTCACTTTCAAAATTACAGCAAATTTCCTTTTCTCTTCTTCGTAACATTTGCAGAATAATTCCTATTGTTAAATAAATATTGCGAGGGTATTAGGAACTTTGCGTTGAGCAAATATGTGAGCAAAAATTTAACTTTTCTTCGAGCGCAAAAATTTTCTCAATCTAGAATGAACTAAACGCTCCATTATTGGCATACTGCCAAAGAATCCTTCCACTGTCAGAATTGAACCCTCGATTTTTCAGCAATTCAGACAACTAAGCTTATAGGAGATGCTTTGAAAAGTTTTTAGTGCCTTGACCATTGTCAGTTTAAATTGAAAAACATGATTGAATAAAAAATATATTAAACTACATTCTTCGAGTTGTTTGAAGCAAACGTACTCTTGTTCATTTAGCCAGAGTTACTATTATTTTTCATAAGTACACTGAAAATCTAATCAAAATAAGATTACACTCATAAAATTATTTCCGACTTGCTTCACGGAGAGAAATGATGTAAAAATTGCAATTATAAAATTTAGGCTTAGACTTTAGACTTAGAATAGTATTCTTTGGGATTGATGTATTTGAAAGCGAAAGAGATTTTATTAAATAGCGTTAAATTAAGTGCGGAGAACGATGGGTAAATGAATGAAAGTGAAGAATCCACACGCACCAGCCTACGTATGTCAGACGGTACAGCGTTGTCGCATAACCTTAGGGAATTCCTACGATACTTGGCATGCCGGGCGAGCGTTCGATGAAGGAGAGCCGAGAGAAGTCGAGAGACGAACCAAAGTATACGCTAAAAATCTCCTCGCACATGCGCAAAGTAAGATATACTCTTGATTCTTTTGTCGCATATATCAAATGAAAAGGAGGAAAGTGACGTACGATATGCTTTTTTGCACTAATAAGATTGGGCATTTTTCCGAACTTGAGGAAAGTTGATTAAAAAAATTGTATACCTATATCTATTATGTACATAGTACACAAGATACCGTCAAACAGATTGGTTCACTTTTCAAAACAAAAATATTCACCGATTCTTCAAGTTAGTAATGAAGAAAATTCATTACAGAATTTCATAAAGTACAAGGCAAACCTAGGCAGCGTTCCATCAACAAACTCAATTAACGTAAGACAGTTAGTAAACATGTAGCTTAGGAAATAAAGTATGATTTTTCTGTCGAACCGCATGAAAAAGGGAAGAGTCTTGCATGACGCAGTCAGGGAATAATACAGAGAGACCTGTAGAAAGGTGGAAGAAACGACAAAGTGGGAGAAAGGAAAAATATCCAAAGGTTATAGCCATGGAATAAAAAAGTGCGAGGAAATAGTGAGAGATGAAGGAACTAAAGAAAGGCTGAGCTACAAGAACAGAGAGAGAAAAGCATTCGAAGAGTCAACAGTGACTTCATCTTCGTTTTACCCCGGGCGATCCAGCGATCCACGGGGATGTCGTCGACGGCGCTTTATCGGAGAAACGAGCTTTTAGCAGAGGGACGGATTTCAAAAGTGAGTTGACGGATGGACAGACGGATGAATTGATATAAATGAAGCGACTGACTCGCGAACGCATTCATGATTTTCCTTCTTACTCGTTTATAGGCAGAAAAAGGATAGCCACGACGCGTTATTAATTTAAAATAGTGTTATTATTACAAGTTTAATAACGCTGCTAATTCAAAAACAGCTTTCATAAAAATGCCCTTAAAACGAGAGTCCAAATATTTTTTATTAACGTGTATTTAATGAGGTCTTATTTTGAGAAATATTAATTAATTATGCGGTGTGAGATTTGCCGGTGCGAACATATCGGCTTAAAAAACAACGCAATATCAGAATTTCATAGTTCCAGCTAGTAATTCCCACACAGTTCCGCGGGCAGTTAGGCGCGCGAAAACAAAATTTAATTACAGACACTTGTTCGTTCGTTGCTTCTGCTGCAATATCGTTGAATCAATAATAATTTATTGCTTTGTAGCTAGTCCCTCGATCTCGTACCCATCTCGCCTAGATGTTGCGTAATTTACGGATATGCCCTGGAGGTTTTGCCTGTTTTCAATTTTCCTATCAACAATCTACCCCACTTTCAGACAAATTAATAATAAATAAACCGTCAAAATAAAAATGAAATTATTGGAATCAATCACTCAATAGCATTGAAAATATTAAACGACTTCGCAAACTGTATAAATTATAGAAGATAGTATTGTTTACGCAAAATAAATTTCAAAAATAATTTTTTATTTCCTTTTACATCGTTTGAAATTTATTTTACTTATTTTTTTGTAATACGTTCAAAACGAATAAAAAATAAAAATTAACTTTGAAGTTAATCGAAAGCGATCCAACATTTTTATACAATGCCAATGACTTCAAGTTATCATGATCGGGCAACACTTGACGGCGGGCGTTAAGTTTAAGATACATATTGCTTTCTATTGAAACTATAACCCACCTTGTAGATTTCCGATTAGTTAAAATTAGTTTTTCTCGCATATTTTTTTTCATTTTAAAATATTATATTAATGAAATAATAAAAATTTACAGCAAGTTAAAATATCATTCGCAATTAACGTTAGTTGAAATGTCCATTGAAAATGTTATCGTACGTGTTATTTGATATTTCATTTAATGCACTTTCAACCTGAAAATTGGTTTACCGATTAAATTTCATTCAAGTGAAATAATCAATTAGCTCACGAATAGAACGTCCCCTGGAAAATTATCGCGAAATTCATGCAAAGTTCAAAACGAAATGACATTTTGTCGTTTATTACAGTTTTGAACTGGAATGTACACTGATAAACATTATAGTCGGGCAGATTTCAATTTTTTTGAAATAAACGTGATTAATTGTTTTGGGAGAAAGTTTTGTGTTACAACAGTTATCAAAGATCGCGTGTTGTTGAACTAAGTTGTTTTTCCGGTACAGTTCTATTTAAACTTGTTATCGACCAAAATAAAGATTTGTTGAAGACAATATATAAATATTATTATATGATCGTGGTTTTAAAAGCTTTTAATGTTTATCTAAACAAGTTTTTAACAAAAGAGAAACAAATCTCGCCAACAGTTATTACCAAATACCGTAAAAAAATAAAAAAAAGGTTGTTTTCGATGTATATAAAAGTGGTTTAAAAGACAGAATAAGCAAGGCGAGTAATTAAAAAGCGCAAAGATCCTCGCAATCATCGGTGGGACAGGCCGATAGCTGGGGGTTGAGCTAGGGGTCGAGCTGGAAAGCTAAGAAAAACAATAACAGTTTCGCGTGGCTCTTATACAGCACGACGTGGCACTCGCGGATTTATCGCTACAACGCTGGCAACACGTAAGCTCGATGCACCGCCACGTCGCTTTACCAGCTGGCCGATGCTGGCCGGCCAATAAAAGCCTCTGTATACATAGGAGCGTGCGCATGTGTCTGCACGTTCCTAAGAGTTTACACCAAAGAAACTTTTTATGTAGGCTTTTTAAGTTATACGTCGTCCCTCGTAATTGGCAAAGTGCGAGCAGCTCTCGTGCGCCTCGTCCGAATTAAAGCAAAAAAGCTAAGCGGCCATTATTTCCGATGAAAAGCTTTGACCTCTTGACATCTACAACATCGTACTTTTCTTAGCGAACTGATTGTTTATTAAATGGTATCAAGATTATAGCTTGGCTTGCAAAACAGAAAAGAATGCTGCAAGATAGATTTGATGCTCTAAACTCTTATGGCGAGCGATGTTTTCTCAGACGTGAGCCACTGTTAAACATTTTAATTTTGTCAAAAAATTATCGAGTTAAAGCTCAAAGAAGAGGTTTTAACATCAAGTAGCAGAAACATTAGAGTGCTTGGAAGAAATTAGCTCGAAATGGCAAGAGGGATCAATAATCTAGATTTAGCGCGACAATTGAAAAAACAAGCAAAAGAAGGAGGGCATGAAAAAACGAGCGAACGAGTGAAATGGTGGCCTCGCTTTTTTAATCCAGGAGGAAAAGCCTCGCGGCGGATGAAAGCAGCGCGCCCCGAGCTCCGGCTTATCGGGGTCGAGGGTCCGAGGGAAGAAAAACGACTTTGTGCATGTGCTTCGTTCTTTCCCAGACCCTCTTCCTTGCGCTCACGGCGCCCACTAAAGCGCAGAGATCGAGAGAGCTAAGGAGATGTATTTGATTTGTTTGTTTGCGCACCGCGGGGAGGTGTTTGTACATTTTCGAATAGCTAACTTATGTGTAAGAGCTGATATCCTGACTTCCAATACAAAGTGAGCTAGTCGAAAGTCGCGAAAAATACTTATTTGCCTTAGCTTTCAGACCACCTTTCTAGTCCTAGTTAAAATATCTTTCTTCAAATTACTAAAATAAAAGACGATATACTTAAACAGTGAATATAATCTTTATTGCTTTAAAATCAGAGAAAAATAACAGTCACATCCATCGAGGATATTTTTTATTTAGATCGTATACTTAAAATTCAGAAGGAGAAAGGGGCAGATGAAGAAAAAAGCCCCAAAGGGGTAGCTGAGAAAAGAGTAGAAAGAGAGGTTGGCCTACTTTTTCCCCTCATTTCCTTCGTCATTCTCTACTCGGTTCTTTTATTTTCCTATCCCCGCTCGTGCTCCGCGGCTTTGTACTTACGTTTTCGCTATGACGTAGTCCAAGCATTCGTCGTTTAAAAACGTAAAAAGCGTAAAGTGCTTCGGGGCCGAATTTCCGACGCTGGTCTTCAACTAATTAAAAAGCTCGAGGACATTAAATGAAACATTTTCATAATTTAAATTCTTGGAGTTTAAAATTATAAAGAAATGAGAAAATTATGTAATTGTGATAATAAATTAAAACGAGCATGGATTGTAATAAATAAAATGAACAAGAGCGCGCAAGCGTTCCAAACGAGCAATCCGCCAGCAGTTCCGCCAGCAGTTCCGCCAGCCGCACGAGCGTATAACCATGGAAGGAGAAAAGCCTCAAAGAGAATTTCGTAGGCTTCGAAGCCACGGAAGAATGTGCGAACACGTAGAGCCTAGATTGTAGGCGAGAGACCAAAAAGAGTTATACCAAAAGCAAGGGAAAAGAGAACCGAGGGCTTAAACTCGACTTATACCGCCCGGCGAAGCCTTGAACTTGCATTTCCGGTAATTGAGTTTAAAATTGCGTCGGTCGTTTTCTGAACTGCCGTATCTCACTCTTTAATTCCAGCTTTTCATGTTCATTTGTGTCCACCCCCTTGTGCATTCCTTTCTTTTTGCAGATAAATTTTTACCCGACTTCAGAGCTGCTTCTCCTCACTTTCCTTTTCTTGCATCAACGTTAGGCTGATAGTCCTATTACTTTCAACGGCTAAAGTGCTACAACTGCGTATGCTAAAAGAAACAAGAAGTGTTGTCGCTTCCTTTGTTTTCGCACAGACACCAAGTCGTTCTGGGATTATAAAATTGAGACTTAACGAAGGTCAAGTGACTAACGGTCGGTGGCATAGTTGCTGGAGAAAGTGTCATAAAAGCTCATTAGTCGAGTTTGCTCTAAGTCGTGTGACATTACACGCGAGTCCTCCTTTCACTACGCACATGTGCGTGGCTTGCCTTTTTCCAACGGGTATATATGTATATTTAGCGCAGTGGATGAAACACAGGCCAAATGCATAGGGTGGGACTGGTTTGAACTTGACTAACTAGTGAATATTGCGCTTGGCATTTATTTATTTATTTATTCTTCTCTCGTGTTAATAACTTTATAAAGAATTGTAACTTGATTAACTTGATTTGTATAGTGAACCAATCTCTAATGATGTTTTGTACAACCACCTAGCTTTTAAATAAATCTTACTGACTTTATTCTCCGACAATCATGTCCAATACTATGAGCTCTTTCAGTTAAGTAGAAGTTAAGTAGCGTATGCATGAACTTCTAAGAAGTTATGTTAACACTTTAAAAGACCTATTAGAGGATTTATTATTAAACTTGATTCTGGCAATAGCAATAGTCAACTATTAATTTAGTTTAGTAATAAATAATCAATCTTTTCGCAATAAAACTTGTAAAATAATATGTAAGAATAGGATGAACAAGAGGTCAAGAATATTGGAAAGATGAAATGTTGAATCGATGAAACGTCCTCAAGTAGCTAATTGCGTCGTCGATGCTCTTTCTTGGGGTACGAATGAGAGGAACGGGATGGAGCTGCTAGAGAGAGATAGCAGGTGGGAGATGGGAAGTAGGCACAAAGAGAGTCGCGGCTACGTCTTTCTAGCGGTGAATGCGAGTGAGCGCGCAGGCTGAGCGAACGTGGCGCAATCATGGAAAGCTCGACAAAGAGATAATTTAGTTGGGGCTTCTAATGGTATTATGCGCGCTCGGCGCGACGGACGGACGCACTCGAGAATTTCCACGTGTAAACCATAGCGACGGGCCACAGGAACGATCCTGATGAGCAGTCGCAGCGGCACCAGGTGGCGGAGACACCGAGGGAGACACCTCCCGGCCTCGAAATGTTATACTGAAATATACCATTTCTGACCACATCATTAAAGCTTACTGAAACACTACTTTACTCGTTTAATTAAACGGTACTTTATAAACAAAGCTACTTGTAAATACAGGAAAGTTTACTTGGTTGTTTGGAATTAGGCAATCCCCGCATAATTTTCGGACGTTCTGTTGCTCGTATACGCGACAAATAGTTGCCGCACACAGTGAGCGAATTGCGAAATAACATGTGCAATTCAATGCTTGTAACAATTTGAGATGGAAACGAACGGAATCAACAAGTAGGGCGTTACAATTTCTGTTGCAGACGATTTGGAATGGACATCTGAAGGAGGGTCTATACAAAGCGTAATACAGTTTGGACGAATTTTTACGTAAATTTTAGTTTTAAAAAACAAATGTTTCTATGAAGAACTATTACTGCCTCAATTAAATTCAAGCAATTGTAAAGAGACAAATTTATTTATTTATTGAAACTCTAACTGTTTAAATTCAACAATGTTCTTATAGCAGTTTATATTACATCCAACTAGCTCAAGTCTTTGCAACGAGAAGGCCTCGCCCATGAATCAAAATGTTCTCGGCATGAAAGTATATGTTTATATCACCGTTCGGAATCTTCTTCACATATAATGAACTCATCATTCGTTGGGAATATTCTCTACATACGAACTCCACGTATAGTAGAAAACTAAAGAGAGTGGAGACCGGTGCAGTTGGAGAATATTTGTTTCCTTCATAATCTAGTCGTCAATGACGCAATTGTTTATGAAGGCTTCATAGCTGTAATGCAGGTGTTATTCTTCTCCAAAATATTAATACGAGAGAAAGTACAATTAGCATTTATTTAACAGCAAGTAATAATTCAACTATTCCTCAAATAACTTAAATGGATATTACTTTAGTACTCGATAATAATAAATACTTTTCGCGAGTCGAAATAAAAAAGCAAGGATTTAATATGAAGGCGTCAACCTACCGTCTTTGTATGAAGGAAGAAAAGTAAACTAATTGAATGATCGTAACATCTTTTCTCTCTTCTCTCACAATCAGTCGGTGTCGTTATTCACTGCTCTCCTAATATTAAATTCCTGAGGGACGCTATTGCAAACTGGCTTCCGGCACCTTCCGACAGCTTCCGGGCTCGAGAACTTTTGAGTCAATTGAGTTGCTCTCGCGTGAATTTTACCGATTTATTTAAAATTTATCTAAATGGCTGACGCTTAATTATCAAACTGTCGAGGCTCCAACTTTCGTCCGTTTTTTAATCATTAAACAGGTATACCGCTACCAGCAGCGTCGACATTAGCAGTCGAGCTTTCGGCAGAGATTTTCTGAGAAAAAAATTTGAATTAAAATTGTGACTAGGTACTAACCAATAGCATTGAGTTATAAGAATTAATAATAATTTTGAGCTGCAAAGTAATCCCTTTTCCAGTTTTTAAGTAGTTTTAGCGAAGAAAGGCGGAACAGCTATATTTTACCTTGGTATACGACTAGAGATGCGGATGGAAGTTGTCGATAGATGTCGACATTTTAGGTGGATGATTTAGTTTTTAGTGTCTTAGGTAAGTCGCAGATGTACATATAGTCACATACGATTAAGTTTGCTCCAGTAGTAGTATGGCAATGTAAAGTTATAGCTAATTGTAAGCTAATTTATTACATTTTTAATTAATAAATACAATTGTTAAATAAAGTAAAGCATTCTTTTGTCATCGAGCGACTATAATGGCACAGCATCGCATTGGCAGAACACGTACCGAAGCGTCGACGTCGACCGAATTATTAATTATGGCGCGAGCGCGTCATTTCGTTAGTCCCACGTGAGCACAGCCTAATGGACGCACGCCGATAATTAAATCTCAGGGAGGAAGGGACAGGGTGGAAACTACATTGTGCCGAATGAGACCAGATAAGTAAGCTTCGCGCACGAGAATTCGAGAGTACCACCGCTCTTCCAAGCAGATGCTGACGCGGCTAGGATCCCCTATACATCTACGATAATCGCTTTTATTTTTAGATATTTTTCTTTACAGACGAATTTAAAAATTCAAATAAAACTTAATGAACAAGAAAACAATGTTTTTAGATAATTTTTAAATTTTTTAAACCTTCGCCAAAGGACCTAAAATTATAATTTTCATCGATATCCGATTCGGACGAACAAATTTTAAAAGATCTTGTGCACGTGATAATAGTTCTGTGACGGTAAGAGAAAGTGAAAAAGCGTCAAAAGGGACAAAAAGGAAAAGAACGGCACTCGGAACCCGGATTTCACTCGAGCATATATTTATTGAGAGTTCGCGAACGCTTAGGGTGAGAGAGAGAGAGAGAGAGCCTACAGATATATATATACGGATCAGATGGAGGCACCCACGCCTTATCCTGAATACTTAAAGGCAGTATTACATTCCGTAAATTGAAAGAATGCTCTTATTGCAGCAAGTCTCGTGGAAGTAATAGTCGATCTAGCAGTCGCTTTCTCTTTTTCTGCCAAATCGAGCACAGCCAAAGAAAAAGCCTGGGGGAGTAAGCGGCAGAGATGCGCGATTACCCTTTTTCTGCTTCTTCCCCTCCAGCTAAGAGTTTTTCTCCGAGCCGCGGATAGCTATTTCAGAGTCGTTATGCTCGCAAGCTCAGATTTTTCCACAAAGTGCAACACTAAGTGCACTTATACGGCACTTATAGCTATGCATGAACAAGAGCTACTTATCATCAACTCCGATTTTACATTAACTTTTCCAAGAGTCCACTTAATGAAATCACTGAAGCTATTTTAACTGCGATTAGCAATAATATTTAAAAAAAATAACAAGTCTAAAGAACCTCGCTTGTACTCGATCCTTATTTCAGCCAGCTTGCATTATCGTCGAATGATAAGTATACAAATGGGCTTAATAATTTATCGAAATAATCCTATTAATCGAAAATTATGAGTGATAGAATGAAGAATGCTTAAAAAATGATGAAACGAAAACGCGCTCAAGTACAAGTTAGCTTTTAGAAGTGAGCTGCACTCGAGAAGAGACTCGCCTTTAGCGTCTAAAGCTATATGCATTAGAATTAGTTCGGATGCTCGTTTGCACTAACAAGCACTAAAGAAGGCAACTCATGAAATAAACTCAGCCAGCAGTAATAATTGAAATCGATAACGCTGACTTGTTCGGAATCGATCATCCCCGCATAATTTGTAGCTCTTCGTTAAAAGCCTGAAGCCGGCGAGTCGGACAAAGGTAAAAATGAGACAGTACGAAAGCCGAACGTGTGTACTCAGTTGATGAAAAATGAATGAGCGCTCAAAGTTCGGCAGAGCTGCGCTTGGGAAAAAAAGTAAAAACTCGCAATAATTCAGCATAACTCAGCGGGCGACCGAAGGAGCGGCACGACGACAATGGAATTCGGCGAAAGTTTCCAAAATATTTGCGCTCATAAAGACTGTTGAGCGCGTGAACCCTCGAGCGCTCATTCGATTGAACTTTACTGGCTACTCCAAGCAGAGGAATTCTCGGGTATTCCGCGGTATTGTGGAACCGAAGTCATTGCATGCGCGATATATATATATTGTGTGTCCAAAGCGAGCCAGTCGATCGGCAAACGCCTAGTCGGCCTCTCATACTCGATCTCTCTCACTTGGAGCTAGGATGAGCAACGAGCGAGCGTGCGCCGTAAAATTATTAACGACCCACTTCGACTGAATGAAGAGAGTGCGAGCCGTGCAAGCTGAGAAAAGGGCTGGAGATAGTATTAACGGTTTAATGTCCCCCCAAGGGGAGCTGGAAGGGGACTACGCTTTTCAGGAAAAATTTTATCGTTTTTTAATCACAGACTTAAATCACGCTTCCGGCAATAAATGTGGATTTTTAGCGATATTGAGAGGCTCCTAGCTGTACTGATAAATAATTGGGATGACTTCTTCAATCGATATTTCTATAAGCTGTGGAAATTCTTTCCTTTCTTTTCTTTCCTCATTTTTTATTTTTATTTCAATGCTATTTCTAATTTAAATTTCTAATTAGAATAAAATAAAATGAAAAAATAATTTGGGCAGATTCACACTTAATGCTCAAGGCTTGTTTTAATTGTGTACGTCCTTGTTATCTTGTTATGTTTATAATTCTCTGTATAATGACTATTTTCACATCGATAGTACCAAAGTCATTATTCGGTTCATTGGAGCAAGTTAAATGGATGTTTCGCTCTTCCACAGTTCGCACAAACGAAGCAGTATTCATCTGGCAGAGTTCCGTTTTATACAAAATTGGAGCTATTATTCCTGAATTTACTGCAAGAAATGTTCAGAATGAGATAATTCTCTAAAATATATCCTATCTTTGTTACTAGAATAAATGAAATATGTAACTCAAATAGTGAGTGTAAATCGCAAACGCTTACATTTCTGGCCCGGAATAAAGAAATTCTCGTGTGCAGACTTACCTGTAACAGAAAATGAAACCAACTTTTAAGAATTTTTACTAATAGAGAAATAAAAAGGTAAAAATAAAGCTAAGATTATTATTTCATCAAGTATGGGAAGTATAAATTTGCATCTCGCAAGATTATAGATTGTAGTTAACTTGTGTGGCAGTGTGGTAGAAGAAAAAGAAGAAAGAGGGCTTTGTGGAGCGGAGCACAAAGTTTCCTCGTTAAACATGTCTTGAAATCTTCCGATTTCCCGATCTTTGCTAGAGTCATTCCGACAAGGAAGGCAATCTATGCTAGAGTCGGCTCCTCCCTTTCTGCCTTTGCTTTCTTTCGAAAAAGTGCCGATGCAGTCTTCGAACCTCCTTGGACTTGTTCCCTACCAAGGCAGCTCTTACTCATCGCTGAATTATCCAGTGAAAAAGTATAAACGGGACCTGAGAAGTGCGATTAAATCTACTTCTACTTTTAAAGAATTCTGAATTATATGAATTACTATAGTTTTATGTGATCTATAAAAATATTAAAAGTAAAAGAATCGATCTCAAATTGTAGCTTTATCTAAGAAAATTAAGAAATGTAAAAGATACTTTTTTCTGCTGCCCTAAATTACGTAACGAACATTAAATTTAAAGTTTCTATTTCCAAAGTTTCGTAACGGTCCAAGCGCTTTTGCGGGAAAACGAGGCAGTGCCGTAAAAATATATAGTTCTCCCATTCGCTCATTGCACGTACCTTTAAGATGTGCGCTTTTCATTTACATACTTTTTAGGTGAAAACTTGCATAATATCTTTTCGCAATTCTTTTGAGCTTTCGCGCTTTCGCGCTAGAACCAACAGTGTCAGGTCGTGGTAAAAGTAAAACGATGCATTCAGCATTGTTGATGGTTTATTGAATAGTTTAGACCAACAGTCCGTTAGAATAAAATAGAGAATAAAATAGAAAATAAAATAGGTGATAAAAGGTTGTAAAAGGAAAAAGTGCTTGAAAAGTAGCAACCGTCTACCGGTGTCACGAGAGCAGGCAATGGTGGCAGAGTCCGGACTTTGCGCGATCGAAGCACCGCAGCGACGTGCCGCCGTCAGGAGCAGGAGCAGCGGAGCATCATTATTGGCTGGAAGCTCGGTGAGCCGTGCTGCTGGGTGAGAGAAGGGAAGGCTCGGCCCACCGGCGCCACCGGCGCCACCGACGACGAGCTTACTACAGCGGCGCCATGCGTGAACCTATTTCAATGGTAATAAGCCGACGGACCGATCATTGGGTATGCTAAATATGTATATGCGCGAGAGAGCCGCGCTGTGCCGCTGTCTCCCTCCCTGCCTTCCTCCCGCGTGCTACGCACGCGACGCCTGCGTCTAGCCTTTAGACGTGCCAATCAATTAGCGGCGACACAGGGAAGCTCCGAAGCGTGCGGCACCGAGTGACGCATACATCCGCGCGTACACTCGCGCGTACACTCGCGCATTCGCCTACGTGCACGCACAGGCGCAGTCCCAGCCCCTGCAATTGACGAGACGCGCGCCATCCGTATTTGCCCTCCAGCCTCACATAGCATCTAACATGACTTACTTTTTAAGAAAACTTCAACCGGCTAACCTTATTTCCTTGCATCGTGAAAATTCATTTTTTTATTATATTTTATTATGCTACTCTTAATGTTGAGGCAAGCTTATCGAGCGTTCAAATGCTAATTGCTTCAGAAAATAAGTCGTTCGTCTGCAGCGGAAGACAGGTTGGTGTCTAGTCGTACAAAGGGTGACCGCACGCACCGACCCTAAGGGGCCTGCATCATTATCCACACTGTATACGCTCCCAGTTCTTGGTTGGGAGGATTCTCCCCTGACTCTCCGCAGTTGCAGCGGTTGCATC
Organism: Eurytoma adleriae; assembly: GCA_900480045.1. Lineage (NCBI taxonomy): Eukaryota > Metazoa > Arthropoda > Insecta > Hymenoptera > Eurytomidae > Eurytoma > Eurytoma adleriae. The sequence goes on from UXGC01000108.1 coordinate 319,545, forward strand.
CTAAGCGGGTGAGACGTCCCCCGTGATGTCGCTACCGGAGCAGGCCTCTCGTGTTTGCCCGGGACAGACACCTTCAGCCCGTTTATTTATTCGCACGTACGCACGCGTCAACGTAAAGCCCGATGTTAAATTGACTTGTTCAGAGAGAGAGAGAGGCAAAAAGGGGAGGTCCACTTTAGCTTCCTCAGCACGCGTCTAATCAATTGAATATTTTTTTTATTTTAAGCAAAATTCCCAGCTTTATTGCAATGGGAAGCTTCATGTTAGAAAATAACTGCAAGCGCTAATAACATAAAGAAGCTGCAGTTTACTTAAAACCACTAAAAGCAGAGGCAAAGTTAAACTAGATTCAAAGACAGTTGAAAAGTTTTTTGTTTGAATTTTTTGTGAAGAATGAATGCACCGCAAGTTTATGAAGTAACGAATCACTGAAAAATATGCCATCTGCACATTTCATTTGCGCGTTCATTAAGCCCGCAATTTCGAAACAAAATGCAAACGTGAAGAATGACTATTGAGTTAACCGTTCAAACCGTTCTGTAATCGCAAGCAGCGCCACCTCGCCGTCACAAACATTCGCAAATGCACTTTGTATTTTAAATTCGAAATTTCATTGAATTATTTATCCGGCGTTAATCGTGAAAAAGTGACTGTGAACATAACGTAACGTAACGTAACGTAACGTACTAGCCAGGTTGCGGCGTAAAATCACGCTCTATGCCGTGCCTGAGGGAAGGGGTGTTCAGAGATAGGGAGCTCCATTAGCTGCGCGAGAACCATTGAGGAAAGTTTCGGTTAGATACCCAAGAGAAAGAGAGAGTGCTCATGTAGAATCGAAATATTACTACCCGGACGCACGCTAAACGCCTATTTGATCCAATAAGGGAAATAAAGTTGAAGGATGCTACTTGAGTTTATTAAACGAATCGAGGAGATCCCATTGAAAGTTGCTTTATATGACCTCAGCGAAACTTGTTTCCAGTTTATACAATTACTACTGACTTGCATTGTAAGAGGAAAAAAATAAAATATTTGCAGATTATAGAATTCAGCAAGTTAAGGCAATTCGTCAAGGACACAATGAGCTCATTCACATCTCCGACCTCCTCCTAAAAGCTTCGCGCTCCTCGTGCTCTTCGCGATTCATTAATGCACGCACAAGCGCGGAAGCGCAGCCAACGAATCGCGGATCATTAGGGCCCAGGGATCAGCACTCCCCAGCTACTCTCGGCTTTTCGGATACACAGCCGCGCCGGCCGCGCCGGCCGCACCGGCACAAAGTTTGCCGTACACGCAGCTAATTTGCAGGAAACTCGAGAGGAAAGGCTGCTGCTGCTACTGCTCGGAGGCGCGTGTCCTGGCTATTACCAGATCGTATCGCGCAAGCTAAACTTGCTGCTCCGAGGCATCGACCTTTTTTCTTCCCAAAGCTATAAATGCATCTTCCTACACTTACACTTTCGAATGAAATACAATAATAAATTTCAAAATAAAAAATTCAGAAAAAAATTATGTTCGGCAGATTTAAAAAGTAATTATTAAACCGGATAAAAGCCAACTATCGCATAAAGCAGTGAGCAAGAGATAAATTGTGCCAAGTCCATATTCTGCTAAACTGTACTGCTAAACACTTTGTACACTTTCTCTTTCCGGCGCCCTTTTGCCGAGATAAATGTAAAGAACCGGCGTTTCCCGGCGGGAGCAACAAGAAAGCAAGGTGGATTGTGAAATAATGAAATAATAATATCAAATGTCGTCGGTTGGAGGGTTCGCTTTGAAAGCCAAGTCGCTACTAGTCGGTCCTTTGCGACAAAGCCGGAAATGCGGCGTGCAGCCTCGTGCGAAGCTTGCGCGGAAAAATTAATTTGATCATACGCAGAAGTTAGCTTTTAAAAGGAACGCGGCTTTAGCACTATTTTTCTCGGAGCAGCGGACTAGCTAATAAAGCTGGTTTTCACCGTAGCCTTCGTAAACTCACTGTGTATACTGGCCGACAAAAATAAGCTTCCTTTTTTCTTCGCCAGGCGCAGCAGCCTTTCTTTCTTCTCTCTTCGCTTTCCATCCTTTTTCCCTCATAATCCTCTGACTTTTGCCGTTCCGCACGGGAAACGCGACAAGATTTTTTTCTTTTTTAGTTATTTCTTTGCTTAATGAAAAGTTCCAATTGCTGCAACAGCTTTTACATTTTTCACGATTGAGCTATTAGGAATTTTAGCTCGGAAAGCAGCCGAATGACAGCAAATAATAATAATAATTGGAATAAAAATTGAAAAGAGGAAATGGTGCAAATGTAATAAAAGGGCAAATTAAGAGCGGTCGGGGTTCACGCAGAACGCTTCAAATTCCCGATTCGTCAGGATTCGTCTGAAAAAGCAGCGAAATCCGATTGTCCGATTATTCCGTTAATCGAAAATTCCACAACGAGAGCGCGCTTGCAAATCGTTAAATTATTGCAAAAACTCGTCTCGGCCAATGAAAAAAATGCGCGCGAATATCAATACGGCGATGGTTAAGAGTGAGAGAGAGAGAGGCTTTAAAACCAATAACCATCATCGGCACCAAGCGAGAGTATTTCAGCGGATGGGCGACTTTTCGGCCCAGCTTCGTTCGAACGGCTCTCCCCTCGCCGATATACGATGGGGAAATTTGTTTGGCCGAAAACAAATCTCCGCTCGGTGCAAAATAAGGGCGAAAGAAACAACCAAAACGAAAGGGGATGAAACCCAGGGATAGGCCATTTTACAGAGAAATTGCGCTGAAAATCGGCGCTCTTGAAACTGTTCGACCGTTAAACTACTAACTAGTTGCCGAAGAAAAACTCCAAGATTTTTCGATAGATTGCTTCATTTAGATGAGAGTTTAATAATGCTAAAAAGGAAGTGACAAATCACCCACTCGACTGAAAATTCAAAAAAATAAATAAATAAAAAGTAATTGCGCCGAGTTTTAATGAAGTTTTTAGAGCTGGAATAAAGTTAAAACTCTTTAGCCCTAGTAACATGAAACGAATTTATTCTTCCTCGGCGCGCGATCCTGGCGATAAATTCCTTCCGAGTTTTTCCGTTCTAGTTCGCACGGGAACGGCTGCGGGAACGGCTACGGGAACGGCTACGGGAACGGCTACGGAAGCGGCTCTCTTTCTCGCGCCAGCCCTTGGCATACATATAGATAGAAGTATAAAAGGAGAATTGGTGACATCGCCGTCGGCGGTGCATTCGCAACGATGCATCGGCTCGCGCTCTTTCCCCGACAGCGGCCCCCGGAAAAAAGGCAGTCGCGTGTTTAGCTTTCAGGGGGAAGGGAGAGGGGGCTTCCGGATGCCTGAGGTCCGCGGCGCAGCGCTTTCGATGTGTGCTCGGATGTGTGTATGCGCGCGTACGAGCCCGCACTAGAGAGAAACAGAAGACAGAAGATTGGAAGGGAGGGAAATGGCTTAGGGGGATGAAGCGGCGAGAGACGGGTTATGGATTGCTCGGCCGAATCCGCTTGCTTTCTGTAACCCGAATACCTTAGCCAAGAGAGGAATGAAGCCCGCTAGAGGTGGCAAGGAGGATGGAGATAGATTGAAAGTACCCCTGTGCTTTCAAACTAACTTTCGCCGTTCGCCTAGCGCCTTTCGGGATTAAAAACAAGCTTTTTCCTTTTTTATATCGCAGACGCTTTTGCCCTTTTTTCATTAACGCGCTCACAACTCGAAGCCAGTTGCAATTGCTTACCTGTTTACCCGCTGCAGAATTCTGACAAGAAATCTGACAAGAAATCTGACAAGAAATCTGACGACAAGCCTGACAAGAAATCGCTGAAAAAGATCGCGCGAAGCAGCACCGATAGCAGGCTCGGAAAAGAGCGCTACTCTGCTATGGCGTCGTCAATAAAAAATGTAATCTTTGTTGGCGAAAGCCATCGATCCGTTATGCCTAGCGATAAAGCCCACATATTTCGGAAAAAAGGCCAGATGAAAGGTTTGGAGGCCCGCATCGACTGACGGCAGGGAAAGAGAAAAAGAGGTTAGCACGAAAGTGGGCATTGGAAGCACATGAAGCGAGGAGAGAAAAGCCGCTTCCTGCACATTCCGCTGCCGCGAGCGGTCCTCTATCTCCAGCGCTCGAAGCTTGCTTTGCACTCGGATCAATAACAGTCCGCGTTTCGGCCCGTTTCGGCCCGTTTCGGCCCGTTTCGACCCTCGAGCGCCACACACGTCACTCATACGTGCAAGCGGGATTTTCTCGTCCCGCGTCACCGCAAAAGCTCGCCTGGAATCCGTCGCATCGTTGCGGATTTTAAGCCGGCTGCCGGCGGGAGTTCGCCTTTATTTCCATCTGCACGCCAACGCGAGAGAACTGGCCCTGCCGTCCGTCCTTGACGAATTGTCCCGTTGTCTCGTTGGACGAATTCGGTGATCGCGAGACCAAGGCAAAACCCAGAGAAAAGACTGGATGCTTCGTCCTCAAGCTCCCTTCCGCTTGAAGTACTGTTTCTTCGATCTGCTTTCACTTCCACTTTGCATTCTGATACATTATTGACACTACGGCTCGTCGAAACTTTCCTCAACATTTTTCGCATTCAATGCTTTTTCCATTTAAATAACTCTCACTTTTGCAGTATCCATTCATTTCCACAATCTACGATATAACAATCAATTAATTAAAAATAAGTTCTTTTCGCTCGTGTGGACATGCGGCGAAACTTTTTTTTCGTTGAAGTATATAAGAGAAACAAGGTCACAAGCTTTTTTTCGATAATTGCCAGGAATCGATGTGGAGTCTCCAACCAACAACATTGTCTTACTGGTTAAAAAAGCTCACTTGCTTTCAAGTCCAACGAGAAAATAGGGGACATGCATTATCTCGCTTCATCCCCGACGATAACCGGGACTTTTTATTATGCTCGCATATCACTTGCCATCCTGACCTACTCAACGAGATAAGATTTTCAGATAAAACCAATAGAGTGGCTGGAATGAGACTTGAAAAAAAGCGGAGGAACGAGTGCGAAAATTACTGGTACCAAAGGTCGCATAAAGGAGGTGCATCTTTGGCGTAAAATCTGAACGCTGTCAAAAAATAAAAGAAAGTGCTGAAAGTGCGGAGTTGCGTGCGCAACGAAAGCTGACGCTGGTGAAATCTCGTCATCGCATGTGCACAGGACGAACGTGAGGTCGACTGTCGAGGAAAAAGAGCGCGACGGGACGACGAGACGTGGCGTACGTGGCCAAGGGGAAAATGTTGAGCATCGGGGACGGAGAGTCACGAAGAGAGAGCTAGTCGCGTCGTACTTTACGCAACACCATCGGTTACAAGATTTTTTGCTGTAATGAGAAAAATTAGGCGAAGAATTAGGGATAAAAAATAGATTAACAAAGAAAAACGAGGACATGCCAGACTTCGGCAACTGATAGAAGAGATATAAAGCTAACAATTAGTTAAATGGTAGAAAAATGACGGCGCTGCAACCGTAGCAGTTACAGTTGATATCGAAAAGCGAGCAAAGTGAGCAAAGCGAAAAAAAGGAGATGCGGGCGCCGGAAAAGCTCGGGCTCAGAGATCAAAGGGCGCTGACGCTGTATAATGCGCGCGAAAAAAGAGGAGAAAGGCTGCAAAAGCCGCGTGCCTTCGTTAATATAAGGGAGCGCGTCACGCGGCTTAATTTAATAAAACGCAAAATTCGCGAAGGCTCGCTACCCGAAAGAACGAAAAACCGGGAAAGTGGGAGAACGGGTGAACAGGGGAACCGGGAACCGGAGAACGATGTACGGGAAAACGGGAGAACGGGAGAAAGGGAGAACCAGGATTATTACTGCCGAGGCCAAAGTGTCGCCTTTTACGCATTGCAAGCAAATACAGAGTTAATTGTATGTCTCCCGTCTTTTCGACCGAACCGATACTGAGCTCCGGAATGCGCCGCAAACCTGCAATTTTTATTCTTCAGTTGCGATCCAAACAGATTACAATTTAAGTAATCAAATTTAAAAATAAAATAACATAAGTTCAGTGATATTTTAAAATAAAACCTTGATTCCAAGGTAAGAAATTCGAATGTTATTGAAAACAATGATCACCCAAGCTTTAGGAAAATATCCAGAGTATTTAGAAATGGCACTTTGAGAAGCGGGTAAACCGCCTCGAAAGTTTAATGCTCGACGGCAACATCATCGCTGGTATCGTTGCACCCGTTGCAAATGCATTTAATACTTAATTGCATCTCCTGCTCCTTTTAGCGACCGCCTCGATGATGACCGCGTTAATGTAATAGCGGCTTTCCCAGCCGTCGAGGAGCTTCCTCAACGACGGAATATTATGATTCAATGAGGAAGAAGGTATTTTACTTTTTATTTCTGATCGCCGCTCTGCAGTTCATCTAGGATGAGATGGAAAAAAAACCAAGACAGCAGATATGCGAGAATTATATTGGATTAGTATTACCCCAAAAACAACAAAAAATGCCATCTCATTACCTGCACTGTATAACTGACCCCTGAAATCGTTTATTAACTTATTTCATCCGCTTCCTTTATTTACTTAAATAAAAGAAAAGAGAAATAAGATACATTTATCTTATTCTAATGCTATGTACTTGTATAATGTTAGATTACTAAACGTTCGTTTATTTAATTTAAAAAATTATTTTAAATATTTTACAATATCTCTACGTAATCTAGATTTTTATTTTAAATGGAAAAAGCTCATTTTTTAAGCAACTGTTCTTCACGTTTAGTCCCGCAAAGGACTAATGGCATAATTTGAAAATATAGCTTCTACATGGTCATGGGAAGTGATATTCACCCAATGCTGATTAAAGGCTGTTTTTTTTTCACTTTTTGCGAAGGAAAGCCTAGTTTTTAGGTAGCAGATTTTAAAAAAAATGTTTCAACTTGTTCCATTTTTATAGTTTCAGGATTGGATTTGTTGTAAACTTACTCTTACAAGTATGAAAAAGTCTGTACATACACGAGAAACAGAGACAGTAGCATTGGCAAGAGCCGAAGAATCGGCAGCACCGACATTGTAATTTGACTTTCAGATTATCGAAGGGGCGCTGTCGTTGCTACTGCGAGTCTAGGGCCCCCGAAATATATTCGTCCGGATAGTAGAAAGACAGAAGCCACTGATTCAGCGGTAAGATAGAGAAAGAGGGAGAGAGAGAGAGGGAGAAAAAGAAGAGATGGGTGGTGCTTGAAAGGGCTAGGACTACCGAGGTCGAAGTCGGCGGGTCGTTAGAGCTCCTAATGAGAGTCTCCCTGCCAACCCCTCACCTCACCCTTTGCCTTACCTCTCCCATTTTCTTGGCGCCCCGTACCCCTTGCCCCTGTCCAACACAGTTGATACCTCCGGAGTCTCCAGCCGGGCCATTTTGTCCGCCCTCCTCACTTTGCATCATGGTATAAGAAAACCTTTTTGATGAGCCACACGTGTTTACGTAATAATTATTGGGGAAAATAAGGAGAGAAACACTATATCTACCGAGTTGTATAATATTAGTGCTATTTCAGGATAGATACAGATTAAGCTGACTTGTATTCTTTTCAACAGCATGCTCTGTCAGTTGATACATTTATAAAACGATACCAAAACCATCATGTAAGCTCTGATGAGAACTACCTACGAGGTTATTCGAGTTGGATAGCTTCAGCGTGAATTATTGATGTTTTCGGCTTCAAAATAAAATAAATTTTTATTCTTCACGAATTGTATGAATCTGATTGAAAAATATGTGGGAATTATGTCGAAAAAAAAGTTCGTTTATACTGAGGGAATAATCCGTATAAAAAATTGCTATGGCCGGGTTTGAAATGTTGGAATAAAATGATCTATGATTCAAACAAATTATCAAACAGTATTGCAAAATATATTTCCAGAAATTTATGTAAAAAATATAGTAATTTTCATGAAACAATTCACCCCTGGTGCAAATCGTCATAGTAGGATTGAGTTGTTTACTAATCGATTGTTCGTTATTCAATAAAAAGTGCAACAGACGATGAATTTAATTTATAGGGAGAGAAAAATGAGGGAGAATAAAAGTTTACTGACGTGGCCTGCATCTTCTCCTGCTGTCTTCAAATTGCGCATATGGATACATCGGTATGGTGCGGGAGTAACCAGATGAAAAAATAAAAAAACATAAATTTTAATATATAACTGAACTTTTTTAGTTGCGCGTTGAGTACCATAAGAGGAATCAATAGACAGTTGCATTCGATTGTTTGCACTTGAATGATATTGGACACTTGCGTCACAATCAATATTTTCCGCGCAATCAATCACTTGCATGAATGAAAGTAGAGAATGTTCCTCACGGTTCAGCAGTGATTAAAAAAGATGTATTGTATTTTATACGGCAGTATGGGATTTTTGATCGATACTGCAGCATACTAAAAATCATTATTTCAACTCTGCAGTTCACTCGAAGAATAACTAGGGGCGAGCAAAGAGCCTATATTTTCCGAAGACGAAGAGTCATTTCCAAAGATAAACACTGCACGAAGGGATCTGTAGGAAGCGAGTAAGAAACTGAAAATAGAACGGCATTGCACAGTCACTCCTGGGCTCGCTAGAGCACTGTAGCCCTGCAGGCCTTAAATATTTACATAGTACACTGACAGCTGGTACTGCCAGGCAGCCAGCTGTCTGGACACGCAGGCCTCATCCTAAAAAGCTCCTGAAGTTGCCCCCCTTGAGTAGTTCGTCCATCCCCCGCTTCCCCAGCGCGACTGCAGCGAAGACAAAATTAGAATCAGGCGCGAAGAATGCAAAAGAGAGATGCAAAAGGGAGATGCAAAAGATCCGTAGAAGAAAGCAAAGGATGGAAGACAAAGGCAGCTTGTCCCGCTCCGACTTGTTCGTTGGCCCATTCTACTGCGCTCTTGTAGAAAGGGAGAGTAAGTGAACTTGCGCGCACACGAGTGGAGCCGAGGGAGGAAAAGGTGGAGGAAAAGCTCGCTCGCACGCGAGGGCTTACTCCCGCTTTACTTTTAATTTTTCCGCGAGCTCATTTACAGGTCGTCGCTCCGGCGCTCCGGTTATCGTCCGGTAATTCGCTTGGCTGACCCTACGCTCTCGGATGCGGGTAAACATGCATGTATGTACCGCTGACACGAGAGACCAACACGAGAGACCAACACGAGAGACCAAGCGCTCTCGTCGCTCGTGCACCCCGCACATATTTAGACGCCAGTAGATATCGCGGAATTTTTCCCTCCCTCAGTACCTAGCTGGAGCTCCGGAGGGATAAAACGCCCGACAACTATGACAGACCTTTTTCCACTGATATCTCCAACTTTTTCAGGATTCTTCATTAGGCTGAAAGCTCGATGGAATAAACGAGTTAGCGTTTCATTATTTTCATTTTCCGATGTAATTCAATATAAATAATGTTCCCTTTTTTCTCTCACACAAAATGCATTCTTCAAATTTCTCCACGAAATGCGTTTCGCTTACAATTTGGAAATGTAATACATCGGTAGAATTTAACTGTAGTGATACGAATTAAAAAATTAAAAAAGGAAGCATGCAGCCTTGTTAAACATTTAAAAAGAGGTTGCTTTTTCGCGGTACAATTTGAAACTCTCAGGCTTTTCAGACTTTCTGGCTCATTCGTAGTAAAAAACGAGCTCTCCCGCCCGCCACGATTATTCCAAGTACGCATGCAGACAGTCTTTTTCGAAAATTGAATGGGTGCACCCCCCCAGGGCCATTAGCACATCATACTCCTTTCATCGACACCAGTGAAAATGCCAATGAAACAAGGAAAGCAGCACGAGAAAAAAGATGCACAAATGGACGCGCAAAGAGGGAGCGAGAATATTAGCGGTACGCAGAAAAAAGAAACGCAGAGGGTGGAAGATCGCGTTTGCATACTTGGCCCTAGGGCCCCGGACTACCCAGTGGATGAAAGTGAAAGGGGCCGCGGGGGGTTGCGATAGAAAGATTTGGATGCCGGTAACGAGAGTCGATTGCGCCTTCAGCCCTGCGTTTATGCGTTTTTGCGTTTTAGGGATTTGCTTTCAATATTCGCTGTGCGAAACGCATAGAAAGAATTTTTGAGCTTCTATTTCGCGTGCGAGCAGTTAGTCAGCGGCTCAGCGTCCTCACTATGCGCTTAGCGGCCGCAAAGGGAAGGTGGCTTTAAATATTCTTTCTGTGCATTTCCTTGCAGCTATAAAAAAGGCCGAAAGTTAAAACGCGTAAAATCGGAAAAATAATTGAATATATTGATGTTTTAATGACGCGGAAGAATAGTCGGGGGAGTTGAATCAATTGAAGCGCGAATGTTAGCGACTAGCCGAGCAAAAAGTTTGATTATTAAGGGGGAAAGGAATGTCTAGCGAGCGAGCCGATCTCTAAGGGAAACACGTTGTGTACGCGAAGTGGAGAGGGCGAGGCGAGCGAACCGAAGAAGAAAGAGCGTGGAAGGGGGAGGCAGGGGTCGGCGCGCCGGAAGCACTTTGTCGGTACGAATGCGGAATGCCCGAAATTAAAATGCCGTTAGTGCCCCGGCGTCGCAGCGACGAATACTAACGAGTCCTCGACGACTAAGTTGGCAAATACTATTTGCAAAATAAAGGCGTGTACGCGGGGAAAGGTCCACGCGGGAGTATGCGCGCGAGCGCGATAAGAGTCACCGATAAGAGGAGTGCGCGGAAGCCGGAAAGGTTCGTGCGCCGTCGCCGGCGCCGCCTTTCATCTTTGTCCGTGGCTGCTCCCGCCAACGAGCGCGAGCCCTTATACTTTTTAGCTTAGCTATTTCTGCCTCGGAAATCAAGCTGACAAGTTCTCGACAGCTCGAGCTAATGCAAATTTACTTGCGTTGCATTCGCTGGACTGTGCGAGTTTTATTAGTTTTATTTTATTCCACTGATTCCGAACGTAATATCACCTTTACTAAAATAATATTTGTACCGCTCGTGAAAAAAGTTGCTCCGCTTAGCCAAAAGCTAAAGTGAATAACGACATTGAACGGCGCTGAATCACGCCCTTCTTCCTTCACACGTGGAAAGTCTATTTAAAATGACTGCCTCTCTCTACCCTCAGAAAGAACGACTGACTCGCGAAAAAGCGAAAAAGGGGGACTGGTGTATTATTAGCCTTCAGCTGCCTCGGCGAAGGCTCTCGAATCCCTTTTTCTCCTCCAATTTCCTCTTTTTTCTCCTTTTTCTCCCTTTTCTCCTTTTCCACCCTGTCCTCCCTTTTTCCGGCTGCAAGCGGCCGTAGTCGAGTTTTCGCGCACGTGCGACGAATATTTTTTCGATGACGATTACTTTAACGAGGCCAACTCGACGACGACAACGAGGATGACGACGACGAGGACGACGACGAGAGTCGCAAAGCTAGGCTTCTTGCGCCTGGCCCCTGATTGCTCGAAGCTCCACGACGCAACGTGTTTTGACCTTTCAACAAGCACCCTCTGCACTAGACTAACTGCAAAGCAGAAGATTTTCCGAGAGTTACGGTTAAACATTAAGATTATGACCGTGATTGGAATGTTTGGTCAAGACCCAAGTCCGAAGGAGGCGAGCCTTATCACTTCAGAAATAGGAATCCTATACAAACTTTCGACAGCAAAACAACGTTATCTCTTATCTAAAATTACAATCACCATAACTCATACATTTCTTTTGTGATGAAGCTTATCTAATTAGCCGCCTCTTTGCTCATTTCTTTCATCTTATTTCCTTACGAGTTAGGACAAATCTAGTGACGGGGATTGCGAAGCCGTGGCATTATGAATAAGCCATTATCAAAGCCAGACAAAAGCAGCGTTATGAACTAAGGAGAAGAAAAAGAAGACAGGATGTACATCACTGTCGCAATTCATTATGCTCGTTTGATGTCGCCACTATGATCTCATAAAGCGAAGGGAGTAGAAGCAGTCTCTCTTCAGAAGCAGTTAGTAGTAGTTAGTCGTAATAAAATAAAAGTGTAAAGTTAGTATAGGTGCTGTTTCTATAAAAGTTGATGCACTGGACGTAGCTGCAGTCTGGCTTTAAAAATGTGCTCGAAGGAAAGTGTGAATTCGGCCGTTGTAATTCTTCGGATCTTGGGCACTTGCCGTTCGCATTGTCCTGATCAAAGGATCGCTGTGCGAGCGGAGTGAGCCGCCGGTGATCGGTAGTCGCGCGATTAGCTGCTCTCAATCGAAAAGGTTAATCAATTAGGAAGAGCGGCGTAGCGCACAGTGCCAAGTGTCGGCGACGTGGCCGTCGCGTGCAGCCAGCTCAAGTTTTGCTGGAGAATCTGTAAGCCCGCACTGCCGCAACGCCGCAACGCCGCAACGCCGCGGGGAGACTTTGAAGCACGCGGCCAAATCTCTCCGCGGATCGCTCGTCCAATTATTGAAAGCCCTAATTCGATTAGAGTTCGTATACCTGTACTTGCCGAACGACTCTCTAGGATTTCTATTTATCGACTTGTACACGTCGTACATGTACGTGCGCCCAGGCCCGTGACTCTGCAGGAGGAGCAGATGATCCGGAAGATTGGCTGGCCCGCTACTTAATTGCTTTCGATGAGATGGCGAACTTTTCCGAAAGGATTTCACCAATTCTCCTAGATCCGCTGGATTAATTATTTATTTGAAAGAACATGGCAAGAGAGGCGAGAGACGATTTTTATCTTTCCTATCTACCGAATTATTTATATTATTAATAAACGAGGTTAGCTAGCTAGTTGAAAAGGTAAAAGTTTAATGCAAGAATTATGACTGCTGGTGTCTGAAGCCAAGATTCCAAGTCCGCGGTTGGGAAATGTCCACGCTCGCGCACACACATTCGAATGTAAATTGAACGTCTCGACGAGATTCGTGTATAGCACGTATGAGAGGAATTTATGAGGCAGGGATGGTAAGGTTGGCGGTGGATCGTCGGTTCTGGGGAATTTCCAAAGTTGCACGCGAGAGTGCATCCTCTGCTATATTCCAGCGTTCGGACTTCGGGCGACGATAAATTATACCGCGAGCTCAAATTCTGCTAGTCGTAATTCTGAACTTCCTGATCCTTTTACGTCTCCTGCGCCAAGGATTTAGCCCGCGCATTATGTGCAAGGGAGATTTTCAAGCGAAATTTCGAAAATTCCAAAGTGTTTTCGTCACGCCAAGATTATCCTTGCGAACAATTTCATGCGCTCAAAAGTCTTGTACAATTCCACAATCATAAATATTTACATCTTGGCACCTTTTATTTGCACCCAAATGTGTCAAAACAGACAGTAAATATATAAACCTAATCTACCTAATCTACCTGCAATGAAAAATCATCTTTCGCTCAATCAAACATGCGCAGCAATAAATGTTTCTCGTGCCGCTCCGTACAAAAACATACAAGTCAACGTGTATTTCCGGCGAAGTAGCAAAGAGCCAATAATTGTTAATGCACTAATCTACGTGTCATATGAAAAAATGCAAATGTTTAATATTAACGAAATAATAACTAATGATTAGTAAGTCATAAGCTGCATATAAATGATATAAGAAAAAATGATCAAGCTGCCTAGCTAGTCCTAAAAAGTCCTAACTGTCCTATTCGAAATTCAGAGACTTTCGCGAATAAGGCTGCGAGGACTGGCTGTATAAAAAGCGCAGTTAATCCAGGCCATAATAAAGTTTGAATAGCATGAATTAAGCTAGCATCGGCGTATGAATAAAATAGCAACTGCTTTTACCTCTGAGAGCTTAGCGTTATACGTTATAAGTTAAGCACTGCGCTATCCTATGTTTATTTAAGCTCTTGTTTTAAGCAGCATGCTTGCTGGCGAAGCAATATTTTTCATTTGCCGATAAAAGCGCTAACCGTGTGCTAATCTCGCGATAGTCTGACTTGGACTGGTCTCGCCGCAGTCTCACGGCAGTCCCTCGATAGCGGCTGATCCCTCGTCTCCCTTGCCGGTCCGGCTGCTTCGTTGATTAACCCGAGGCAGTTATTTCGGACATGTTCCCTTTCAGCGGGGATCTATGCAATTAGCGGTACGTGCTTGGGTGGCTGATAATTATGTCGAGGTCAGGGGACACGGCGCGTCGCTCGCTCGCTCGCGCACATAAGCCCGCCGGCACGCCAGCCGGGAACCTGTAACTACGCTGTAACTATGCTGCAACCAAGAGGGAGGGCGCAATGTCTCTCCCGCGATAACGCCGCAGAGATAGAGAGGAAGAGGGCCAGGGACACACGCGTTTCCTACACCTAAGTGTGTATCACATACGCCTATATAGCGGTGCAGTTCTGTTCTACTAGACTTTGCTTTTTGGAAAATGCCAAAAGTCTCCAAAAATTATCCTAATGCTCCAATAAACGATAGCGACGCTGCTGCCATTGCCGGCCGGCCGGCCTACCGCCAGCAATACCGCCACCGGCGAAGCCGATCGATACGTTTCGTCCCAGCAGAATTCATTCTACCGGCTGCCGTGGCTTTTCCGATCAATCTCGCATCTCCTCTTTTTTTTCTTACTTTTTTGTCAGTATTGATATCGTTTTATAATTCACGATTGATACCATCTCTAATATTGATGTCCTCAAATTACATTGTAATTAAGAGAATAAAATAAATTACTTTATTATAACTGTCAAGTTTTTTAATATAGGAATACTACTAAACTTTTCTTTTATTTTTAATTGATAAAAAATATTTTTGCTCTTATTAAGGAATCATAAGAATTTCAATATAAAACATGATAAACTCTATTTTATTCTTTCTTATGTTTGCATCGAAAGTTTTCTTGGCTTTAAAAGCAACAAACAAGTACGATGAATATGAGCTGCGCATGCATCTATTTGGTTGAAAGAGTACAAGAAGGAATGAAGGAAGCGGGGGAGAGAGAAAGGATGAAGGGTACCGCTTTTCTTCAATTGGCGCTGAATGGGCTTTTCGAAGACCGTGCTTCTCGCGCCGCATTGTACATGAAATCAGGCGTGTTATTCAAAGAGAAAGACACTAAAGCAGAATATAATACATCCAACTATTGTGCAATGTGCGTATTCTATACAATTGAAACGAAAAAGTAATAAGTGCTATCATAAGAAAATACAATTTTTTTTTGTAAATATTCTTCGATATTCATAACAAAAAAAGCGGCATTTTAAATGTATACAAAGTTATTTGATACTTAATAATTATTGAACAATGACTATTCAATATTATAAAAACATGTAATATTATTGTTGGCTGACACAAGTGGATTGAAACATACTAATTTTCCGATCAAAAGGATTTTAACAGAGTATCTTTTAGCGATATCAAAATAATGTCCTTTAATATAAGTTTACGTTTGGCATCCTATATCGGATTCGGGAATCGCCAATAAAATCCAAAGGCAAATTTATATTCTTGCGCTGGAGCATGCGGATTTTATTTCTATGCAAAAGAACTCGATGGGCGACGGCGGATCGCGATAAATTCTTCGTCGAGGCAGAAGGGCGAAAAACTGTCAGAGCGATTCGATTGGGCCGCTTACGTAATTTCAATGGATCCCGTGGTATATACAGTATTTTCGGGCTCTCTCGAGCGTTGGCGCTGATCGACGGTGACGTTTTCGGCGAGCACACGAGCGCCGCTTTAGATTTACTGACGGATGCTCGCCAATTGTTCCAGCTGATGGAGCCTCTTTTAGATCCACTGATAGTCCCAACCGGCCGATGTGTGCCGGGCTCGCTTTGACCGATCGATAAAATAAAATTTTTAAAAGCCCATTCTTCTCGATTAATTTGCATTAGCCTTTCATATTTTAACTAACATTCAAGCACCGATATTAAACCAATTCGACAAACTAAAAAATTATACAGGCTGATGTTGGAGAAAAGGGTAGGGTAAAAGGTGGAAAGAAATAATTGATTGATTTCTTTTCCAATCAGATCCGAATCCACCGCGCGAGTTGAATTTAAAAGGAATTAAGTGAAAAAAGACAAACGAAAAAGAAGCGCATAGGAACTGGATATCTCCAGTTCTAACGCATACACTTCTGATGTGAATTCAAACTCGGTGGGCTTCGCACAGTAAAGAGAACAAATACGAGCACTAACGTTTCAATCATTCGCGAAAGGCGATACGCGAAAGAAGAAACCGTTCGATTAACGACTCAATCTTCACATCCGGGAACCCATGGCAAACCCCAAATAAGCTTTTTATTCTATCGGCTCGGCTCTGCAGTTTTTTCGGATCTACGCGGCGCCAAACGTTTCACCGCTTCCCTCCACTATGTCTCAGCTCGATTGTTGGCCAAACCCCTTTTTATTGCTCTCATTCGTTTGTTCTTCATATCTGCCGTGAAAAAGCCAAAGCTGATACTCCCACAGCCAGAACTAAATCGCCTCCTTTACAGTTCATTCTATCCAAGCTTTCTTTTCCTTCTCTCGTCAATTTCCTTTATCTCTATTTTTTCATTCCCACCTTCTCATTTTCTCGCTCTTACATAATACTTTGTTCGCTTTGTCCGAAGGCGTCCGAAGAATCATAAAGGATTTTTATTTTCGCAATTGAGCTTATTTGTAACTATTGAAACCTTACGAAGTGCAGGATTGAAAACACCAAACTACTCCAATACCTTCTGACTCTAACCTAGCATAGTGAGGACATATGCGTGGCTACAACGTTGCGACTGTCACCCGTTTAATTAGCGCAGTAGGCATCGACGTATCACCGATTGAACATTAAATAAATCTCGTTTAACTGTTTATTTATTTTTTTATTTTTTACTATCTTAACTGTCGTTTTCACTTATCATCGTCGGAACATAGTCAAGTTAGTTCGTGCTTCAACGATTAATGATGTTAAAGAGCAGGAGCGCGAAAGATGCGAAATTAACTGCAACTGCATAGATACACAGAGAGTCGCTGAGATTCGTAAGGTGCTTAGAGAACCCCCCGCGTTCTAGTACAATTTGCATGATAAGATGTTCCGCTTCTTTCTACCTTATTCTCTCTTGATCTCTTGGCTCTTTGGTATTTCTGCTAGGGCTTGTAGCTATGTCTGGGGCGGTGATCTCGAGGGTCTCCGAACTATATGCCTCCTCACAACTTCACCTTTCTCCTCTTGAATTAATCTCCTTTACGTGGCCGCTTTTATGAAAAAACATGGTTCTCTATCCATTGGTGGGCTAAATTTTTTGTTTTTCGTTCGCTCATTCCACTGCTGGGTTAAAACTTTGCCCATCGCTGACTCGGCTCTGGGCAAGCGCGTTTATTCATATCAGCTGAAATGTTTGCTGTTGCCTACACTAGTTGTGTAGGAGCTTCCTTGCAAAAGCCTAGACCAGCTCTACTCTGGCTTTAGGTCCGGCAACTTTGCCAGCCAAACTTCTCTCTGATACAGCTAACTTGAGTCGAATCTTTTTCGAAAACTTAACTTGTGCCACTAGACATTTCAATTGATAATCGTCCATCTAGGCCCTAAATTTCCACGCATTCGACACTCGTCCCTATGTTACAGTAATACTTTCAAAGTTTATCAATTAATCAAACAAATTGTTAACAGTATTATGTATTATTCATTAATGGTTTATAGGAATTTTTTAAATGTGGCATGTAATCAGCACGTTCATAAGTGACAATGTAGATCCTAATACTAGTTATCAATATTCCAGAATTTAATCTTCCCCCATCGGCTGGAGAACGGGAACCTAGATGGGAACGGCACCCCCGGATTACATGGACACTATTGGCACGATCATTTTTAGCACATCCCCGTGAGTCTTTCTCAGTTAACAATGCTAGCAGTAACCATTCTTTCGTTAAAGCCAGAGCTAGGATGTAAGAGCGGCCTGTCTGCCTACTGTGCTTACGTAAGTGAACAGAGTAGTGCGGCACCATGCAGAATACATCGGAGGGGACGAGTTGTGCATAAACCGTTACGGTAGGGGTTGAAAATCAAGCGGTGCAGAGGGACGGGCAAGAGAGAAAGAGGGGCGAAGAAGACATTGGGAATGGCAATCGAGCGATGAGCATTAGTACGACTGCCACTATTGAAAATCCGGTTGGAAATCGGACGCAGTTGGCATCTCCCCCATCGCGGTCAAATCCATGGAACACATTGAAATAAAAAAAATTCACAGGTAAATGGTCAATAAAATGCTTGTTCGGATCCATCAATCGGGTTTCTCATATTTAGTATAGGGTAAGCCTCGAACAAAATGTCAAGGCATATCGCATTTTGCTGTTTGTGCTTTATTTGGCAATGAAACAAATTAGATGGAGAGAGAAATGTGGATAGCGGCAGCTCGCAGCAGCAGAACCAGCAGCAACGGCGCCAACTCACGGGGGTATTGATCGCCGGGACTGCCGGTAGAGCGTCGCTCCACGAAGGACCACATGGCGACGCGCTCGGCACTTCTCGTGCAGCTCCGCTGGCGCTCGAACACTTCTCCGTATATACCGTTCGTCGCACCGACCAACATGGCGTCGCGCCATCACGTGCTCCTGCCATAAACTCCATCTCTGCAGTCTGATGCGATTCACCGTGCCCAGTGCCCAGTGCCCATTTCCGCTGCTTTTCGCTGCACTCACTCGCGACGCCGGACTTGTAGATTTTATTCAGTCCTGCTTGCTTCAAAGACACAAACACCTAGTATTATCTTTATTTATAACTGTATTTTAAATATTTAGAGTCAAGAAATGATGTGCCATTGAGTCTTATTGATTGCTGTTTGCCATGTATTTCTAATTAAACTTTATAATATTTCAGAACTTGCTAGCTATTTATCGTATTCAAGCAATCTACTGATTTATGAATTCTTGGGAAATAGGTACCACGTACAGTCTCAGCTTGGTGCATTTTTATTACTTTGCACGGAAAAAAAGCTGCTGAGAGAGATAATAGCTGGAAAGCTCGTATCTCATCTCCGGAAAGGGGATCTGATGACGTTTATTAATATTTCAGGACATGAAACTATTCTATTAGTTACTTAGCTACGATCGAATGTGGGGTTGAATCCTTCCTTACTCAAGCAATGACCAATGTCCGTGTAAGTCTCCTAAAGGATACACCAGTACTCACGGACACGCTGATATCGCAATCTCTATATATCTGATTGTGGTTTGATCTGGCTCGATCTCGCTCGATCTTGAGGGCACCTACGGCACATCAGCCGTATTGCGGAGACACCCGCTCTCATGATTCGATCCGCCAGACGGTCCTATGTGTATGCGTGTTGGCATTCTCTTGAGTTGCAATCCCGCAGGGGAACATGCGCTCGGAATTCACCCGATCGGATATCGAGGATCTCAAGTCTCTCTGATATTATATATCGAAGCACGCGGAGCATCCCATAAGCCCGTATTCCTTTCATATTTACGAAAAAGAATGTGCCGATAAATTTACTTTTAAGGATGGGTAAACTCATTTGTTAATAATGAAGCTTTTTTGGTGGTCACTCGTACGACTGTTCTCAATTTCTCCAATACATGAGCATATAAGCCCGTAAAACTTATATGCTATTCCCAGAGCTCATCTCGCATGCGTCTATGGAGGGTCGGTGTTATGCAAGCTCACACGCGTATATATAGATAAAAGTTCTCGCGGTTATCTGGCTCTTTTGTGCTGCAAAATCGGTCGATGTTCCTCCGTTGCGGTAGCGGTGGCGTTGGCGTCAGCGTCGGCGTCCCACCCTCGCAAACGTACATGTAGAGCGACAGCGTAAGAGGATTTGCATGGAGACTAAAACGGAAATGAGTCGGGGAAAAAACGTTAACGGATCTCTCGGCTCCCTCGATGCTGGTGGCGATATGGTTCGATCTTTTACGTAAAAGGGAGAGCAACGCAGCTTTTGCCAAAACGGAAACCCTCTGGAAAAGGTTAGCTCTCCCGTAAGCAGCCTTTAGTTTGCTTCTGTGCCTCTCGAACGAGAACGAGAATAAATTCTCTATCTGTATCTCTTTCTCTCCCTTGTCCTCTCCGTTCCCGAGTTTGGCTTTAGTCTAGATACTGAGATGAGAACGAGAGAGAACGTGGAAGAAAGAGATCGCGTAAGCTGCAAATGCTCGATTAAGTAGTCTGATTGGAAATTATGCACGACCGGCTGAGTGTTTACTCACTGGGCTGATTGGGAAAGCAGGCTTGGGCTAATTTATTTTCGAATGATGTTATATCGATAATTCGAAAGCTTTTGTTACAAAATCTTGTACAGCTTCTTAACTTCCATTAAAAAGTAACGATGAACTCGTGAAAAAGTTATTTTATGAGAGATTGTCATTGCAATCAAATTTTTGTTAAATGCATTAATAAACAGAAGATGGAGGAACTCGGAAACAAGCAACTAGTCAGGGGTACAGCGTATAAGGAAACTATTGGTACTAGCAAGGACTATATACTACTTGGTTCCGCGTTATCTTATCGTGATTTCGTCGGAAACTCGGTGTGCTTTTGTAATTGACGATTCGAAGCCGATCTCGAAGTAATGGCCGTAGCAGCAGCCGTTGCCGCTACTCGAGAAGAGCAACGCCAGGGTTCGCCAAGGTTCACGAAGAAGATTCTGGGCCATCGCTGATAAAATTTTAACGACCTAAGGCACCAGTAGAAGTGCCTGAAGCCACACTCGAACGAAGGAGATGGACATACGTATACCAAGTCGAAAGACTTAAAGGGAAATGGATAGAAAATCGAGATCGTGAGAGAGATAAAGAGAGAAAGATGAAAATTTCAGCCTTCTTTGAAGTTTAGCAAACTGCAGTTTTTTGGAATCTCTATAATATCTAAAAATAGTTCGTGTTAATTTTATTTTGATTTGCTTTGTTTACATCCTGATTTTTAAAAAACATAATTAATATTATAGAAATGTTACAAACGTATTTTTTTTAGGTATTCGCAAGATAACGCAAGATAACGCAAGGCTGAAATTTTTAAAGTCGTTTGGCGGCCCACCGACACGGCTCTTTGAGATGAAGCGATCTTCGTATTTCAAAGCTCTCTAGACAAGGATTGACATATATTAGTACGGATTAAGCTACGAAAGATCCACGTGCGAAATGTCATACGAGTTCAGTATTCACGGCTTTGTTTCCTCGCCGTCGTAAAGTAAAATCGACAAAGGCACCCACACGGCCCGGTTAAAAATGTATTTCATTCCGCATTTTATATAAAAATAGTACTGGTTGGCCCAAGTGCGCAAGTTGTTTATCTCGTATGAGTTGAATAATCACTTACTCACTAATCCCGTATAAAATTAGAGTGCTAGAGAACTTGTGCAGGGTAATGAACTACTTTATTAAATATGTTTAATTTACTGTAAAAGTATTTTATACAAAAGTTTCATTCAAAGCGATACATTTTTAAACTATACTTATTTTTCTATTGATATATTACTTCTTTAAAAATGTATCATTTTGAATAGAGCTTCAGTTAAAGTTTTTGGAATTTTACAAAAAGTAGGAATTTTTATGCAAAGGATATAAGTATCTATGAAGGAAGGTGTTTGCAGCAATATCGGCTACCTCGACTAAATTTACACTTTCAAAAAAAACTGTCCTTATTAAGCAATATAATCACAATTATATTGATGAAAGATGATGAATGCAATCGAATCTCAGTAGCTCATTTATTTATAATCTCTAATCTAAATTTAAATAAGTGAAAATCGTCGAAATGCACGTAGAAAAGTGCATTTGGACGATTTTCACTTATTCAAATTTAGAGGGATCGATATATAATTAATTTTAGAGCAAACTACAGCAGATCAGAGAAATAAGCAGGGGCTGAGAAGTCGTAAAAGTAAGATTCTCGTTATTTTCGTTACTTCATTCTACAAATTAATTTGAGACGTGAGAACATTAGAGGACGGTATCGAGGCCTTGACGTCTTATTCGTAGAAAGCCGTTTGTTTAAGTGTCCTGGCGCACTAGGCGCTTACGATGCGAATTAATTGGATGTCGTTTGTTGTCCTCGCCATTACCAACGTCGCATTCGATCGTAAAAATCAATGTCTGCGAGCGCCAGCCACGACAGTGTTTGCTTTAATTAAGACGGAGGTACCGAATGAACATGATCTGTGATGCCCTTTACATCTTTTACGCTGAATACTTTATCGTTTTTCATTTAGCAAACGAGTAAAAATTATCAGGCTTTTTTACTTTTTAATTGCATCATATGAATGAAAGTGTCATTGATAGTACAGCAATTCACACAATCTCTGACCAAACCTTCTATCTGTATGATGGAAGCAAATTAATTTTTCGCCCTAGCGAGTCGAAAGTACCAACTTTCCTCCCGGTGACCGGTCGAGAGTTCGTAATATCGGCCTCGTTAACACAAAAAATAGAATACATACCTAGCTCTGTGTAATAAGAAAGCCTCAGACCACATGTAATCATATATAATTATATGTAATCTGAGACATTTCTTATGATGCAGGGCTAGGTACGCAAAATACTATTATTTAGAATGATCATTTATAAATACCTTAGAGATTTAATTGGTTAGCCAAACGCTACTGCTAAAACTCACCTGAAACAAAAACGAAAAAGATCAATAAAACAATTGATCATGCACATTTGTAAATTTTTTGGATGTATACCGATTAAAATGATTTCGATTAAAGATGTTGCGCGTGCGCTTGGAGCGAGAATCATAGGTTCCATGCATATGTATGTATCTTTGCGCGAGCGAAGTCTCTACGGAGCCTTACGGGAAAAGTAACAAAAAGAACGCAGTGGTGGGAGTGGCAAGCAAAGACACAAGGCAGATACCTAAGAGCTCTTGCACGCTCGACTACCATCTAGCGTTTAGCTATCCGAAATCCTCGGCACAAACTATCATTCGAGCTATCATTTGAGCTGCTTTGTTATGAAGTCCTGTAGTTCTCAACTTCCTCACTCCTTCTTTCTATTCTGACTACTATGACTTTTTCGAGACCTACTTCTAATCGAATAAAAACGATTTGACAAAATATAATTTCAGACATATTTTGATTACGTTCCAACCGTTATGCAATGGATAACAATTGTAGATAGAATTCGATTATATATGTAAATGTAGCTGGTTTATGGTGGATCTTAATACTAATGATAATATTGTATTCCTGCAATTGCTGAAACTTTTGTGAAAATAAATAGTAATTACGTAAACAATGCACTTGCACCAGTTCTAAATTCTAAATTCCATGTACGTGCGAGCATTTTAATAAAAAATGCAATTATTATACCTAATGTACTAAAGAATTCAATAGTTGTAAACGAATTTTCTTCTCTCTGCCTCTCTTTCTGTCTGTCTCTCTCTCTCTCTCTCTCTCTCTCTCTCTCTCTCTCTCTCTCTCTCTCTCTCTATCTCCCTCCTTTGACCCATCTGGTCTAGCTAGATTTAAAGACTATGTTTATAGTACTCTATTAGAGAGAGACAGACTCGATTG